>UESW01004632.1:70652-190935 GCA_900491605.1 Calamus simplicifolius | reverse complement strand
TATGTATGTATGTATGTACGTATATATATATTTTGCGCGTGCATGCGTGTATCCCATTGAAGAAGCTTTCTTTCTTTGATTGGAACACTGTTGCTGGATTTATTCAAGCATCATAATTTCAATTAGCTATTTTTAATGATGTCCTAAGTGCATAAAAATACAGTTAATGATCTTCATTTTTGACAACCAAATAAGTTCTTAATTATAATGCTCGTGATGGATCTGATGCATTCAGATGAGTCACTAGGACATCTTTATTGCACTTTGAATTTTTTTTCTTCGAACTTGAAATTAAGACATGGATTGGTATTTTTGGAGCCAAGTGAAGAAAACTTTTTTCATTTCATTGGTTCCACTTGTATGCATTCTTTCCCTTAACTTGAGAATAGCTGAGGTAGTTTGTAGTCAGAAAGCTTGGCAAATGATTCCCATATGTTCTCTCTAATGATTACAAAAGAGTTGGTTGATTGACATAGTTTATCGAGATTCAACTCTATAGGGTCTAAGGCCTAGGATGTAAACTATAGGTCATCTAGGTTTTTTAAATGATGCATAGTACATGGGATAGTATTTTCAATGCATCAAATAAATTAGAAACCTAGTGTCAAAAGTTTAGTAAAATAACATTACGTATCCAATTGCAATCCTTTTTTTAGGGTTTAATAATGGATATAAGTATAGAGTTTTAATAGGGTTCAGTTGCTTAATTTTATGTCAAGGTACAATGGACATAATTTAGGTTTGGGTATAAATATAGCTAACCTTGACACACACCAGACCCACTAACAACCCTAGTTGTTAAATGTAGTGCCTTTATTTTACCGTTGGCATTCAAATGAGAGAGAAAGGGAGAGAGATGGTTGGGTATCATCAAAATATGTGTTATTGAACCTAAGATGCAACAAGTTCCACCATACGATAAAAATTGACCAAGGTGGTGAGGAGACAGTGCTGAGTAGATTATGAGCTACATTGGTGGTTTCGAGAAGCAGTGAATGAATCACCTCATCTCACTAGGTCAGGAGTGAGTCTCGACTCTCGACTGAGATAGAGATTGACCTCTCTAGAAAGTTCCACAATGTTGATGGAGGATGGTTATGTGGTAAAGGGATTGGGTTCACATGTCTCTTAACAAATTTGGGACAAATCCCCTTGCCATCAGCCCACCCATGCCCAAGCATTGAAAGCCCAAGTGAGTTCCCAAGCCCATGCTTCATCTCTTATGGCTTCAAGGTCTCTTATTTCATCTTGGCCTAGCAAAACTTATTATAAAAAGTTGTTTTCCTACAATATGGACATTGAGAAACTATTTTTCCTCTATTCTAGTTAATATTCCAATATATAGTTAAGCTCTCGTATAAAAGAAATTGAAAATTTTCCCATGCCATCCATTACTCTTCTCATGAATGGATATGAAGATCACTTATCTTTACAATTATTTAGTAATGAAATTATGAAAACACAATCTAGCATTTAAGCTTGCCTAATGCATCCACGTTATATTCCTTTCATAGTCAAAAATAGTTTTAATATCAAATGCAAATTAAAACCTCCATATAGTCGTTCCATTTTACCACATCGTCATCCATGTTATATTTTTTAAAAGTACGATAAATATGTTCCATAGAAAATCTTTCTAGACTTTTGTCTTATCAATCCTTTTGAAAGAATATTATCAGCTATATTATATTTTAAGTTATTCAAATTAAAGTCCTTCCTAATTAGTTTTCGATGTCGTTTTATAAAATAATTCCTCATTTTCTACCATTTTTATAAAAAAAGCAAGAATCAACTATTAAAAAAAGTATTTTGGCAACTCATTTAAAGAATGATAGAACTTATAATAAATGTCAATTTTAGATAGCATTAAAAAGTGGATTCTCTTATCATTTTCCCTACAATAAATAGAAAATAATAAAATGAGCTTATTTTAGGAAGTGGTCCATCTAGCTGTGCCTGAATGGACGCATGCGCATAGAGAAAAAAAGCTTCACACACTTTTAATTTATCTTTTTAGGTTAGAAAGACCCATACGCCTCGTTTGATCCAGCATAACTCTTTTGTTTGCTCTCCGCATCTCATCGGTTTCTTCGCCCCCTTTCTTCTCCTTCCCTTGCTCTCCTCTCCTCTTTTCTAAGTTTTTTCCCCTTCAACTTTGCTGCATTTCATGGCCGCTCATGATGCTTTTCCGTTTCTTCTATAACAATACAATGGATAATGAAGCGTTTCTTTAAAAAAAATTGAATCAATCTTCTAACCAGCAGCAAAGGCCAGAGCCGATCTTGGCTCCATTCCCTCCTTCGATGTTCGCTCCAAATTCCAATGGTTTTTCAGATCATGCACAAGAATCTTGTTTCTTCTCTCTAGGAGCATTAGTGGTGGAAGATGGGTACTCTTGTTATGGGTTCCCTGGGGAAGAATGGAAGTTAATGAACAAGTAGGAGAAACTGATCAGTTTTCTTTCTTGTAAGTCATGTGGTAATCGAGAGTCATGCATCTTATTCTTCCCTTGTCAACATCTCTGTGCATGCATGGACTGTGAGGCTTCTCTTAATGCATGCCCCCTTTGTGGCTCTGAAAAGATAGATAGTTTGGAGGTCTTCCTGGCCTAAAAGGAGAAGAGGAAAAAGTGGGAGAGGAAGAAAACTGAATTAAGCAATTTGGTGATATGAGTATATTTTGCTTTAAGTTTTTATCGTTTGTATAAAGTAAGGATGATCTAGTTTATTAAGTTGTGTGTTATCTACCTCAATGTTATGTTAGAACAATTTCTATTTTAATTCTATGTTTTAGAATCTGTTTGTTTGCTATGGAGATGTCCTTCCTTTTCTTTATGGTTTTAGACTTTAGCAAGCTTGCAGTTGCTCGGTTCTTGTTTTATTGTTATCAGATTATGAACAAGCAGAATGGGTAGATGGTTTGGATGTCTTCTTGGTCTGAAAGGAGAAAAGAAAAAAGTGGGAGAGGAAGAGAATTGAATAAGCAACTTGGTGATATATCTTGATTGGACTTTACATCATCTGTATAAAGTAAGGATGAGCTTGTTTATTACCTTGTGTTATTTACCATAATGTTATGTTAGAATATTTTTTATTTTAATTCGATGTTTTAAAATTTCATTTGTTTGTTGTGTTATTTACCATATTTGCAGTTATCGGTATTCTATTGAGATTTTAATGTGCATTTATTTACTTGGTCCAATGGCACCATATTTAGATATACCATTATCTTTTATACTAATTATATTCTACAATGGGAACACATCATCAACTTTAAAGAAGTCCCATCACAAATTTTGTCTTTACTATGAATAATTTATTTGAAGGATTCATTATCATTTATTTAACTTTGTATGTCCAATTGATATAATTCTTAGCTCACAAGCATCAAGCGGAGCTTGAACGTACCAAATTTTGTAATGGTTTATTCAACAATACCCCAAGCAGGACTTACGAACCAAATTTGCATCATTTTTATGTGTAGACTTTGAGATCGATTCTAGAATTTCTTGTAAAGATATCGTGTAAATTCCATTTTAGCTTCGTGCTTAAGTGTCGCATTTTTTTTGGTCCATGGCATTGTTGCATGAAAGATTTCAATTATCTAAATGATAATAGAGCTTGAAAACACATATAAAATTAATGCATGTATTTAAAAGTTAGTATATTCTACATATCGGTGGAATTATGGTACCTAAACAAGGTTCTCATATACTATACCTAATCTTTCAAGAAAATAGGTTCTCATATACTATACCTAATCTATCAAGAAAATAGCTGACTTTATTAATATATTACCTTTGCAAATCAAAATACCTTGACTTATATATGACTTCTAGGATGTTTGTGACTAAGGGGATTTATCAATTGCACTCCATGGTCCACCATGTTTTTCGTTACATCATACCTCTAAGATTAACCATTTCCTATAATGAATTGGCAATGTATTTAATAATATCACTTTCACTATAATTATTGATAAATAACCTGAATGAAGCCTTTTTTTTAGTGTCTCCTTGATGAGTTTATCAAGACTATATGGCCATGTATATAAATTCGACTAGATAGGTTTACTTTAAATGTTAGGATAATCACTATTATAGGGGTCAATTCATATGACACCTAAAACGTGCTAAATTATAGATTAGAATGAATCACATCTCAAAATTAAATTAGGTATATTTATGTCTCATTGTTCTTAAGAGTCATTTGGTTTATAAAAATAGAGCTTTCGAATGGGAATTAAAATCACTAACTTTGATTCCACTATTTGTTTAGATAAAATTGGAATATGATTTCAATTTAGTTTGAAATTAAAGATGAATTAAAAATCAAAACTCTTGAGATTTCCATTCTAGTAGAATAATCATTTTCATCCTTTTCATGTAACCATTTTTATAGTGCCTCATATTCTCACCTTTTCTCACCCAGCTCTACGCCTCATATTCTCACCTCCGCTCCTTTTTCCCATATGCGAACCTAAACCATTGTTGTCAATTACGAGTTCTTCCTCTTCCTATACATATGTTAAAAGATATTTATGTATTAAAAATAAAAACCTTAGAGCATATCGAGGCATCACTCTTTTTTTTTTTCTTTCTTTAGCACTCAAAGGCTAGTTTATCTTTTCTTTCTTTATTTATTAACTTTTAAATTAATTTATTTATAAAGTAAATATAAAAAGGTACATATATATTTTTAAAATCAATCTTAATTTTTTTATTAAAAGAAAAATTAAAAATTATAATTGATTGTGTGAACTAGATGATCAAACAATAATAATAGAAATTAATTTGATTTTAATTTTAAATTTTATATAAATCAAAAAAATCAATGATTTTAATTTAATTCTACTTCAATAAATTTTAATTTTAATTTTAATTTTGATTTCAATACCAAATCATCATAAATTACAATAATTCCCACCAACTCAAACAAAATTGTTGTTAGCATGCATCTGACTAGTGCAAAAATTAATAAAAAAGAGAAAAAAAGCCCTTCTCCTTACCACTGGGCTACAATCGTGTTCACGATTCTGCTAGTTTAGGCCCACAGCATCCGTACCCTCAGTCCAGTGTTTTGAAAATTGAACCAAACCGGCCGATCCAACTGGAAATGGTCATCAGTCGGTCCGATTTTATTATTAAAGTTAACTTTTATATGACCCGATGAAAACTGAAAAATCCATTAAACCAGTCGGTTTTGAACCGATCCAACCCAGTTTTTAGATTTTTTAATTTTTTTATTTGAATTATATTTATATTTTATTATTTTATTTATATGTAGGCTACATGCATGCATTTTAAAATTTTCTAAAATACATAAGCAATGAAAGCAATAAGATATTGGATCTAATCCAATATCAACCTACAACATGATCAATATATATGAAAATTATATATAAAAGAATAGTACACAGATCAAATCTATGTAAATATAAATAATAGATCATATCTATGTTCGTGTCCTAATGCATCATATCTAAGTCACCAGTAACCATAAAATCTTTTACCTTTGGATGCTTTATGACTCTCGCAGCAATAAAAGACGGTGGTAGGTAGTACTTCTGCAAGCCACACAAAGGTGTATGGCCTCTACAAGTGATCCACATCGGGGTTTTGGTCCTGACCAACCTTTTCAGAGTGCTAGCTCCTCTCCAAGGCTTCGGCGATGAGATTTTTTTTTAACACCAAGATGCTCTTGGAGTTGTCAAAAGAGGATATGAAGGAAACCTTTTACCCCTTGGCTTTATAGTCCATTCATCCTAAAAACTTCTCATCTCCTTGTCTTTTTCTTTTCCAATCTTTCTTGGAAGATAAGAAAGAAACCTTCGTCTTCTTTTCAACCAAAAACTGAAAAAGGTTGGAAGTTAAAGGAAGAAACCCTTTCACCTTCTTTTTCAGTTACAAAACCAAAGAAGTTAGAAGATAAGGAATGAAGAGTAATTAAGAAGAGGTCATTAACATCCATTTTAAATTTAAATTTAAATTTTAAATTCAAAATTCAATCTTCAAACTTGAAATTAAAAATTAGTTTGAAATTCAAATTCATAATTTGAATTTAAGGGTAAGGATGTTAACATTAGGCTTACCTAAATTCGTGCCCAAACCAAATCCTATTTGATTTGATCCAAATATTCATAGCTCAATCAAATTAAGCTAGCCAGCAATCGTATTGCCAATTTAACCCTCCAATTAATTTACTAACATTTAGTTTCTCAATCATCAAGTTAGGTAGAATCCTCTATGGTGTGTGATCCTATAGGTTCGAACACTAAGCCGGTTGTAACATACTGAAAACCTTGTAATTCATTGGTAATATTAATGGCATTTTTCATTTGAAATAAATCAAGGGTTTCAATGAAGTGTGGGCATGTTGGTCATTTGATAAATGTAAAAAGAAGAAATTTATGGAGTAAATGAGTATATTTTTGAGTGCTAATAAGTTTGATTTAAGAAATTAAGATTTTGTTTTAATAGGCTTAAATCATAATAAAAATCAAGTTTAGTTTGAGTTTTCCCTTAAGTGATGTTTTTAGTAATTAGAGTCGACTCTAATTAGAGTGGAGTCGACTCTAGCACAGTTTTAAACTTTCGGCATGCTTTAGAGTCGGTTCTTGCAGAAGGAGGAGTCGACTCTATTGAAAAAATAAAAAGTTAGCATTTCTGCCTCGTATTAGAGCCAACTCTAATCTTTGCAGGAGCCGACTCTAATTTTTGGGGGAGCCGACTCTAAATCTATTAGGGCCGACTCTAAGATGGCAGATTTCTTGGGTTAAATCTTGAAATTTTTATATTTATTTCATTTTAAGTCCAATTTGAGTGCCGTTTGAACTGCATTTCTAAAATCGAACTCTTCAAGTTGGTGAGATCTTTTCTTAGAAATGTTACATAAAAGTATCAATTTAAATAAATAATAATAATCTAGGCTATAAATTAAAAAAAAGCTATATTAGGGGCAAAATAGGAAAAGGCTTTGATGTCAATTGCTAATTATGCTAAGGGTAATTTGGGAAAGAAAATCTAAGGATAAAATATCATGGTTATAAGTGAGCCACGTATTTTTAAAAAGCATGCATTAAGAGTAGGGTAAAAAAAAATCTTGCATGCCTTAGCCCCTAAGTTATCCATGACTTGGTCCCCAAGTCACTAGAGAAAAAGGAAAACGTGGGTTTAGCTAGAGAAAAGAAAGAAAGAAAGAGAAAGAAAGAAAAAAAGAGAGGAAGAGGAAGAAGAAGAAAAGGAGAAAGAAAGAGGAAGGGAAAGGAAGCTTGGGGTTTATGTTTGGCTTCAGGTAAGCTATAGCTTTCCTAGATCTTGCATGACTTTAGATTTTTTTAGATTCTTTTATTTTGAGGTAATAGTGAAAAAAATCTTTAGTAGAGAAAGGATGGAAGAAAATAATGAGATATTAGTGGCTAGATCATGTATGCATGGTTTCATGAAAAAACCTCGTGTGGAGGTAACCCTAATAGCTATCGTATCTGTATGTTGACGTAGGTCAAGAGGGTTATTCCAGGAAGCTGGAATATCGAGTTGAGTACCAGTTAAGGAGTAATCTGCTAAGGTAAGTGGGTTTCTCATCTAGCAATGAAAAGTTAATTTGAGCTAGTATAATGAGATTAATACCTAGTTGTGGTATGTTATATTTAGTAGAGTATTATGTATGTTTTAAATCTGAGAAATGAACCTAGTATATGATATTATGATGCATGAGTTTTGAACATGAGTCTTAAGCACAAAGGAATAAGCATGAGTTTTGATGAGGGTATCGTTGATGTATACATGGCATATTTGCATGATAAAGCTTTACAAATGACATATTTTGATGTATGTATCATACTGAACATTAGGCAGCTATGGGGCTGATCACCCTTTAGACTGTGTGTAGCATGAGCATTGCACACTACTATTGAGCCGGCACCTCCTTGCAATTCGATCGTACGATGAACCCCAAATCAGGGTGAGTGCATGCTTGATCAGGCCAGTGGGGCAGGTTGTAAGAAGCCCATGGGGGCATGAATCATATCTCAGTAGAGCTGGTTACTATATATATAGCCCGTGGGGAGAAAGAAAACTCGAGGTTACAGGGTTAAGGAACAAAGCACTTTGCCGGGTGAACCGCACGAGTAAGGGGTGCTACTTGTGCGAGATCCTGTTGCTAGTCATGCACCCAATGAGAGTACACCTATAGGAGGATGACCGTAGGGTGGTATCAGAGGCATTACACACAGCCCAATATCATGAGATTTAAAAGCATATATTATGATTTAAAAAGGACCAGTGGGCCAAGTAATTATCCCAAGAGGAAAATTTACATGAGATGCCAGTGGGCAGACAGATCCAGTGAGAATCTAAAAATTTAATAAAGAAAGTCTGGGCTATAGGTAAAGAATGCATATCTTCGTATTGTAATACATGGTTTTTATCTTGATGAGTTATCTTTCAGTGGAAAGTTATTGTAGAGTATTTCAGTACTGGTATATTATTTGAAGAATAAGCTACATTTTACTTTATCTGATATTATGTTAAAAATATACTCTGAGTTATACAAGCTATATAGTAGCAGCATACGGTTGAAAATGATGTTATGGTTCTCTATGTCTCCATGGTTAGATGGATATCCAGTCACTGGGACTTAGGTCTTACCCCTCTATGATTGATATTTACTTTCAGATCAGTGAGTATTTCTGCAAGGATCAAATAATAAGCAGACTGGACCCTTAGCTGGTGAAGCTTTCTTGGATGCAAGGGTGTATAGATGATAGCCTTGTATATTGAGATAGTGTGGGATGATATTTGTATATTTGCATATGTGTATGTGTACAGTGAGATGTGGTGATGTATCGGACTTATTTGGATATGAATACGAGACTTATATTTTGGAGAAAATTATGAGCATGATGTATGTACTTATGATTTTGATGTCGATTGTGAATGTGATCTTGTAAACTACTGAGGAATGTCATGAAAAATATTATCTGAGCAGGTTGATGCTTAGTGTTGATTTGAGTGATGTGCATATATAATTGAGCTGATAATAAAAAGTTTTTAACATGATATTTTTTGGGTGTCTGCCACTTATGATAATTTGTTGGGGTTCTTTAGCTCTTTATGGAGCGCTACATAAAGACTAGTAAAACTCTATCCGATTACAACAGGTGTGCAGGTGTGCTGTCGGTGGCCCCAAAGAGAAGGGAAGCTGACAAGTTTTGGTACCAGAGCCTTAGGTTATTAGGTCCTAGGGGAATAAGTATGAGTATGAGTCTAGGATGATTGAATGATTATGATTATAGTTATTGAATGATGAAACTGATGTAATGAATAATGTCTTGTAGGACGATTACTACAAAGGCACCTAGCGAGAGAGAGCAATCCCAGGCAGGATAGAAGCAGAGGTCAAAGTAGACCCAGAAGGTCAGTTAGAAGAAGTCAAATTGATAGAATGGCTTCTAGTGATTCCATCGAGCCAGTATCTAATGAGGCTAGGGTGAGGGCATCTTCAGAGCAGATGCCAGAGTCTTCTTCACAGTCTGCTACCCCTGTGCCAGTGGACCCATCTCGAGCACAGACTCAGGGGCCTAGTATACCAGAGCTGGTAGGCATGATTACTCAGGCTGTGGTAGCAGCTGTGGGTGCTAGTTCCAGCCTTCCAGCTAAAAATTTAGAGGTTGTGAGGAATGTGGAAAGGGCCAGAAAGTTGGGGGCTCTGGAGTTCCAGGGAACTACTGATCCTATTCAGGCCGGGTATGGCTGCAGAGGATCGAGAGGTATTTGATGTGATGGGATGCTCTGAGGAGCAGAGGTTGGGTATTGCCACCTTTTTACTGGAGGGTAGAGCTCAGAGTTGGTGGAGATTTTTGTAGCAGGCAGCCCCAGGGAGTGGAGTTGTCATGGAAAGATTTTAGAAGAGAATTTCATCAGCAATATTATTCTGAGATTTATAGGGATCAGAAGAGGAGGGATTTCCTTAGTCTAACCCAGGGGAGGATGTCTGTGGCAGATTATGAAGCTACTTTTATGAGTTATCTCAATTTGCTAGGGCCTTGGTGTTGATGAGAGGGAGAGGTGTCAACTATTCCAGGATGGATTGAATCTCCTTATTAAAGCCAAGATCCGTATAGACCTATAATAGTTATTCTGAGTTGGTGCAGGGAGCACTCAAAGCCGAGGAGATTGAAAAAAATATATGAGTAGGAGGCAGGACAGAATGAAAAGAAGTGCTCCTAGTTATCCTTCTACTCCGGGAGGGACTCAGCCATTTAAGAAACCCCAAAGGACTGGATAGTTTTATTCTGGTTTAGAGCCCCTAGTGATGTGGGTAGGGGATCAGTATCTGTGTCAACATCTAGCCCAGCCCAAAGGAAGCCTTATGGGGTGTGCCTCAGGTTGCCACCAACAAGGTATCTGGTGATGTAGGGGAGCAGGGTCATCCTTATGGTGGAGGAGAAATATACCTCCATGTAATGTATGTGGGAGACTTCATTTGGAAGAGTATAAGAGGAGCAATAAGGGATATTATATTTGTGGTGATATAGGTCATCTGAAGAGAGATTGCCCTAGGAGGGCAGCAGGCTGGTAGGCTTCCCCAGGGGCCAGTAGTGCCAAGGGGACAGCCTGGTAGGAGGGGTAACAGTGGTGTTGCAGCTTCAACCAGTCAGATGAGGTATAATGTTAATCAACCAGGAGGGTCATCCAGTGTTTCAAGGGCCGAGGCCAGAGTATTTGCCATGACCAGGCAAGAGGCCCAGATTGATCCTGATGTGGTGACAAGTATGCTACCCATCGATAATCATGATGCTTATATTTTGATTGATTCTGAATCTACGAATTCATTCATCTCATGTGAGTTTGCTAAGCATCTAGATAGAGATGTGGGCCAGTTGGGTAGTCGGTAGTATCTATGCCCGTACGGAGGCCTTTTATAGCAGACCAAGTGTATAGAGGCTGTGATATTTCTATGGAGGGTCAGAAATTAGCAGCAGATTTGATTTCTTTGAGTTTGAAAGAGTTTGATGCCATTTGGGGATGGATTGGCTATCTGTGCATAGAGCCAGAGTAGATTGCTTGAGGAAAGAGGTGATGTTACAAATCTCTGATGATAGAGAGGTCTGTTTTGTTGGTGATAGGAGGGGGTTGCCCTCAGTAGTGATTTCAGCTTTGTTGGCCAATAGAATGCTAGCAAAGAGATGTGGAGCCTATTTAGCTTGTGTGGTGAGCCTAGAGGGCAATGGTTTAGAGCTGGCGATATCCCTGTGGTAAGGGATTTTTCAGATATATTTTCTGAGGAGCTGCCAGGTTACCTCCTGACAGAGGGTTTGATTTCAGTATAGATCTAGTTCCAGATACTAGTCCAATAGCCGGGCACCTTATAGAATGGCTCTAGCTGAATTGAAAGAATTGAAAGTCAGTTACAGGAATTATTGGATAAAGGGTTTATTAGACCCAGTATATCTCCATGGGGTGCACCAGTGTTGTTTGTGAAGAATAAGGATGGTACCTTGAAGTTATGTATAGACTATAGACAGTTGAACAAGGTGACCATTAGAAATAATTATTCATTGTCGAGGATTGATGATTTGTTTGAATCAGCTGCAGGGGGCAGTAGTGTTTTCAAAGATTGATCTAAGATCTGGGTATCATCAGTTGAGAATAAAGAATGAGGATATATCTAAAAATGCTTTTAGGACCAGATATGGTCATTATGAGTTCTTGGTGATGCCATTTGGCTTGACAAATGCTCCAGCTTTTATGGGTCTGATGAATCAAGTATTTTAGGAGTATCTAGATAAATTTGTAATAGTATTCATTGATGACATCTTGATTTATTCTAGAAGTAGTGAAGAGCATGAGCAACATCTGAGGACAGTTTTAAATATTAAGAGAAAAGCAGTTATATGCAAAGTTTAGTAAAGTGAATTTTGGCTGGATGAGGTAAAGTTCTTGGGACATAGTTTCATCCAAAGGAATGGTAAATCCTCAAAAGATTGAAGCTATAGTAAATTGGGTATCACCTACCAATCAAACTGAGGTAAGGAGTTTTTTGGGGCTAGCAGGATATTATAGAAGATTTATAGAAAATTTCTCGATTTTGGCTTCTCCTATGACTAAGCTTCTTAGAAAAATATCAAGTTTGATTGGTCTAATGAATGCCAAAAGAGTATGGATGAATTGAAAAAGAGATTAACCTCAGCCCCAATTAATACTCCCTGATAGTGCAGTGATTATGTGATCTATAGTGATGCCTCATTGAAGGTTTGGGTGTGTTTTAATGCAGAATGGAAAAGTGGTGGCTTATATATCTAGACAGTTGAATCCCATGAAAAGAATTACCCCACCCATGATTTGGAGTTAGCTGCTGTTATATTTGCATTGAAAGTTTGGAGGCACTACTTGTATGGAAGAAGGTGCCAGATATTTACTGATCATAAGAGCTTGAAATATATTCTGACCCAGAAGGAATTGAATTTAAAGCAGAGAAGATGGATTGAATTGATTAAAGATTATGATTACACTATTGAGTATCATCCAGGGAAAGCTAATGTTGTGGCTGATGCCTTGAGTCAGAAGTCTATGACATATTGGCTTTTATTAGAACAGTACAGCTACCCTTAATGATTGAGTTATGGAGGTTAGATGCAGAGCTAGCTGTAGAAGAATCAGGAGCCTTGCTGGCTACTTTTAGAGTGAGACCCCAAATGCTAGAGAAAATAAGAGAAGCTCAGCTGCTAGATCCACAGTTGCTTAAAGCTAGAGATTTAATTCAGAGTGGGTCTCAATCAGAGTTTTCTGTTAGAGGTGATGGGGTGTTATTATTCAAGGGTAGAGTTTGTGTGCCAGCTGTGGAATCAGTGAAAGATTAGATTTTAAAGGAAGCACATAGCTCAGCTTATTCAATGCATCCAGGTAGTACTAAGATGTATAGAACTATCAAACAAATTACTGGTGGAATGGAATGAAAAAGGAGATAGCTGAGTATGTATCTAAGTGTTTGGTGTGTCAGTAGATTAAGGCTGAAAATCAGTGTCCTGTTGGCAAGCTTCAGCCTCTGTTTGTGCCAGAGTGGAAATGAAGCATATAGCTATGGATTTTGTTGTAGGGCTCCCAAAGACAAGAAGGGGCAATGATGCTATATAGGTGATAGTTGATAGATTGACTAAGTCTGCTCATTTTCTGCCTATTAAGATTGCCTTTACCTTGGATAGATTAGCATAATTATATGTGCATGAAATTGTGAGTAGGCATGGTGTGCCAGTATCTATAGTATCAGATAGAGATCCAAGGTTTATATCTCAATTTTGGGCAGAATTACAGAAAGCTTTGAGGACTAAATTGAGGTTCAGTACAACATTTCATCCCAAACTGATGGTCAGTCGGAGAGAACCATCCAGACACTGGAGGATATGCTGAGAGCTTGTGTCATGAAATTTTTTGGCAGCTGGGATGATCATCTGCCTTTAGTAGAATTTGCTTACAATAACAGCTACCATTCTAGCATTGATATGGCACCATATGAGGCCTTGTATGGGAGAAAATGTAGAACTCTAGTGTGTTGAGATGAGGAGGGAGAGAGGAGGCTGTTAGGCCCCGAGTTAGTGCAGCTTACAGCAGATCAAGTTAAAATCATAAGAGCTAAATTAAAGGCAGCCCAGGATAGACAGAAGAGCTATGCAGATAAAAAGCATAGAGAGGTAAAGTTTGAGGTTGGAGATAAAGTCTTTCTGAAGGTATCTCCTTGGCAAGGTATTATGAGATTTGGAAAGAAAGGCAAGTTGAGTCCCAGGTATATTGGACCCTATGAAATTCTGGAAAGAGTTGGGACACTAGCTTACAGATTGCTTTACCTCCAGATTTATTGCAGATTCACAATGTATTTCATGTATCAATGCTTAGGAGGTATGTGCCGGATTTCTCATGTGATTCAGTCTGAGACTATAGAGTTACAGGAAGATTTATCATTTGCAACGGAACTAGTGAAGATCTTGAGCATGAAGATTAAGCAGCTCCGTAGTAAAAGAATTCCATTAGTTAAGGTGCAATGGTTAAATCATCAAAAAGAGGAGGCTACATGAGAGCAAGAGGATGAGATGAGATTGAAGTACCCCCATCTATTTGAAAACATATCTAGCTAAATTTTGGGGACGAAATTTTTTAAGAGGGGAAAAATTATAACATCCTGAAAACCTTGTAATTCATTAGTAATATTAATGATTTTTCATTTGAAATGAACGTCGGAGGGTTTCAATGAAGTGGGGTGTTGGCCATTTGATAAATGTAAAAAGGAGAAATTTATGGAGTAAATGAGTATATTTTTGAGTGCTAATGAGTTTGATTTAAGAAATTGAGAGATTTGAGTTTTAAAGGTTTAAATCATAAGAAAAATCAAGTTTAGTTTGAGTTTTACCCTTAAGTGATGTTTTTAGTAATTAGAGTCAACTCTAATTGGAGTGGAGTCGACTTTGGCACGGTTTTAAACTTCCGGCATGCTTTAAAGTCGGCTCCTCAAGAAAGGGGAGTCGACTCTTTTCGAAAAATAGAAAGTTAGCATTTCTACCTCGTATTAGAGCTGACTCTAATCTTTGCGAGAGCCGACTCTAATTTTTGCGGGAGCTAACTCTAAATCTATTAGAGCCGACTCTAAGACGGCAGATTTCTTGGGTTAAATCTTGAAATTTTTATATTTATTTCATTTTAAGTCCGATTTGAGTGCCGTTTAAACCGTTGGATTTCTAAAATCGAGCTCTTCAAGTTGATAAGTCTTTTCTTAGAAATATTATATAAAAGTATTAATTTAAATAAAAATAATAATCTGGGCTATAAATTGATTAAAAAATGCTATATCAGGGGAAAAATGAGAAAAGGCTTCGATGTCAATTGCTAATTTTGCTAAAGAAAATTTGAAAAAGAAAATATAAGGATAAAATATCATGGTTATAAGTGAGCCATGTGTTTTTTCAAAAAGCATGCATTAAGAGTGTTTGAGGGCAAAAGGAAATCTTGCATGCCTTAGCCCCTAAGTTATCCATGACTTGGTCCCCAAGTCACTAGAGAAAAGGGAAATGTGGGTTTAGCCAGAGAAAAGAAAGAAAGAAAGAGAGAAAGAAAGAAAGAAAAAGAGAGAAAGAGGAAGAAGAAGAAAAGGAGAAAGAAAGAGGAAGGGAAAGGGAAGCTTGGGGTTTGTGTTTGACTCCAGGTAAGCTATAGCTTCCCTAGATCTTGCATGACTTTAGATTTTTTTAGATTTTTTTTGAGGTAATAGTGAAAGAAATCTTTAGTAGAGAAAGGATGGAAGAAAATAATGAGATATTAGTGACTAGATCATGTATGCATGCATGGTTTCGTGGGAAAACCTCATGTGGAGGTAACCCTAATAGCTATCGTATCTGTATGTTAACGTAAGTCAAGAGGGTTATTTTAGGAAGCCGAAATACCGGAGTTGAGTACCAGTTGAGGAGTAACCTGCTAAGGTGAGTGGGTTTCTTATCTAGCAATGAAAAGTTAATTTGAGCTAGTATAATGAGATTAATACCTAGTTGTGTATGTTATGTTTAGTAGAGTATTATGTATGTTTTAAATCTGAGAAATGAGAACCTAGTATATGATATTCTGATGAATGAGTTTTGAGCATTAGTCTTAAGCACAAAGGAATAAGCATGAGTTTTGATGAGGGTATCGTTGATGTATACATGGCATATTTGCATGATAAAGCTTTACAAATGATAAATTTTGATGTATGTATCATACTGAGCATCAGACAGCTATGGGGCTGATCATCCTTTAGACTGTGCTGTAGCATGAGCATTGCATACTACTATTGAGCCGGCACCTCCTTGTGATTCGATCGTACGATGAACTCTGAAATCAGGGGTGAGTGCACGCTTGATCAGGCCAGTGGGGCAAGTTGTAAAGCCCATGGAGTGAATCATAGCTCAATAGAGCTGGTTACTATATATAGCCCGTGGGGGTAAAGAGAAAACTCGATGTTCCAGGGTTAAGGAACAAAGCACTTTGCCGGATGAACCACACGGGTAAGAGGTGCTATTTGTGCGGGATCCTGTTGCTAGTCATGCACCCAATGAGAGTATACCTATGGGAGGGCGACTGTAGGGTGGTACCTCAGAGGCATTATACACATAGCCCAGTATCATGAGATTTAAAAGCATATATTGTGATTGAAAAAGAACCAATGGGCCAGTAATTATCCCAAGAGGGGAAGTTTACATGAGATGCCAATGGAGGTAGATCCCAGTGGGAATCTAAGAATTTAATAAAGAAAGTCTGGGCTATAGGTAAAGAATGCATATCTTCATATAGTAATATGGGTTTTTATCTTGATGAGTTATCTTTCAGTGGAAAGTTATTGTAAGTATTTCAGTACTGGTATATTATTTGAACAATAAGCTACATTTTACTTTATCTGATATTATGTTAAAAAATATACTTTGAGTTATACAAGCTATATAGTATCAGCATACGGTTGAAAATATGAGTTATAGTTCTCTATGTCTCCATGGTTAGATGGATATCCAGTCACTGGGACTTAGGTCTCACCCCTCTATGATTGGTATTTATTTTCAGATCAGTGAGTATTTCTGCCAGGATCAAAGGATAAGCAAGACTAGACCCTTAGCTGGTGAAGCTTGCTTCGATGTAAGGGTGTATAGATGATAGCCTTGCATATTGAGATAGTGTGGGGTGACATTTGTATATTTGCATATGTGTATGTGTATAGTGAGATGTGGTGATGTATCAGACTTATTTGGATATGAATACGAGACTTATGTTTTGGAGAAAATTATAAGCATGATGTATGTACTTATGATTTTGATGTCGATTATGAATGTGGTCTTGTAAACTGCCTTAAGAATATCATGAAAAATATTATCTGAGCAGGTTGATGCTTAGTGTTGATTTGAGTGATGTGCATATATAATTGAGCTGTTAATAAAAAGTTTTTAACAGGATATGTTTTTGGGTGTCTACTACTTATGATAATTTGTTGGGGTTCTCTAGCTCTTTATGGAGCGCTACATAAAGATTAATAAAACTCTATCCGATTACCACAGGTGTGCAGGTGTGCTGTCGGTGGCCCAGAGAGAAGGTGGAGCTAACATCGGTAGCACTGGAACACTTCAATACTAATCGAAGTTGCCATCTAGCAATTACACCCAATGTACGGATAGGCCGAAGGTTGCAGAGCAACAATCAAGAACCTCTGAAATATGGTTACCATATAATTCATCCCTTTGACCCTTAATGTTCAAGATAACTTAGGGTTTAACTGTCAACCCTTAATCAGCTCATCCATAAAGTGTCTTAATCTTCACAAGTCCTGTGACTTCTTATAGGGACTACCCTGGCCAAGATTTTGCTAAACTAAAATAGTGCAAAATTTAATCCAAACTATTTGGAGGGGACAATCCCATCTTGATCCTCAATGCTCCACAAGTACTTACAGCACCTAGAAACCTTCTATCACTGAATTAAAAATCCAAGTAGTATGGCACCAAAGTACAGTAGGTTGCTTGCAAGCTACCATGGTGATCTCAGGTTAGAGGAACACTTATATCCATATCCCTTCATGAACACCTCTTGGTAGAAGAGTGTTCCACAGATTGGTTACATTCAGTGAGATGTCATATACCTCACCTGCATGTCATACCAGTGTCACCACACTCCTTGGTAAAGAGGACAACCAACCCATATGACATACGACCTTTACTTGATACATAGTTGTCCTATAACTATATATCATTCGGTCGCGACTATTTTAAGAATCACTAAATAAACCCTCTCTTATTGAATTGATTATGATTCTAAGGACTCATCACAAAAGAATTTATTTCAGAAAGATGCAATATGATGAACCACCAAATAAATATTTTATTAATTAATAATTTATATATATTTACAACTTGCACAATCATCTACATGTTAGTTGATTAGCTTTAGGACACAATTCCAACAACTCCCACTTGGACTAAAGCCACTCAGAATAGTATCTAATACCCATCTTCCATTTATGGTTATCAAATTCTTTGATTTTGAGAGCTTTAGTGAATGGATCGGCTAGGTTCTCCTTTCTATCAATCTTCTGGTCGATGTCACCTTGCTCCACTATTTCTCGCACAATGTGATAGTGGCGTGAAATATGTTTGGTGTGCTGATTGGACTTCGGCTCTTTGGCTTAAGCAATGGCTCCAGTGTTGTTATAATACAGTGGAACCAGACAATCCAGGAGGATGTGTTTGTGTGTTTCCTAGATCCAATTAGATTAGATGCTAGTTTATACACATTTCTTTATGAATGCAAATCAAATTTATTGATTTCTTTATCTATCCAGGTGTAATTCTTATATATATTAGATATATTTTACTTGTGAGATAAAGTCTAAAAGAATCTATAGAGATTACAAATTGTGAGATCCAAATTACACGTTATGGTTCGATTCTTTAAATTTTCCTAGTCGATGTGTAGATGGGATTGGACACCATCGAACACCGTGAGACTGGCACACATTGCATATCCTCACCCTTGGGGTGAGCAGCTGATTTCACAAGCTGAAGTATGAAGATACTTGGATAGGTGTGTGCATGCTCGTTATTGTAACGATGCATTGGATGACCCATACAGAGATCCCATATGGATATTCTATATAGTGTCGATGGTTGATCTTTAATGATGGTGGTGTGAGTGATCCTTTGACTTGAGATCTTCATTGCATCTCATGTGTGGAATGTCATACTTTGACACATCCAAACATTGCTCTAGCCACGGATGGCAAATATGGTGTCGGTTGGGTATGACATGAAGCATATGAAGGTGGTGTTTGATCAAGACAGGATTCGTCTTCCTTGATAGAAAGGGTTATATCCTATGACCACTTGATGGATTAAATTGATTGTTAAATCCTTGCAAGGTTGAGTTGGAATTCGAAATGGTTTCGAAGTTCTAATTCATATGAGTCAATTTTTTCTGAGATCAAGTAAACAAAGATCAATCACAGGATTGACACATTCCATACCACTGATTGATTTGAGATATGTGATGAAGGGATTGAATCATACGGTAACCGTTCATAGACAGGTGTTGTTGATGGTCATATCAACAAAACCCTTAGCACTTGGGTGGTCATGATACTTTGCTAGAGGCCTCTCATGATCTATAATCATGCTATTGACTTGGAGAAAGAGTTATCCAATCATTCCTAGGGTCAGTGATTAGGACATGATTATTGCCAACATGTTAAAGGGGCCTAATGGGTCACACGCATTAAGGAAAATTTTGGATAAATTAAAATAAAATTAAATTTAATTTAATTCAGATAAGATGACCAATTAAATAATTGGGTAAGACCCAATTTAAAGAAGATAAAATAATAATGGATATGATCCATCATAGTAGAAGAAATTTTAGAGAGAAATTATTTGCGCATATGATGAACAAATAATTGGATACCCAAATTTGGCTTGTTCCATGTGATGGATGGCTCTGATTATTTAGGTATGGATGGTAAATCTCAGCTATGTAAGAAAGATTCATGCCCATGGGATGAAGCATGATGAATCTCTATGGTGCGATGGTGAATATGTACAAATTGGGGAATGTAGTTATAAGATAATTAACTCCTAATTTCAAGGGCTGAGATTGTGATACTTGGATTAACGTTACCATTAGAAAGGGAATCTCTCCCTTTCTTTGGATTAAGGTTACCATGAGAAAGAGAGTCTCTTCTTCTCCCTTTGAACGTTTCTTTCTCTCCCTCTCTCTATATAAATATGTTCCTTCTCTTCTTTAAAGAGAAGAAAAAGATTAGATCTTTTAACCTACAAGAGATCTTCTGTTTTGAATATTTCTAAGGGATTCAAGAGGCGCTAGCATCCCTCTCTCCCTAAGTGTCATCTCCATACCTTGAAGGTCTTCATCCACTCTTTTCGCGTGGATCACCGTAAAGGCCAAACATGTGGACGGCTAGTGGTAGAAGATTGCTTCATCCTTTTCTACATCGATAAAGGACTCAGGTATGAATAAATCTAATATTTTATTTTTATTTCTAATTTAATGAATCTATTTTTAAGGATCCTGGCCATCTGAAAATTTTGTATTATATCTTCTGCTATATTTTTTATGAATTTGATTCATGTCTTGAATACATAATTTCCATTAGTGGTATCGGAACCACCTTAGGCTACAGATTCATTAATCTAATAGGATATTGAGTCAATCTGATTGATAATATGAGTTTTATCATGCTTCTTATGAAGATTAAAATCCTGAATAGTTTTCATATGTTGATAATAAATCTAAAATAAAATAAAATATTTATTATTTGATGATAAACAATATTATTTAGATTTATCCATGTTCATTATCATGTTAAAATAAAGTACTTTGATATATGATATCAGAGATAAAGATTTATTATATGATAATAAATAATAACTAATTTAGATTTAATCATATCTGTGTCATGTTAAAATAGCAATTATTATTTATGCATGATAGATACTATGTGCTGAAATCCTAAAATCATGTTTAGGATTTAATTTTAACATGATTATTGATATGATTAAGATCTGATATTCATATGATAATGAACAGTAAACGTTGAAAACTTATTTTGGATATTTAGATCATGATAAGATTGTGATTAATGTAATCATATGAATTTAAAATTTTAAATTTGAATCCAAAAATTTTATCATGACAAGAATGTGATTAGGGTTTGTTAGAGACATTAGGATTTACATGGGATATGAAACCGACATGTCATAACATATTATTAAATGATAAGAAAATTTATAATTTATAATTTAAATTTTTAAAATTTGAATTAAGAATTATTATCATAATATCCTAACAAGATCACTATCTTAACTTATCATAAAATGTAATAGATGATAAAGATTTAGAAAACTTAGACTTAACCACATCATTGCTTGATCCTATGACCCAAAATTGGTCTAATCAATTAGGCTTACCTACATTGGTGTCTAAGAAAAGTGTGATCATGGTTTTTAATTGATCCGTTCGCTGCCTGGGAAAACCCATTCAATAGGATCGAAGGGTAGCTAAATAGGACCCCATTGATCAGCTAATCTGGCCATTGTTAAGGAAAGCTCTTAATTGATTAGATCAATAAGGTTAATCATGATAGAAGCAATTGATTTGGTCACATGATTAGGGTTCCTATATTAGATAGTGGTCAGGGATCCTAATTTGATTAAGAATCCAAATCATAAGATTTGATCTTATGATATTTTTTAGGTTAATAAAGATTAATCTAAATTCTACATATAGGATATATATAACCTAGCATAGTACAAATGTTATAGATGTAGATAGGACCTATATGCGCTAAATCCCTCCATGAATATTAAGTCATTAGCCTTCCATTATTCACATGATACAAAATCATTAGGTCATGAGATTTATCGTGCCAAAGCCGAGGTCGAGTGTACTTATGAGGAGTTGATTGTGGAACAATGGGTTAACTTAACTAGATTAGCTGGCATAATTGACCAAAGTCAGGGTTAGTCTAATCTAGAGCAAACTTTAAGGTGATCACATATGGATGTGATTGACAAGGCAATGTCCCCTAAATGATCTAGGAGTCACATTAGATGTGATTGATGATAATCTACTAAATTTGGCTTACCGAGATTTGTTGTGCCAAAGCCAAGGTCAAGGTAATTCAAATGAGGATTCTAGCCCACTAAGAAATTGAATGCCAATTTTTTTAGATTAATAGAGAGGGCTATTAACCTTGATAAAATAGTGGGAGAAACCAACTAATTAAAAATCTTGAATTACCATATTAAGTTGGTGATTAGTATTCATATCAATTGACTCGTTCTAATTTTATGTAGGTTATCAGAGAAACCATGAGTGTAAACATCAACCTTAGGAATATTTTAGAATCCAACAAATTGACTGGACTCAACTTTCCTGATTGGCTAAGAAATGTAAGGATTGTTCTTCGATCTAAAAAATTCTTTTTGTCCTAGATGAGGTTGCATCGGAGGTCCCACCAGTGGATGCTCCGACTGAGGTTCATATGGCATACAACCGGTATAAAGATGCTAAAAAAATGGCCACATGTTTGATGTTGGCCTCGATGTCATTTGATCTTTAGAAACAGCATGAGCATATGAATGCTCAGGAGATTTTGATACACCTGCAAGAGTTGTTTGATGCATGGTCTCGATATGAAAGGTTTCAGACTTTTAGAGAGCTGTTTCAGTGCAAAATGACCGAGGATTCATCAATGGGTGCCCACGTGCTGAAAATGATCAATCTGATTAAGAAGTTGGCACGATAGGGTTTTGTGATGGATCATGAACTAAGTATTGACTTGGTTCTACAGTCACTACCTCCCAGCTATTCACAGTTTGTTCTTCATTTCAACATGAACAAGATAGAGGTGTCTCTACCTGAGCTCGTGAATATGCTGATGAATGATGAGCCCAACATTGAGAAAGAAAAGGGACAGATTATGGTCGTGGAGTCCTCTGGTGCTCGTAAGAAGTGGCCAAAGAAGAATAAGGTCCAAAAGGCCAAAGCGACTAAACCAAATAAGGGCATTAAGAAAAACAAAGTAGCCAAGGGGAAGTATCACTTCTATGGTAAGGAAGGGCACTGTAAGCAAAACTGCAAGGCTTATCTGGCTAACCTAAAAAAAAGAAATATGAATGCTTCTACATTAGGTATATTTATGATTGGGATGTTTTTTCTGTTACTTCTTGTTCCACTTGGGTATTGGATACCGATTGTGGATCTCATATTTGTATTAATATGCTAATGATAAGAAGCAGTAGAAAGCTAGAGAAAGATGAAGTGATCCTGCTCATGAAAAATAGAGCAAAGGTTGCTGCATTAGCCATAGGATCTTGTTCTTTGTCTTTGTCCACTGGGTTTGTAATGAAGCTTAGTAATTGTTACTATGTTCCAAACATAACAAAGAATATTATTTTCATTTCATGCCTTGTAAATGATGGATATACATTTGAAATTGGAAATGAAGGAATTTTAATTTTTAAAAATGAAATGTTCTTTGGTTCTATTGAAATGTTCATTGGGATTTATGTTTTGAATTTAAAATGCCCTATTCTCAATGTAGAAACTAAGAAATTAAAATCAAATAATTCTAAGAACTTGTTCCTATGGCACTATCATTTAGGCCATGTAAATGAAACACATTTAACCAAGTTATATAAGGATAGCTACTTGGGCTCATTCGATTGGGAATCGTTTGAGGAATGTGAGTCGTGCTTACATGGAAAAATGACTAAGTCATCTTTTACTAAAAAGGGTGAGCGAGCGATTGAATGTTTAGGACTAGTACATTTGGATGTATGTGGTCCTATCAATATTCGGGCAATAGAAGATTTTTCTTACTTCATCACATTTATAGATAACTATAGCAGGTATGGTTACGTATATCTGATGAAGCACAAATCTAAAGCCTTTGAAAAGTTCAAAGAATTCAGATCCGAGGTAGAAAAATAAAGTGGCAAAAGTATTAAGATACTTCAATCAGATCGAGATGGAAAATACTTAAGCCATGTTCTTAGAATATTTGAAGAAGAATGAGATTTTCTCTCAGTAGACTCCTCCTGGTATGCCACAGCATAATGATGTATCAGAAAGGAGGAATCGTATATTATTAGATATGGTACGATCAATGATGATCCTTGCAAATCTTTCAAAAATATTTTGGGGTTATGCGCTACACACAGCCGAATACACTCTAAACTGAGTTTCGTCTAAATAGTTCAGTTCCACTCCCTATGAGATATGGTGTGAAAAGAAACTAACCCTTGGTCATCTAAAGATTTAGGGTTGCTGCTCTTTTGTAAAGTATAATTTTGTGGGGTATCCTAAAGAAATAAAAGGATACTACTTCTACCACCCACTCGAGCAAAAGGTTTTTGTCTCAAGGCATGCCATATTCCTAGAGATTTTTCTAAGAAAGGGCAGTGGGAGAAATATTGAGATTAGTGAATCTCAAGAACCACAAATTGACACAGATCGATTAGATGACATAGAGCAAATGCCAAATGCAGTGAGAGTTGAGCAGGAGACTCAACTCACATTCAGGCAATATTTGCATGAGCCTCGATCAGAAATGATGGAGCAATAGGTAGCTCCAAGTACACATCAGCTACGTAAGTCTAGTAGAACACATCATATTCATGAGAGATATAGATTTCTTATAGAAGATGATGAGCCTACTAACTACGAGGAAGCAATATGTGACATTGACTCCAAGAGATGGCTTGAAGCCATGAAGTCTGAAATGGACTCCATGTACGATAACTAAGTATGGACTTTGGTTGATCTACCTGAAGAGATAAAACCCATTGGGTGCAAATGGGTCTTCAAGAAGAAGACCGACATGGATGGTAATATGATTACCTATAAGGCAAGGCTAGTCGTAAAACGTTACAAGCACTTTGATGAAACCTTTTTCTTTAGCCATGCTTAAGTCTATAATGATTTTGCTTGCGATTTCATCTTATTACAATTATGAGATATGACAAATGGATGTCAAGACTGCCTTCCTAAATAGTGATTTAGTGGAGGATGTGTATATGATACAACCTGAGGGTTTTGAGTCCATTGATTCTCAAAAGGTATGCAAGCTGCAAAGGTCCATTTATGGACTTAAGCAAGCCTCTAGAAGCTGAAACATCCATTTTGATGAGACAATCAAAGAGTTTGATTTTATCAAAAATGAGGATGATCCATATATGTGTGTACAAGAAGGTTAGTGGGAGTATTATTGTTTTCTTGATATTATATATAGATGACATATTATTGATAGGAAACAATGTATCCTTGCTGCAAGAAGTGAAGGATTGGTTGTCCAGCAAGTTCTCCATGAAAGATTTGGGAGAAGCAGCCTACGTACTAGGTATTAAGATCTATAGAGATAGATTTAGGAGGTTGCTTGGATTGTCCCAATCAACATACATAGATAAAGTGCTAAAACGGTTTAGCATTGAGGAATCCAAGAAGGGATTCTTGCCGGTATCGTATGGGATGCATCTCTCTAAGGACATGAGTCCTAAAACCCAAGAGGAGAGAGAACACATGAATAGAATTCTATATGCCTCAGCAATTGGATCCATCATGTATGTGATACTATGTACGAGACCTGATGTTTCTTATGGTTTGAATATCACTAGTAGATACCAGGCAAACCCTGGTGAGAAACATTGAATGGCCGTCAAGAATATCCTAAGTACTTACGAAGGACTAAGGATATGCTCTTGGTTTATGGAGATCTCGAACTCATAGTTCAGGGTTATATGGATTCTAGTTTTTAGTTTGATAAAGATGATTATAAATCTCAATTGGGCTATATCTTTATCAATGGTGGTGCAGTCAGCTGGAAGAGTTCCAAGTAGGAAATGACTACCGACTCTACAACCGAGTCAGAGTACATTGCAGCATTAGATGCAGCCAAAGAAGCAGTTTGGATCAAAAAGTTCATCACTGAACTTGGTGTGGTTCCGAGCATTGCTGATCCAATACACTTGTATTGCAATAACAATGGAGCTATTGCGCAAGCTAAGGAGCCAAGATCTCATCAGAGGTCCAAACATATACTCAGAACATACCTAGCAATTAGAGAGATTATTGGTAGAAATAATATAAAATAGAACGAGTCTCCATGGATGGCAATATTACCGATCCGTTCACTAAAGTCCTGGCATAGCATAAGCATGATGGTCATGCTGAGTCACTTGGTATTGGATACATGGGTGATTGGCTCTAGTGCAAGTGGGAGATTATTTTGTGTGCCCTAGATCCAATTGAATTAGATGCTAGTTTATACATATTTCTTTATGAATGCAAATCAAATTTACTGGTTTTTTTATCTATCCAGGTGTAATTCTTATATATATATAGATATACTTTACCTGTGAGATAAAGTCCAAAATAATGTGAACTGTGCATATGGAATTTGTAATATAGATTACAAATTATGAGATCCAAATTACACGTTATGGTTTGATTCTTTAAATTTTCCTAGTCGATGTGTAGATGGGACTGAATACCATCGAACACCGTGAGACTAGCACACATTGCATATCCTCACCCTTGGGGTGAGCAGCTTATTTCACAAGCTAAAGTATGAAGATACTTGGATAGGTGTGTGGATGCTCGTTATTATAACGATGCATTGGATAACCCATATAGAGATCCCATATGGATATTCTATATAGTGTCGATGGTTGATCTTTAATGATGGTGGTGTGAGTGATCCTTTAACTTGAGATCTTCATTGCATCTCATGTATGGAATGTCATGCTTTGACGACATCCAAACGTCGCTCTAGCCACGGATGAAAAATATGTTGTCGATTGGGTATGACATGAAGCACATGAAGATGGTGTTTGATCAAGATAGAATTCGTCTCCCTTGATAGAAAGGGTTATATTCTACGACCACTTGATGGATTAAATTGATTGTTAAATCCTTGCAAGGTTGAGTTTGAATTCGAAATGGTTTCGAAGTTCTAATTCATATGAGTCAATTTTTTCTGAGATCAAATAAACAAAGATAAATCACAGGATTGACACATTTCATACCACTGATTGATTTGAGATATGTGACGAAGGGATTGAATCATACGGCAACCGTTCATAGACAAGTGTTGTTGATGGTCATATCAACAAAATACTTAGCACTTGGGTGGTCATGATACTTTGCTAGAGGCCTCTCATAATCTATAATCATGCTATTGACTTGGATAAAAAGTTGTCTAATCATTCATAGGGTCAGTGATTAGGACATGATTATTGCCAACATGTTAAAGGGGCCTAATGGGTCACACGCATTAAGAAGAATTTTGGATAAATTAAAATGAGAATTAAATTAGATTTAATTCAGATAAGATGACGAATTAAATAATTGGGTAAGACTTAATTTAAAAAAGATAAAATAATAATGGATATGACCCATCATAGTAGAAGGAATTTTAGAGAGAAATCATTTGCGCATATGATGAATAAATAATTGGATACCCAGATTGGCTTGTTCCATGTGATGGACGGCTCTGATTATTCGAGTATGGATGGTAAATCTCAGCCATGTGAAGAAGGATTCATGCCCATGGGATGGGGCATGATGAATCTCTACAATACGATGGTGAACACGTACAGATTAGGACATGTAGTTATGAGATAACTAACTCCTAATTTCAAGGGCTGAAATTGTGACACTTGGACTAACGTTGCCATGAGAAGAGGAGTCTCTTCCTCTTTCTTGGATTAACCTTACCATGAGTAAGGGGAGTTTCTTTCTCTCCCTTGAATTAAGATTAACATGAGAAAGAGGTCTCTTCTTCTCCCTTGGAACGTTTCTTTCTCTCCCTCCCTCTCTATAAATATGTTCCTTCTCTTCCTCCTCTAAATGAGAAGAAAAAGATTAGATCTTTTAGATATATAGAGAGATCTTATATTTTGAATATTTCTATAAGGGGATTCAAGAGGCACTAGCACCCCTCTTTCCCTAACTATCATCTTCATACCTTGAAGGTCTTCATCCACTCTTCTCCGCGTGGATCACCTTTAGAGGCCGAACACGTGGATAGCTAGTGGCAGAGGATTCACCGGCTTCATCCTTGTTTACCTCTATAAAAGACTCAGGTATGAATATATCTAATATTTTAGATTTTATTTCTAATTTAATGAATATGTTCCTAAGAATCCTGGGCATCTAGAAATTTTGTATTATATCTTCTGCTACATTTTTCATGAATTTTATTCATGTCTTGAATACATAATTCCCATCATCGTGAGTATGCAGTTGCGGATGGAAGATCTCCGAACCATAGACTCTACACTGGTAGGGTTCACCGGTGATACCATCACTCCCGAGGGCGTCATCACCTTAGTGGTTCGAGTGGGCACATGGCCCAGTGTTACAACTATCCCTGCAGACTTTCTGCTAACCAAACTTCAGTTGTCCTATAATGCGATCCTTGGCAGACCCGGTCAAATGTCCCTCAGAGCTATCATATCCATCCCTCATCTCATCATTAATTTTCCAACATAATGGGGAGTGGGGGTCGTTAGAGGAAACTAAGCTGCAGCCCGATATTGCTTTGTCGTCAAACTTCAATCCAGAAAATCTGAGGTTGATGGGCTAGACGCTCGGGAGGATTTCGCCGAGCAACAAAAAGAACCGACCGAGGAACTCGAGGAAGTACCGCTTGATGAGGGTCGGTCGAACTGAGCCATAAGGGTCGGGTCACAGCTGGAAGGAAAGTCTCGACAAGATTTGATTGATTTCCTCCAAAGAAATGCTGATGTCTTTGCATGGTCAGCCTCGGATATGCTAGGGATCGATCCGGATATCCTCATCCATCATCTCAATGTTGATGAGACATTCCAACCAAGTAAGCAGAAGAAAAGGAGCTTCACCCCAGAGCGGCAGAAGGCTATTAAAGAAGAAGTCAATAAGCTCATCAAAGCTAACTTCATTCAGAAAGTAAATTATCCCGATTGGTTGGCAAATGTTGTGATGGTGAAGAAGTCAAATGGTAAGTGAAGAATCTGCATATACTTCACAGACCTCAACAAGGCCTACCTGAAGGATAGTTTTCCTCTGCACAATATTTATCAGCTTGTGGATGCTACTTCGGGCCATCAAAGCAAACTACCAGATGTTGACCTAATAAGACCAATATTAAAGAAAACACCTTATGAATTATGGAATGAAAGAAAATCAAATATAAAATACTTTCATGCATTTGGATGTAAATGTTTCATTCATAATAATGGTAAAAATAACTTAGGAAAATTTGATGCTAAATCTGATGAAGGAATTTTTCTAGGTTATTCAACGACTAGTAAGGCATATAGAATCTTTAACAAGAAAACCTTAGTAGTTGAAGAATCCATACATGTAGTTTTTGATGAATCTTTAGCAACTGGATCTGAAAAGATTGATGATGAGGAAGATACAAACATAATTGAAAAAGACCTTGAAAAACTTAATATTGAAGTATCTTCTGATCATGAACAAGAGGCTAAAGATGATGATTTACATAAGGACGATGATGTCAATATTAATCATAATGATATAGATCTTCCAAGAGACTGGAGATATGCTCATAGTCACCCTAAGGAATTGATTATAGGCGATCCATCTCAAGGAATAAGAACTAGATCATATATAGAAATATTAGTAATCATCTTGCATTTGTATCACAAATTGAACCCAAAACTATAGAAGAAGCTGAAAAAGATAATAATTGGATGTTAGCAATGCAAGAAGAACTAAATCAATTTACTAGAAATAATGTTTGGACTTTAGTTGAAAGACCTAAAAATCATTCAGTAATAGGATCAAAATGGGTTTTTAGAAATAAATTAGATAAAAATGGCATAGTAATTAGAAACAAAGCTAGATTGGTTGCTAAAGGATATAATCAAGAGGAAGGTATTGATTTTGATGAAACCTTTGCACCAGTTGCTAGATTAGAAGCCATTAGGCTATTACTTGCATTTGCATGTCATATAAATTTTAACTTATTTCAAATGGATGTAAAAAGTGCATTTTTAAATGGATTTATAAATGAAAAAGTTTAAGTAGAACAACCACCAGGTTTTGAAGATCACGAATTTTCAAATCACGTTTTTAAATTGCACAAAGCTTTATATGGTTTGAAACAAGCACCTAGAGCTTGGTATGATAGGTTAAGTAAATTCTTAATAGAAAATGATTTTACAAGAGAAAATGTTGATAAAACTTTGTTTTTGAAAAGAAAAAGTAAAGATTTACTTGTAGTACAAATATACGTAGATGACATTATCTTTGGTGCTACTAACGATTCTCTTTGTCAAGAATTTGCAAAGTTGATGCAGGGAGAATTCGAGATGAGCATGATGGGAGAACTCAACTTCTTCCTTGGACTCCAAATTAAACAATGCAAGGAGGGAATCTTTATCAACCAAACCAAATACACAAGAGAACTACTCAAAAAGTTTGGTATGGAAACAATGAAACCCCTCGGAACTCCAATGATTCCTTCATGCAAGCTAGACAAAGATGAAGAAGGTAAAAAGATTGATCAAAAATACTATCGAGGTATTATCGGATCCCTTCTTTATTTAACAGCAAGTAGACCAGATATTATGTTTTCAGTATGTTTATGTGCTAGATTTCAATCTGAACCTAAAGAATCACATTTAATAGCTGTTAAAAGAATATTAAGATATCTAAATGGAACAAAAAATGTAGGTTTATGGTATTCTAGAGACTCTACATTAAACCTAATTGTATATTCAGATTCTGATTATGCTGGATGTAAATTAGATAGAAAGAGCACAAGTGGTGCATGCCATTTCTTAGGAAGTAACTTAATCACATGGTTTAGCAAAAAGCAAAATTCAGTTGCATTATCAACTACTGAAGCTGAATATGTAGCAGCTGGAAGTTGCTGTGCGCAAATCCTATGGATTAAGCGACAACTTGAAGACTATGGTATCACACTTGATAAAACACCCATAAGATGTGATAACACTAGCGCAATCAACTTAACTAAAAATCCAATTCAACACTCAAGGACAAAACACATAGAAATTAGATATCATTTTATAAGGGAACATGTAGCTAATGATGAAATTTGTTTAGATTATGTAAACACTGAAGAACAATTAGCTGACATCTTTACAAAACCTTTAAGCGAAGAAAGATTTTGTTATCTTAGAGGAGAGTTAGGAATTTGTAACCCTTTTGAATAAATTTTGAAACCTTTAAGGAAATATATCTAGAGTTCTTTCAAATTCTCAAAATCTTAAGGAAATTTTATCTAGAACTCATATCAATTTGATCTCTCAAAAAGCCATGATTTTTAATCATACTCAAAGATCAAATTCTGAACTCAATTCGGATTCTCTGAATCTTAATCTGTTTTTTCTCTGAAATTGTCCTGGAGCCGACTCGAGAGTATCGGAGTCGACTCGAGTTTCTGCTGAAACTCAGGAGTCGACCCCTCCTCTGAGCGAGTCGACTCGAGATCGTGTCTATGCTCTGTGACTAGTCGGGAGCCGACTCCACACTTTGCGCGAGTCGACTCGACGTGGTCCCAGTCTGATTATTTAGGGCACGAGTCGACCCACGGACATTTCATTCGTTCCAAATCTTTCCAAACCCTCTCCAAAGCTTTCCCAAAACCCTCCAAACCTCAAATAACCTATGATTAACCACTCCTTCAAGATCTATGGCACCCAAAACCCATGGAGCTAGCACTAGTGGCGCCGGTTTGAAGAGGAAGAGGACCGTTCGACGACCCGTCCGCGAGCCGTCTACGGATTCATCCTCTACCCCTTCTGCGAGTGATTCTCCTGCTCCAGCTCCTACTCTTCAGGTAGATCATCTTGCCAGTAGAGTTGTCACAACAGGAAGAAAGGTTGATTTTGAATTATTTGAGAATGAAGGCTTCATAATAGGTAGACAACTGATTGAGATGGGATTTGAGAGTATATGTTCATTGGACTGTCCCACCTACCCTGCTCTAGTTAAGGAGTTTTACAAGAATTTGACCAGAGGAGATGATGGCTTAGTGAGCAAAGTGAGAGGCATTGGTCTGAACATCACTTCCTCTATTCTATCTAGATTGTTGAATTTACCCTTGTCTGGACCATCTACCTTTGCCCCAGAAGATAGATCTCCAGCCCTCACTAGGCTATTGAACAGAAATTTTGAAGGATTTGAAGAAGTATTTGCTAGTCAATTGCCTTTGGAATTAAGATTACTCCACAACATCTGCAGCAGAATTTTGTTTCCCAAGACCGGCAGATTCGACTATGTATCTGAGAGAGATATTTTGTTATGGATGCTGTTGTTTCTGGGAAGCCCATTAATCTACCTCGGATGATAATATGGTACATTGCAGATTGTGGTGGGAAAAAGAAATCAAGTTTGCCCTATGGCATGGTTTTAACTAAGTTATTTCAAAGCCAAGGGATTGTATTTGGTGATAGTGAGCCGAAAAAGGAACTAAGGCATACAGATTTTTACTCTTGGCCACTATACATCGAATGGGGTTTGTTAAGAGAAATGGCAATTGGGAGAGAAAGAATGTTACAGAGGACAGAGATATAGATGCTGAGGCCCCCAGACCTTCTATGAGACATTCATCACCTGAGCCTCCTCAGTGCTCGTCTGTTCCAGAGTCTGTTCCAGCTCCTGCTTTTGATTCTACCCCTGCTCCTGCTGTTGCTCCTGCTCAGTCTTCCACATTATCATCTGGTAGCTTTTCTGATATACAGTTAGATCAGCTTAGATCATTATTCAAATCTGAGATAAGTGAGCATGAAAATAGACTGAAAGAAGAATTTAATGAAAAGTTTATGAATTTAAAAGAAGCCTTATATTCACTCAGTGATCGGGTTGCATCGATTGAGTCTACTCTCAGTTCATCTACCAGCTCCTTAAGTGAAGACTTAAAGAATATTTTTGGAGAACTTAAGGATATCTGCGGTGACTCAGAGACCTACTCCCAATGCAACGCCGAGCTTCAGGATAAAATTACATCTGCTTGTACTTTTGTTGATAATAAGCTCAAAGATTATGTTAGACTTCAATGTGAAGGGATGAAGCAGATTGTTGATCACTTGAATAGAATTACTAGAAGAAACTTTTAAGTTTTCATGTAATCTCTTTTTGATGTAATCAAGTTTACTTTCAATGCAATGAGCAAGTTTACATTTTCATGTATTTCATTTTGAAGTAATGAGAAAGTTTGATGCATTACTTATGTCTATTTCAATTGCAAGTATCCTTGAATACTTTGAATGATTATCCTCAATTGATAAGAAAAGATAAAGAATGTTATTGATATTAAACTTCCTAACCTTTTTGTTGATTACAAAAAAGGGGAGAGTTTTTATTCAATCGTATATGCCTTCAATTCAATCAAAGTTTAATTTTGAAAGAGGGAGAGCATAAGGGGAAGAGATAAATTGAATTTCATAAAGAAAATGCTTAAGTTTCTGATTTTAAAAAATTTTGAATGATTTATAAAATTAAGGTTCATAGGGGGAGCTACCTCATTGAGGGGGAGCCTTTCCATGAACACAATAGTTGATTTTGGAATCACAAATTTTTCAATTTTATAATGCATATACTCAATGTTTTTGTCATCATCAAAAAGGGGGAGATTGTTGAAAAATTATTGAAACATAATTGCCCCAACTTTATTGATTTTGATGATTTCCAAAAGCCATGAGTACCTTAAAGAATACAATGTGTTTATTTATCAAAAACCTTGAGCTTATTCAAATTGAAAGGAATGGACTATCAATGGTTATATTTAATGAGTTTTGAATCCTTTAGAAAAAGGAGTTTCAAGCTCTATGCTTAAAAGATTTCAAAAAGGAATTTTTACACATTATAATTCAATCTGATGAATTCTTGAAACATGTCTTGAATCCATGCTTAATGTCATATTTAATGTATTCAAGTCAAATTTATATTTTAAATTTATTAGGGACAAGTTTTAAAGTCTATCAGAACATTTTTCTGATTTTTGTATCGCTCCCGAGCCGACTCAAGGGTTTCCGAGTCGACTCCTGTAAGCCAAGAGTTTTCCGATTTTCTCGAGTCGACCCTTGGTTTTCAAGAGTCGACCCCTGACTCTGTGCGAGCCGACTCCTGTCTGTGCGAGCCGACTCCGCTCAAACAACAGAAACCATATTTTTTGAGCACTTCTCGAGTCGACTCCCCATTTTCCTCGAGTCGACTCCCAACTTTCGCGAGCCGACACTTTAGTTTTCGCGAGTCGACCCTTCAATGCTTAAAATGTTTCTATTTTTAGTAATCGACTTCGAGCCGACTCCCACAAAGCTCGAGTCGACTCCGCGAAATCTGGGCGCGATTTTTAACGATGACACATCAGCCCCAACGGTAAGATTTTCAATAACGGCTATTTTTCTTTGTCTCTAACGGATATATTTTTGCAGATTCTATAAATAGAGGAGCTCTTTTCAAATCAAAAAAATCAAGAAAAAATCAAAAGAGAGAAAAGAATATCTTTCAAAAAGAGGGAAAAACAGAGCATATTGGAAAAATCATTTAGCTCAAAGGAGAGTGATTCAAAAGGAGTGAAATCCAAGAGAAAGTTTCGTCTGCTCCTCTCATCAATCCACAAGAGTCAAAAGAAAATCCACAAGCATTTCAAAGGTCAAATCGGAGGATTTTCAAAAGAGAAAAAGCTTCATCTCAACTCCAAAGTCTTCAACGGTCAAGAATCTTGCTGAGGCGTGATTCAACGTTTCAAGAGGAGTTAAAGAGAAGAAGGAAGAAAGCCAAAGCCACTCCATCTGCAATACAATCAGGCTTTTCTAACTCTTTATTTTGTACTTCATTTGTATATTTGCTCAAGGGGAGCATTTCATTGTTCAAACACTTTTATTCTAATTGTTTGCTGATTCAATCAGTGGATTGAATCAGTGGAGGTTGGTATACCTCGTTGCAAGCCGGAGTGCTTGTGTTGGGTTAGTTGTGAGCCCGTGAAAAACAACGTGTAGGGTTTTGTGCTGGTAAGCCCGAGTTAAAACCAGCTGGGTTCGTTGTGCACCCGGGAAAACAACAAGTTTGAGTTGTGAGCTTGGAAAACAACTCGGCTGTAATCTAGAGAGATTATAGTGTGGACCCAAGTGAATCTTGGGAGTGGACGTAGGTGTTGATTGCACCGAACCACTATAAAATTATCTTGTGTTTGTCGTGCCATATTTCTCTTTCTCTATCTCTCTTATTTGCTTGTGTATTGATTTTAGTTAGCCTCTCACTTGCACATCTTGCTAACTAATCAACTAAAGTTAAAAAGTCTTAAATTTTTAAGAACCCAATTCACCCCCCCCCCTCTTGGGTTGCCATCTGGGCCAACATGATTGAATCTCAATCATATTTGGAAGATCACTTGACTCATCTGAATGCCACAGATTTCTTGCCAAATCCAGCTGCCACTGATTGCATCTAGAAGATCACCTTCCTCATCTAGACACTGTAGATTTCATGAAAAATTTGATTAGGGCACCTTTTTTTTCTTTTCTCTCTTTCCATATCTATATTTTTTGGGCCCCAAGTCTCTTGCTATATAAAGAGACCCTCTTGTATGAATGATGTATCTTTTATTATTAATCAATCAATCCAATTTTTGAGTTATTGTGATTTTTGTTAGTTGGTTCTCTGGTGCTCTTGTTTCCCTCCTCCTGCGCGTGCCAACATCCCAAGTCTCCAGGAGAAACCTTGGCCGCCCTCTCCTTTTCTTTACTCCTTCCTTGTCTCTTTGCCTCTATTCTAAATTTCTCTATTATTCTTTAACCCTTGTATGGTGATCTTGTAGACCTCTCAGTAGCCACAAATCCAGGATTCAAGGTGATCATCATCCAAGATAGCGGATACTTGGCTGCAGATCCGTGGGCTCAAGGCTTGGTCATCTAGGGCACATTTGCTAGGCAGAGCAACCCCTTGAACACTTTGATCTTCCCCCTCTTACCAGGTACACCCCTCTAATCTACTAGTAACTTTTTTGTAGGAGAGCAAGCCCTACAGGGACTTCTTAGCCTCGGCGGTCCTTCTTCCTTAGTTTTTAGGAACTGTTTCGCGTGCGGATTTACTGTGAATTTTCTGAATCCCTCTTAGGCTATTACTTTGAGAGAATAATCAACTGTAATTATTAATCATTAAAAAATAAAATAAAATTACTTTCATGCGAATCGATCCTGCATCAGTTTGGTATCAGAGCATAGTTAGAGCTTAATTTTAATTCACATTATTATCAATATATCATCTGTTAATTGAATTGTTTCTGCCTGCATACACATCAAAAAATTACAAAATTTATTTCTATAGATTTTTTATAATTTAAAGTATTTTTTGTTATTTTTTAAGAATTTAAATCGATCTGTAAAAAAGGATTCTAAGATTTATTGCTATTTACAGATTTCTGGATTAGGGTTTGTACATGTTTTACATGTCATTCATCTGCATTAAATTACTCTTAAGGGCTTTCATTGATGTCAGAGGGAGGGATTGAGACCCCTTTCCTTGGCCTAAAACAACCACCCGTGCATTCCGATCCCAAGCCTTTAATCTAAAACTGAGTAGCAACTTAATTAACATTTGCCCTAGAGGGCTAGGGACACCAACAGTCAGTTTAGTGTATTGGAGGAGACTAGTACAAATCAATCTGGCATGTGCTATGAAATTGGTGTTTAGAAGAAAGGTCAAATGTCAAACAACTTAAGCGGAGTGTTGGGGTTATTCTAATTAGGCACCTATAATTTGCGGTACGAGCCTCCCCCTTCCACCTGTCCCAATTGGCCAATTGAAGAGTTACTATTAGATTGGCTTGCATTAAGCCAAATCCTTTACTCTGGATGACTAGGTCTAGCATACCATAGTTTGAGTCAATCTGAGTCTTGTATGCTTGATTGTGCTTGCATGTGTACTAGATCAGGAGCATCTTTTTGCCCGTCACCACCTCCATTACAGTTGAACCCATGGCTAATCAAAGCATTGATGATCACTTAAGGATCATCACTAAACAATTAGCCCGAATAAACCAAGACATCAAGCAATCTGAGGCTAGATTAGGGTCCAGGTTCGATCAAGTCGAAACTAGGTTGGGCATCTTAGAAGAAGCCCGTGAGCCCCACACTGAGTTTGATTATGAGACCCCACCTCATCCTAGGAGAGCCCAACAGCCTGACCTCTACATAAGGCCAAACCCTAGGAGACCACTTCGACCTGATCGAGTCCTAGATGTCCTCCCTAGGAGATTCAATCATGAGGCAGTAGACCAACAAGAAAGAGCCCTTAAAAGTGTTATACTTGAAGCACCTACTTTCGATGGCTCTATGGACCCTAAGGACTACCTAGATTGGGAGGAAGGGATGGAACAGTACTTTGACTGGTACGACATGTCTGAAGAGCATAAGTTTAAGTTTGTCAAGCTCAAGTTAGTATGACAAGCTAGGTTATACTGGGCCACTTTAGAGCGAAGGCAATTATTAGAGGGAAGAGACCCCATAGTCACCTGGCACGCCATGAAGGTTAGACTTAGGTCCAATTATGTCCCCACATCATGAACAGAGCCTATTGGACCAATGGCAGGGATTAATTCAGGGTAGTAAAACTGTGAATGAATACATTGCTACATTCCAAGAGTATACCATAAGGTGTAATATCGTTCAGTCTGAGGAAGTCACCCTATCCAAGTTTAGGTATGGCCTGAGAGCATATATTCAAAGAGAACTCTACCTAAGAAAGGTACATGATTTAGAAGAAGCTTACCAAGTTGCTAGGGATTATGAACGTTTTTAGAGAGGGCCACCCTATCATAGATCGAAGGCTACCAAGAGCCCTAGCCCTTATCCAGGATCTAGCTAGGCCTATCCTAGTCATCCCAGACCTACCCAGTACTCAGACTCCCGCCAGACTTTTCCGAGTTGACCCAACACTAGCCAAGATTTAATTCACTATGGTTCCTTCAGATGTATACAGTCAACACTAAGTGAGGTTTAAGTCTACAGGGCACCTCACCTATTGCGCAGTATAAGATGCACTAAAATTTTATGTTATATTTATTTTATTTTTTTTATTTTAAAACTTTTATGAGGAATTATTGAAAAAATATTTTAAATAAAAATAAATTAACTAACGCTCGCAAGCGTTAGCAAGCATTATGCCTGCAAATGCTACGTGAGCGTACCTCGGGCCACGGACCATTCGTGAATGTTGGGCGAGCGTTTCTCATCAACGTTCGTGAACATCTAGGGATAGCCCAATCAATTTATTAATTTATTTTTGATTTAATTTTGGGCTAACGGCTATCAGGCCTTTAAGGCCATTATGGGTCGAGTCGTTGAAGCTTTTATGGGCTAAGCCTATAAATAGGATCAGAAATTCAGATTGAGGAATGAATAACAAAGAATTCTTTAACTTTTATTATATTATTTTTATTGTTACTATTGATCTTTTTCTAGGCATCTGAATGTTTTATTGGATTGCACCTCCACGCGATCGTGCTCGTGGTAGGAGGATCGGGTCGAGCCGGGTTATTGTACCTTGGGGATAGATCGCCAACAACCTACACGAAGGGGCAAAAAACTGATCCTTAGGGTAGTGTCTAACATGCCTCAGTCCTGGCTTGATTCATATCTTTTTTATTTTTTACTTTATTTATGTATTTAAATTTTTATATTATATCTCTAGCAATTTCTAGGAGAAGATTTTTTGCAAGAACCAAAAATATTTTCTAACAGGGAACCCGTAACAAGAGTACCCATCTTCCACCCCTAATGCTCCTGGAGAGAAGAAACAAGATTCTTGTGCATGAGCAAGTGCAGCCTTAAGGTACAAAATCAGGGCTTCCTTCTCATTTGTGATCATTTTTCACATCTCTTTTTCCTCTTCTGCTTTCTTTACATAATCCTATAATACTTGGGCTCTCATATTTGCATTTTCCAATTCATCTTCCTTCCACTTAAGCAACATAGAAGTATCTAATCCCAACTTTGCCAACAAGGCCATCGTATGTTGTTTTGTTTGTATGTTGAGTGAGAAGATTAGCTATTCATTCTGCTTTGCATACAGAGATCGAATCATAATAGAAAATCCATCACGGTAAACTTTTTTGAAAAGAAAAAATCATCTTTCTAAAAGCATTCGATCTAAAATTTTAAAATCTATCAAAAATAAAATAAACTAAAAAGAGAGTTACCTGGAAATGAAGATATTGATCTATCTCTTCATTTTGTTTCTCCATCAGGCTAGATAAGGGATCCATCAAGAGATAATGATCTGGAAAACCATTGGAATTTGGAGCGAACATCAAAGGAGGGAATGGAGCCATGATCGGCTCTGGCCTTTGCTGCTAGTTAGAAGATTGATTCAAATTTTTGAAAGGAACGCTTCATTATCCATTAGATTCTTATAGAAGAACGAAAAGGCATCATGAGCGGCCATGAAATGCAGCAAAGTTGAAGGGGAGAAAACTTAGAAAAGAGGAGAGAGGAGAGCAAGGGAAGGAGAAGAAAGGGGGCGGAGAAACCGATGAGATGCGAAGAGCAAACAAAAAGAGTTATACTGGATCAAACGAAGCGTATTGGTCTTTCTAACCTAAAAAGATAAATTAAAAGTGTGTGAAGCTTTTTTTTCTCTATGCGCACGCATCCATTCAGGCACAGCTAGATGGCCACTTCCTAAAATAAGCTCATTTATTTATAATTTTCTATTTATTGTAGGGAAAACGATAAGAGAATCCACTTTTTGATGCTATCTAAAATTGACCTTTTATTATAAGATCTATCATTCTTTAAATAAGTTGCCAAAAAACTTTTTTTAATAGTTGATACTTGCCTTTTTTTATAACAATGGTAGAAAATGAGGAATTATTTTATAAAACGACATGGAAAACTAATTAGGAAGCACTTTAATTTGAATAACTTAAAATATAATATAGCTAATAATATTCTTTCAAAAGGATTGATTAGACAAAAGTCTAGAAAGATTTTCTATGGAACATATTTATCGTACTTTAAAAAAATAGCATGGATGATGATGTGATAAAATGGGAAGGACTATACGGAGGTTTTGATTTGCATTTGAATATTAAAACTATTTCTACTATGAAAGGAATATGATGTGGATGCATTAGGCAAGTTAAACGCTAGATTTGTGATTCATAATTTCATTACTAAATGATTGTAAAGATAACTGATCATTATATCCATTCATGAGAAGAGTAATGGATGGCATGAGAAAATTTTTAATTTCTTTTATATGAGAGCTTAACTATATATTGGAATATTAACTAGAATAGAGGAAAAATAGTTTGTCAATGTCCATATTGTAGGAAAACAACTTTCTATAATAAGTTTTGCTAGGCCAAGAAGAAATAAGAGACCTCGAAGCCATAAGAGATGAAGCATGGGCTTGGGAACTCACTTGGGCTTTCGATTCTTGGGCATTCACTTTACAGCCGTTACCATTGAATATTAATTTACTAGTTGTAATTAATGCTCACCATCAGTAATGTCCCGCCCAGAAGTAAAACTAAAGGAAAAGACTTTGCGTACCGCCATGCACCGGGATCAGTAATTAGATCGCGCGCCTATGCAGCGCATGCCACGATATATTTTGCATATGCGCATGCATGAAAGCACGGTCATTGTATATGTTCGATGCACGATTTTATACACCGCTTCTTCTAATGTATAAAATCTTTTTCAAAACTAAAAGTTTACTTGGTATAACTAGAGCTAATGTAAAATAACTAGATAGAAGATGTTCGATTGGTGGTAACTTGTATTGGTAATTGAGAAACAACTACTTAGAGGATGTTTGATTGATGATAATCTATATTGATAATATAAGATTATTTATATTATAATATTTGGCAATTAGATAATGCAAATCCATATTAATAATATAAGATTATTTATTATATAATGTTTGATAATTAGATATTGCAACACCTTAAATAGTTCTACATAAGATGAAAAAAAATAATTTGAGAAGCTTGTAACTCAAGTTTACTTGCGATAAATTAATTTAAACTTGAGTTTTTAAGAACACATAAATCTGACCTACTAATAGATTAATTAGATCAGCAAGTGGACTTGATATATTACAAATTATATTAAAACTGATCCGAATGTCTCATGAAATTTCGCTATAGCATAGAACTATCTCTGCTAGTTTATAGCATTTGATGAAAATGGTAAAATTGTTGAGCTACATATTTGCAAATAAGTTGAAACTTTGAAATACATTTCATTAAGATGGTTATGAACAGGGAAATGTAATGTTTATGAAACTGGATTCATTAAGATTGTTATATGGCTGCTTATTTATAGTAACATGCATGATCTCATAATGGACACCTGAATGTAGCATTTATATTCTTGAAACCAATTAGAAAGGATCTATTGTGGAACTTGGCCTGTATTGTCATCCTAATTGCAATTGGTTTGTGTAGGTACCTTTGATCATGAAGGCACTGATTATACTTTGATACTAATTGAAAAAAGTTGGATCGTGTTGTCTTGCCAAGAAGAACACCAAGTCAATATCTGACGTACCAGCCATGCTAACATGCTGCAAGGCTTGTTGCCTTTTACCTATCAAGCAGAATTGCTGTTCTATGTTGTTGAGTTGTAGACTGCTGCTCAAGATGGTAATGCATCTTTCTTTGGGCTATTTATGAGTTATATAAATGCTTGCGGCAAGCTTTTTTTTGACATAGATTTTCTGATGATGCAGATGCCCTGCATTGTTTTTTTCATTGTTTGTACCATTATCTTTGATGGATTTAAGCTACACTCATATGGATTTGATTTTTTTTCCCCAGAATATTCAAGTCTAACATGTTGGAGGTTGAGTCTTTGCATAATTAGAAGATTGCTCCATTGTGACCAAAAGTCATAAGGTTCTCTCTCTCTCTTTCTCCTCCCTCCCTCCCTCTCTCTCTCTCTCAATATATATATATGTGTGTGTGTGTGTGTGTGTGTGTGTGTGTGTATGTGTGAATGTATGTATATGTATATATATATATATTGTGCATGTGCATGCGTGTATCCCATTGAAGAAGCTTTCTTTGATTGGAACACTGTTACTGGATTTATTCAAGCATCATAATTTCAATTAGCTATTTTTAATGATGTCCTAAGTGCATAAAAATACAGTTAATGATCTTTATTTTTGACAACCAAATAAGTTCTTAATTATAATGCTCGTGATGGATCTGATGCATTCAGATGAGTCACTAGGACATCTTTATTGCACTTTGAATTTTTTTTCTTCGAACTTGAAATTAAGACATGGATTGGTATTTTTGGAGCCAAGTAAAGTAAACTTTTTTCATTTCATTGGTTCCACTTGTATGCATTCTTTCCCCTTAACTTGAGAATAGCTGAGGTAGTTTGTAGTCAGAAAGCTTGGCAAATGATTCCCATATGTTTTCTCTAATGATTACAAAAAAGTTGGTTGATTGACATAGTTTATCGAGATTCAACTCTATAGGGTCTAAGGCCTAGGATGTAAACTATAGGTCATCTAGGTTTTTTAAATGATGCATAGTACATGGGATAGTATTTTCAATGCATCAAATAAATTAGAAACTTAGTGTCAAAAGTTTAGTAAAATAACATTACGTATCCAATTGCAATCCTTTTTTTAGGGTTTAATAATGGATATAAGTATAGAGTTCTAATAGGGTTCAGTTGCTTAATTTTATGTCAAGGTACAACGGACATAATTTAGGTTTGGGTACACACCTGACCCACTAACAACCCTAGTTATTAAATGTAGTGCCTTTATTTCACCATTGGCATTCAAATGAGAGAGAAAGGGAGAGAGAGATGGTTGGGTATCATCAAAATATGTGTTATTAAACCTAAGATGCAACAAGTTCCACCATACGACAAAAATTGACCAAGGTGGTGAGGAGGCATGCAGTGCTGAGTAGATTATGAGCTACATTGGTGGTTTCGAGAAGCAGTGAATGAATCAACTATCTCACTAGGTCAGGAGTAAGTCTTGACTCTCGACTTAGATAGAGATTGACCTCTCTAGAAAGTTCCACAACTGTTAATGGAGGATGGTTATGGGGTGAAGGGATTGGGTTCGCATGTCTCTTAACAAATTTGGGACAAATCCCCTTGCCATCAGCCCACCCATGCCAAGCATCGAAAGCCCAAGTGAGTTCCCAAGCCCATGCTTCATCTCTTATGGCTTCGAGGTCTCTTATTTCTTCTTGGCCTAGCAAAACTTATTATAGAAAGTTGTTTTCCTACAATATGGACATTGAGAAACTATTTTTCCTCTATTCTAGTTAATATTCCAATATATAGTTAAGCTCTCATATAAAAGAAATTGAAAATTTTCCCATGCCATCCATTACTCTCTCATGAATGGATATGAAGATCACTTATCTTTACAATCATTTAGTAATGAAATTATGAAAAACAGATCTAGCATTTAAGCTTGCCTAATGCATCCACATTCCTTTCATAATAAAAATAGTTTTAATATTCAAATGCAAATTAAAACCTCCATATAGTCCTTCCCATTTTACCACATCGTCATCCATGTTATATTTTTTAAAAGTACGATAAATATGTTCCATAGAAATCTTTCTAGACTTTTGTCTCATCAATCCTTTTGAAAGAATATTATTAGCTATATTATTTTAAGTTATTCAAATTAAAGTCCTTCCTAATTAGTTTTCGATGTCGTTTTATAAAATAATTCCTCATTTTCTATCATTTTATAAAAAAGCAAGAATCGACTATTAAAAAAAGTTTTTTGGCAACACATTTAAAGAATGATAGAACTTATAATAAATGTCAATTTTAGATAGCATTAAAAAGTGGATTCTCTTATCGTTTTCCCAACAATAAATAGAAAAAATAAATTAAAAAGTGGATTCTCTTATCGTTTTCCCTACAATAAATAGAAAATAATAAATAAGCTTATTTTAGGAAGTGGCCATCTAGCTGTGCCTGATGGACGCGTGCGTATAGAGAAAAAAAGCTTCACACACTTTTAATTTATCTTTTTAGGTTAGAAAGACCCATACGCCTCGTTTGATCCTGCATAACTCTTTTTGTTTGCTCTCCGCATCTCATCAGTTTCTTCACCCCCTTTCTTCTCCTTCCCTTGCTATCCTCTCTCTCTTTATAAGTTTTTTCCCCTTCAACTTTGCTGCATTTCATGGCCGCTCATGATGCTTTTTCTTCTTCTATAACAATACAATGGATAATGAAGCATTCTTTAAAAAAAATTGAATCAATCTTCTAACCAGCAGCAAAGGCCAGAGCCGATCTTGGCTCCATTCCCTCCTTCGATGTTCGCTCCAAATTCCAATGGTTTTTCATATCATTCTCTCTTGATGGATCCCTTATCTAGCCTGATGGAGAAACAAAATGAAGAGTTAGATCAATATCTTCGTTTCCAGGTACCTCTCTTTTTAGTTTATTTTATTTTTGAAAAATTTTAAAAATTTATATCGAATGCTTTATAAGAAAGATGATTTTTTCCTTTCAAAAAAGTTTACCATGATAAATTTTTCTATTATAATTTGATCTCTGTATGCAAAGCAGAATGAACAGCTATTCTTCTCGCTCAACATGCAAACAAAACAACATACATGGCCTTGTTGGAAAAGTTGGGATCGAATGCTTCTATGTTGCTTAAGTTGAAGGAAGATGAATTGGCAAATGCAAACATGAGAGCCCAAGTATTACAGGATTGTGTAAAGAAAGCAGAAGAGGAAAAAGAGAAGTGGAAAAAGATCGCAAATGAGAAGGAAGCCCTGATTTTGTCCCTTAAGGCTGCACTTGCTCATGCACAAGAATCTTGTTTCTTCTCTCCAGGAGCATTAGGGGGGAAGATGGGTACTCTTGTTACGGGTTCCCTGGGGAAGAATGGAAGTTAATGAACAAGTAGAGAAACTGATCAAGTTTTCTTTCCTTGTAAGTCATGTGGTAATCGAGAGTCATGCATCTTATTCTTCCCTTGTCAACATCTCTGTGCATGCATGGACTGTGAGGATTCTCTTAATGCATGCCCCCTTCGTGGCTCTGAAAAGATAGATAGTTTGGAGGTCTTCCTGGCCTAAAAGGAGAAGAGGAAAAAGTGGGAGAGGAAGAGAATTTAATTAAGCAATTTGGTGATATGAGTATATTTTGCTTTAAGTTTTTATCGTTTGTATAAAGTAAGGATGATCTAGTTTATTAAGTTGTGTGTTATCTACCTCAATGTTATGTTAGAACAATTTCTATTTTAATTCTATGTTTTAGAATCTGTTTGTTTGCTATGGAGATGTCCTTCCTTTTCTTTATGGTTTTAGACTTTAGCAAGCTTGCAGTTGCTCGGTTCTTGTTTTATTTATCAGATTATGAACAAAGAATGGGTAGATGGTTTGGATGTCCTCTTGGTCTGAAAGGAGAAAAGGAAAAAGTGGGAGAGGAAGAGAATTGAAATAAGCAACTTGGTGATATATCTTGATTGGACTTTACATCATCTGTGTAAAGTAAGGATGAGCTTGTTTATTACCTTGTGTTATTTATCATAATGTTATGTTACAATATTTTTATTTTAATTCGATGTTTTAAAATTTCATTTGTTTGTTGTGTTATTTACCATATTTGCATTTGTCGGTATTCTATTGAGATTTTAATGTGCATTTATTTACTTGGTCCAATGGCACCATATTTAGATATACCATGATCTTTTATACTAATTATATTCTACAATGGGAACACATCATCAACTTTAAAGAAGTCCCATTGCAAATTGTCTTTACTATGAATAATTTATTTGAAGGATTCATTATCATTTATTTAACTTTGTATGTCCAATTGATATAATTCTTAGCTCACAAGCATCAAGTGGAGTAGCTTGAACGTACCAAATTCTGTAATGGTTTATTCAACAATACCCAAGCAGGACTTACGAACCAAATTTGCATCATTTTTATGTGTAGACTTTGAGATCGATTCTAGAATTTCTTGTAAAGATATCGTGTAAATTCCATTTTAGCTTCGTGCTTAAGTGTTGCATTTTTTTTGGTCCATGGCATTGTTGCATGAAAGATTTCAATTATCTAAATGATAATAGAGCTTGAAAACACATATAAAATTAATGCATGTATTTAAAAGTTAGTATATTCTACATATCGGTGGAATTATGGTACCTAAACAAGGTTCTCATATACTATACCTAATCTTCCAAGAAAATAGGTTCTCATATACTATACCTAATCTATCAAGAAAATAGCTGACTTTATTAATATATTACCTTTGCAAATCAAAATACCTTGACTTATATCTATGACTTCTAGGATGTTTGTGACTAAGGGGATTTAATTGCACTCCATGGTCCACCATGTTTTTCGTTACATCATACCTCTAAGATTAACCATTTCCTATAATGAATTGGCAATGTATTTAATAATATCACTTTCACTATAATTATTGATAAAATACCTGAATGAAGCCTTTTTTTTAGTGTCTCCTTGATGAGTTTATCAAGACTATATGACCATGTATATAAATTCGACTAGATAGGTATACTTTAAATGTTAGGATAATCACTATTATAGGGGTCAATTCATATGACCTAAAATGTGCTAAATTATAGATTAGAATGAATCAATCTCAAAATTAAATTAGATATTTTATGTCTCATTGTTCTTAAGAGTCATTTGGTTTATAAAAATAGAGCTTTCGAATGGGAATTAAAATCACTAACTTTGATTCCACTATTTGTTTAGATAAAATTGGAATATGATTTCAATTTAGTTTGAAATTAAAGATGAATTAAAAATCAAAACTCTTGAGATTTCCATTCTAGTAGAATAATCATTTTCATCCTTTTCATGTAACCATTTTTATAGTGCCTCATATTCTCACCTTTTCTCACCTAGCTCTACGCCTCATATTCTCACCTCCGCTCCTTTTTCCCATATGCGAACTTAAACCATTGTTGTCAATTACGAGTTCTTCCTCTTCCTATACAATATGTTAAAAGATATTTATGTATTAAAAATAAAAACCTTAGAGCATATCGAGGCATCACTCTTTTTTTTCTTTCTTTAGCACTCAAAGGCTGGTTTATTCTTTTCTTCTTTATTTATTAACTTTTAAATTAATTTATTTATAAAGTAAATATAAAAGGTACATATATATTTTTACAAATCAATCTTAATTTTTTTATTAAAAGAAAAATTAAAAATTATAATTGATTGTGTGAACTAGATGATCAAACAATAATAATAGAAATTAATTTGATTTTAATTTTAATTTTATATAAATAAAAAAAAACAATGATTTTAATTTTAATTCTACTTCAATAAATTTTAATTTTAATTTTATTTTGATTTCAATACCAAATCATCATAAATTACAATAATTCCACCAACTCAAACAAAATTGTTGTTAGCATGCATCTGACTAGTGCAAAAAATTAATAAAAAAGAGAAAAAAAGACCTTCTCCTTACCACTGGGCTACAATCGTGTTCACGATTTTGCTAGTTTAGGCCCACAACATCCGTACCCCCAGTCCAGTGTTTTGAAAATTGAATCAAACGGCCGATCCAACTGGAAAACGGTCATCAGTCCGGTCCGTTTTATTATTAAAGTTAACTTTTATATGACCCAATGAAAACTGAAAAAATCCAATGAACCAGTCGGGTTTCGAACCAATTCAACCCAGTTTTAGATTTTTTAATTTTTTTATTTGAATTGTATTTATATTTTTTATTTATATTTATATGTAGGCTACATGCATACATTTTAAAATTTTCTAAATACAAAGCAATGAAAGCAATAAGATATTGGATCTAATCCAATATCAACCTACAACATGATCAATATATATGAAAATTATATATAAAGGTATAAAAGAATAGTACACAGATCAAATCTATGTAAATATAAATAATATAGATCATATCTATGTTTGTGTCCTAATGCATCATATCTAAGTCACCAGTAACCATAAAATCTTTTACCTTTGGATGCTTTATGACTCTCGCAGCAATAAAAGACGGTGGTAGGTAGTACTTCTGCAAGCCACACAAAGGTGTATAGCCTCTACAAGTGATCCATATCGGGGTTTTGGTCCTGACCAACCTTTTCAGAGTGCTAGCTCCTCTCCAAGGCTTCGGCGATGAGATTTTTTTTTTAACACCAAGGTGCTCTTGGAGTTGTCAAAAGAGGATATGAAGGAAACCTTTTACCCCTTGGCTTTATAGCCAAAATCCCTTTCATCCTAAAAACTTCTCATCTCCTTATCTTTTCCTTTTCCAATGTTTCTTGGAAGACAAGAAAGAAACCTTCGTCTTCTTTTCAACCAAAAACTGAAAAAGGTTGGAAGTTAAAGGAAGAAACCCTTTCACCTTCTTTTTCAGTTAAAAACCAAAAAAGTTAGAAGATAAGGAATGAAGAGTAATTAAGAAGAGGTCATTAACATTCATTTTAAATTCAAATTTAAAATTTTGAATTCAAAATTCAATCTTCAAACTTGAAATTAAAAATTAGTTTGAAATTCAAATTCATAATTTGAATTTGAATGGGTAAGGATGTTAATATTAGGCTTACCTAAATTCGAACCCAAACCAAATCCTATTTGATTTGATCCAAATATTCATAGCTCAATCAAATTAAGCTAGCCAGCAATCATATTGCCAATTTAACCCTCCAATTAATTTACTAACATTTAGTTTCTCAATCATCAAGTTAGGTAGAATCCTCTATGGTGTGTGATCCTATAGGTTCGAACACTAAGCCGTTGTAACATCCTGAAAACCTTGTAATTCATTGGTAAAATTAATGGCATTTTTCATTTGAAATAAACATCCAAGGGTTTCAATGAAGTGTGGGCGTGTTGGTCATTTGATAAATGTAAAAAGAAGAAATTTATGGAGTAAATGAGTATATTTTTGAGTGCTAATAAGTTTTATTTAAGAAATTAAGATATTTGAGTTTTAATAGGCTTAAATCATAATAAAAATCAAGTTTAGTTTGAGTTTCACCCTTAAGTGATGTTTTAGTAATTAGAGTCAACTCTACTTGGAGTTGAGTCGACTCTGGCACAGTTTTAAACTTTCGGCATGCTTTAGAGTCGGCTTTTGCAGAAAGAGAAGTCGACTCTATTGAAAAATAAAAAGTCAGCATTTTGCCTCGTATTAGAGCTAACTCTAATCTTTGCAGGAGCTGACTCTAATTTTTGGGGGAGCCGACTCTAAATCTATTAGGGCCGACTCTAAGACGGTAGATTTCTTGGGTTAAATCTTGATATTTTTATATTTATTTCATTTTAAGTCCAATTTGAGTGCCGTTTGAACTGTTGCATTTCTAAAATTGAACTCTTCAAGTTGGTGAGATCCTTTTCTTAGAAATGTTATAAAAGTATTAATTTAAATAAAAAATAATAATCTAGCTATAAATTGATTAAAAAAAGCTATATTATATAGGGGCAAAATAGGAAAAGGCTTTGATGTCAATTGCTAATTATGCTAAGGGTAATTTGGGAAAGAAAATTAAGGATAAAATATCATGGTTATAAGTGAGCCACGTATTTTTCAAAATGCGTGCATTAAGAGTATTTGAGGGCAAAAAAAAATCTTGCATGCCTTAGCCCCTAAGTTATCCAGGACATGGTCCCCAAGTCACTAGAGAAAAAGAGAAACGTGGGTTTAGCTAGAGAAAAGAAAGAAAGAGAAAGAAAGAAAGAAAAGAGAGGAAGTGGAAGAAGAAGAAAAGGAAAAGAAAGAGGAAGGAAAGGAAAGCTTGGGGTTTATGTTTGGCTCCAGTAAGCTATAGCTTTCCTAGATCTTGCATGACTTTAGATTTTTTTAGATTATTTTATTTTGAGGTAATAGTGAAAAAATCTTTAGTAGAGAAGAATAGAAGAAAATAAGGATATTAGTGGCTAGATCATGTATGCATACATGGTTTCGTGAAAAACCTGGCGAGGAGGTAACCCTAATAGCTATCGTATCTGTATGTTGACGTAGGTTAAGAGGGTTATTACAGGAAGCTGGAATATCGAGTTGAGTACCAGTTAAGGAGTAATCTGCTAAGGTAAGTGGGTTTCTCATCTAGCAATGAAAAGTTAATTTGAGCTAGTATAATGAGATTAATACTTAGTTATGTATGTTATATTTAGTAGAGTATTATGTATGTTTTAAATTTAAAAAATGATAACCTAGTATATGATATTATGCATGAGTTTTGAACATGAGTCTTAAGCACAAAGGAATAAACATGAGTTTTGATGAGGGTATCGTTGATGTATACATGGCATATTTGCATGATAAAGCTTTACAAATGACATATTTTGATGTATGTATCATACTGAGCATCAGGCAGCTATGGGGCTGATCACCCTTTATACAGTGTTGTAGCATGAGCATTGCACACTACTATTGAGCCGGCACCTCCTTGCAATTTGATCATATGATGAACCCCAAAATCAGGGGTGAGTGCATGCTTGATCAGGCCAGTGGGGCAGGTTGTAAGAAGCCCATGGGGCATGAATCATATCTCAGTGGAGCTGGTTACTATATATATAGCCCATGGGGGCAGAAAGAAAACTCGAGGTTACAAGGTTAGGGAACAAAGCACTTTGTCGGGTGAACCGCACGAGTAAGGGGTGCTACTTGTTCGACGATCATGTTGCTAGTCATGCACCCAATGAGAGTACACCTATAGGAGGATGATTGTAGGGTGGTATCTCAGAGGCATTACACACACATCCTAATATCATGAGATTTAAAAGCATATATTATGATTTAAAAAGGACCAGTGGGCCAAGTAATTATCCAAGAGAAAATTTACATGAGATGCTAGTGGGCAACATATCTCAGTGAGAATCTAAAAATTTAATAAAGAAAGTCTGGGCTGTAGGTAAAGAATGCATATCTTCGTATTGTAATACATGGGTTTTTATCTTGATGAGTTATCTTTCAGTGGAAAGTTATTGTAGAGTATTTCAGTACTGGTATATTATTTGAAGAATAAGCTACATTTTACTTTATCTGATATTATGTTAAAAATATACTCTGAGTTATACAAGCTATATAGTAGCAGCATACGGTTGAAAATGTGATGTTATGGTTCTCTATATCTCATGGTTAGATGGATATCCAGTCACTGGGACTTAGGTCTTACCCCTCTATGATTGATATTTACTTTCAGATCAGTACGTATTTCTGCAAGGATCAAATAATAAGCGAGACTGGACCCTTAGCTGGTCAAGCTTTCTTGGATGCAAGGGTGTATAGATGATATCCTTGTATATTGAGATAGTGGGATGATATTTGTATATTTGCATATGTGTATGTGTACAGTGAGATGTGGTGATGTATCGGACTTATTTGGGTATGAATATGAGACTTATATTTTGGAGAAAATTATGAGCATGATTATGTACTTATGATTTTGATGTCGATTGAGAATGTGATCTTGTACTACTTAAGGAATGTCATGAAAAATATTATCTGAGCAGGTTGATGCTTAGTGTTGATTTGAGTGATGTGCATATATAATTGAGCTGATAATAAAAAGTTTTTAATAGGATATATTTTTGGGTGTCTGCCACTTATGATAATTTGTTGTGGTTCTTTAGCTCTTTATGGAGCTCTACATAAAGATTAGTAAAACTCTATCCGATTACACAGGTGTGCAGGTGTGCTATCGGTGGCCCCAAAGAGAAGGGAAGCTGACAAGCTTTTGGTACCATAGCCTTAGGTTATTAGGTCCTAGGGGAATAAGTATGAGTATGAGTCTAGGATGATTGAAAGATTATGATTATAGTTATTGAGTGATGAAACTGATGTAATGAATAATATATTGTAGGACGATTACTACAAAAGCACCTAGTGAGAGAGAGCAATCCTCATGCAGGGATAGAACAGAGGTCAAAGTAGACCCAGAAGGTCAGTTAGAAGAAGTCAAATTGATAGAATGGCTTCTAGTAATTCTATTGAGCTAGTATCTAATGAGGCTAGGGTGAGGGCATCTTCAGAGCAGATGCCAGAGTCTTCTTCACAGTCTGCTACCCCTGTGCCAGTGGACCCATCTTGAGCACAGACTCAGGGGCCTAATATACTAGAGCTAGTAGGCATGATTACTCAGGCTGTGGTAGCAGCTGTNGGATTAGCTTGGAACCTAGCACACATACAAACACTAAATAATATATCCGGTCTACTAGCAGTTAAGTACAATAGAGATCCTATCATGCCTCTATAATGTTTTATATCAACTGATTTATCAGTACCATTAGAATCTAATTTACAAAAAGAGCTCATAGGGTACCGATACTTTTTGAGGTCTCCATGCCAAATTTTTCAAACTTTCTTTAGTGTACTTGGTTTGACTAATGAAAATTCCTTCCTTACTTTGCTTAATTTGAAGTCCGAGAAAGTAGTTTAATTCTTCCATCATGCTCATCTCGAATTCTCCCTGCATATGCTTGCCAAATCTTGGCACAAAGAGTCATTAGTAGCACCAAAAATTATATCATCAACGTATATTTGTACAATCAGCATATTTTCATTTTCTCTTTTAATAAACAATGTTGTATCAACATTTCCTCTAATGAAGTTATTGCTAATCAAGAATTTTCTCAACCTATCGTACCAAGCCCTGGGTACTTGTTTCAAACCATATAAAGCCTTGTTCAGTTTGAATACATGGTTTTGAAGCAAGTGATTTTCAAAACCAGGTGGTGTTCAACAAATACTTATTTAACAATACATCCATTAAGGAATGCACTCTTAACATCCATTTGATATAATTTAAAGCCCATAAAACATGCAAATGCAAGAAGTAATCTAATTACTTCTAATCTAGCAACAGGCGCAAATGTTTCATCAAAATCAATTCCTTCTTCTTGAGTATATCCTTTTGCTACTAATCTTGCTTTATTTCTAATGACATTGCATGCCATCTAATTTATTTCTAAATACCCATTTAGTTTCTATAACAGGATGATCATTTGGTCTATCAACTAGTATCCAAACATTATTTTGTTCAAATTGATTAAGTTCCTTATGCATAGCATTTATCCAGTCTACATCATTTTTAGCATCTTCATAAAATTTAGGCTCTATTTGTGAAACAAAAGATAAATTAATACAAGCATCTCTAAATGATGACCTAGTCCTAACACCATGTGATGGATCACCTAAGATTAGCCCTTTAGGGTGATTATGAGCATACCTCGATTCCTTATCGAGTCCATGATTACCTTGAAGTTCAGTTTGTTGAATTGGATCAGTGCCATTTTCTTGGCTGACATGATCATCTTCTCTTTCCTTCTTATTTATTATAAGCTCTCTTACTTCATTTTCAAAAATGTCTGCATCATCAGTTACCTCTCTCTTCTTTGGTGGAAGATTATTAGTCTCATCAAAAACAACATGAATTGATTCTTCTACTATTAAGGTTTTCTTGTTAAAAACACTATATGCTTTACTAGAAGTTGAGTAACCGAGAAATATTCCTTCATCTGATTTAGCATCAAATTTATCAAGATTAGATTTACCATTATTTAAAATAAAACATCGGCAACCAAAAACATTAAAATATCCAATGTTGGGTTTTCTTCCTTTTCAAAGTTCGTAGGGGGTCTTTTTCAAAATCGGTCTAATCAAAGCACGATTTAAAACATAACATGCTGTATTAATAGCTTCAGCCCAAAAATATTTTGGGAGATAACTTTCACACAGCATGGTTTTAGCCATTTCTTCAAGAGTTCTATTCTTTCTCTCAACAACACCATTTTGTTGAGGAGTCCTAGGAGCAGAGAAATTATGTTCAATTCCATATTCATTATAAAAATTTTCAAAGTATTGATTTTCAAACTCTTTTCCATGATCACTTCTAAATGATAAAACTAGAAGACCTTTTTCATTTGTTATTTTTCTAAAGAGTTTTAGAAATGCTTCAAATGCCTCATTCTTACTTGTTAAAAATAAAACCCTAGTAAAAATCATATTTTTAGATTTGAATGAAACTCTTGCTTGTTTTCCAAATTAACATGCATCATAAATCTTATCTTTTTCAATATTTAATTTTAAAAAACCTTTGACTAAATCCCTTTTGATTAATTTTGAAAGCAAGTTCAAGCTGACATGTGCAAACCTACGATGCCATAACCAACTAGTTTCATCAATTTTAGCATTCATGGCAACTAGACAATCAAAATTTTGGTCATTCAAATCATTCAAATCAACAATGTAAACATTACCATGCCTATGACCAATAAGTTTCATACAATTATCAGCAGGATTAGTAACAATGCATAAAGATGATTCAAAAATAACTTTAAAACCTTTATCACACAATTGACTAATACTTAATAAATTATGTTTCAATCCATTTACAAGTAAGACATTATCAATAAATGCATAAGGAGTTATACCAATTTTACCAATGCCAATAATTTTGCCTTGGCCATTACCACCAAAGGTAACTACTCCTCCATCATTTTCTTCCAAAGTGATGAATTGTGATTCATCACCCATCATGTGTCTTGAACACCCGCTGTCTAAATACTATTTTTTTTAGTTGCTCGGATTGCAAGACACACATGCATCCATAATGTCAAGTCTTTGTTTTAGGTACCCAAGCTTTCTTGGATCCTTTGGGGTTAATCGGCCTGGTTCCTTTTGGAACCCATTTTTTTTTAACATTGTGTGTGTGATATGAATATGTTTTATGACCAGGTTATTCATATTTAAAACATGTAATTTTTGCAAAATCACTAGCATAATGAAATTATTTTTCAAGAATTTTTGTTTCTTCATAGTATCATATCCAAGACCGGCTTTGTTGTAAATTGCTCTTTGATTATTCAGAATCATTTCTAATTTATTTGAGCTCATAGTAAACTTCTCTACTATAGGTTTTAATCTATCTACTTCATTTTTTAAGTCTTTATTTTCTTGAAGCAAAGATTCATTTTTCTTTGAGAGTTTTTGTTTTTCAAAACTTAAGTTTTTGACTTAATTTTTTAATTCTTTGTTTTTATAACTTAAGTTAGCAAAATCATTAACTAATTCATAAAATGCACTATGCAATTCTTCAAAAGTAAAATCATCTAGTAAATTAGGGATTACCTCTTCATTATCTACCATGAAGTATAGGTTGGCTTCCTCGTTCTTTTCATCTTCCTCGGAGCTTGATTCATCACTATCACTCCAAGTGACAATCATTGCTTTCTTCTTGAATTTCTTGGGACCTTTCTTTAATAAGGGCATTCAAATATAAAATGACCCAACTTTTTACATTCATAACATATAAGGGGCTGATCTTTGTTTTATTGTTTACTATGCTCTCCTTTCACAAATTGTCTCCTTTTCCTTCAAATTTTTTCTTCCTCATGAATTTCTTAAATTTTCGATGATAAGAGCCATCTCCTTATCCTCCTCACTATCACTTGTGCTTTCCTCACTTTCTTCATTTAGTGTAGCACTCTTTAATGCCATTATTCTTTTCTTGTTAGACTCACCCTCATCAAGGTATTGTCACGGTTGCAGCTCATGAGTCATTAGTGACCCAACCAGTTCCTCTAATGATAAAATGTTGAGGTCCTTGGCTTCTTGTATTGCAATGACCTTAGCCTCCCAAGACCTAGGCAAGGATCTCAAAATTTTTCTAACAAGTTCACCATTAGTATAGGATTTTCCAAGGCTTTTCAGCCCATTAATGATATTGGTAAACCTTGTAAACATATCAGTAATATTTTTAGTAGAATCCATTTTAAATAATTCATATTTATGCACAAGCATATTTATTTTGGATTCTTTAACTTGATTAGTATATGCATAAGTAACTTCTAATCTATCTCATATTTCTTTAACAGAACAGCAAGTGGAAGTATGATTAAACTCATTAGCTTCCAATGAACAATATAAGACATTCATAGCTTTAGCATTGAGTTGAGCCATCTTCTTATCGTGTTCATCCCATTCCGTTTCTGGTTTGGAAATTTTCACGCCATTTAATCTTGTTGTGGATGTGTGAGGATCATGCAATATGATAACCCATAGATCATAGTCAAGTGCTTGAATGAAGATTTTTATTCTGGCTTTCCAATAAGTGTAATTAGTGCTATTAAACAGAGGTGGTCTATTTATGGATTGCCACTCACTTAATAGTGAACTCACTTGGGTTGCCATGATCTTTGGTTCAAAGCTTTTAAGGCTTAGTAATAAGAGCACCTACTCTGATACCACTTGTTGCCCAGATATTGCAACCCAAGAGGAGCGGTGAATTGGGTTTTTTTTCAAAAATTATTAATAATTAACAAATATGTGCTTTTTAGAAAATTTTAGAATTAATGGAAAGTGATGTGAAGTGTAGAGAAAATATTCAAGCACCATAGAAATTTAAATCACACAAATATAGGCAATTTATAGTGGTTCGGTGCCAACCCGACATCTACATCCACTCCCCAAGAACTCCTTAGAAATTTTTACTAACCACCCTAGCCAACCTGGCTAGCAACTTGTTTACAGGCACAAGGGAGCCTTACACCTAGCCTTCTGGGCTAGCCTCTTATTTTTCAGGCATAATGAAGGCTTACACTGGTAGACCTCTATCCTTACAAGTTTTACCACTGTGAAACTTAAATACCAAGCACAATAATATAAGCACTGTATACAGGAAGCTACTTAAGTGAGCAAATATTCAAAAGAAATACTTTACAAAATATGAATACCACTCTATGGAATGGATTCTTCCTTTGAGCATGTTGGAGGAATGGATGAAGCTTAACTGCTTTTCAGAATGTGGCTGGAGCTTTGATATCACTTCCACTGATGAAAACTTTTGAAGTGGCACTCTAGAATTTTTTTAGAACTCTCTCAGCCTTTCCTTCCTCCTCTTTTATTTTTTCCTCACTTGGATTTACTCAACTAAGATGGATGCTCTGCTTGGCTTACTTACTTGTTGTGGATGAATGCTTCAAGGGCCTATTTCTAGGCAGGAAGCTGAAGAGCCGTTGAGAGGAGCGGAGGAGCATTGAATGCAATCATTTGAAAAACAAGGCTTAGCAATTAATGGAACCAGGTAAGCTATGAAAATCCTTCCTAGGTAGCAGGCATGTGTTGAAGAAATTTTTCTCAGCCATTGCAGACGTTTAAAAATTTTAACCAGGCTGTCAGACTTCCATTGAAAAAGATGGTGGCTTCCTGCAATCCTTGAAAATGCATTCTCAGATAATTAAGGCAGGCAGGCAAGCGTTTGAAATACCTTCCCCATTTCAGAGAAGAAAACGGCAGATTGAAAGCTTCATTTGAAAAAAAACAATCCCAACAAAAATCAGTTTACAATGCATTGAAGAAGATGATGTCAGGAAGATGAAGTTTTTAAACAGAGCAAGATTTGATTCAAAAATTTACTCAATTGTCAAGAAAATCAGCAGCAATTAAGACACCATTTAATGAGCAAGAGTTAATCCTTCCATATTGCAATCCTGTTTCAATGATTAAAGACGTCAGGAAGATCAATTTCAAACATCAATGGCGAACCCATGTTTTTGTGGAATTTCGGAAAGAAGACGATGGAAACTAGGGAATACTAGACTTGTTGGGCGGCCAACTAGTCGGCCAACGTCACTATTCACCAATGTTGGGTGGCCAACTGGTCGGCCAATGTCACTATTCACCAATTATTGAGCGGCCAACTGGTCGGCCAACATCACTATTCACCAATTATTTTTCTTTACCTGCATTACCTTTGATACATAAGATACCTTAATTTGAAGTGACACCTTCTTCATGATGGATTCCCTGAAATCATTATCTCAACAAAATTCTTAGTATTATACTTAATCATTTTGTATTCATCAAAATCAAATACGAGGTCAACAACTATTATGCCATCAAAAGTACCAACATTCTTATTACAAATTTCAAACAAAAGATGTCTAAGATACAAGAAAAGATAAATTTTCATTTAAGTTAGGCTGACAGAAACTTCAATCTAATCGGGTTCTTCTTCATTTTTTTGCCTCTGAAAAATGTCAACAAGAGTTTAATGAGTTTACACTCAATAAGTAAGCCTAACATAAAATATATCATATAACTTTAATAATATAACATGTTTTGATTTACTTACTTTCATATGTCAAAACTTTCATATCATCTTACTATCTGATGTTATTTATATTCTTAAAATTCATTGAAATCACAATGCATATCATGACTCAAGATTGCAGTTCTAATTTTTCAAATCATCATATTTTATTTCATCTTATTACAAATGCACCATGATCGCAAACTATGTCCATATATATCCCTATGATAAAGCCCGAACAGAACACCACATACAATCCCTATGGGTAAGGGCCAAAACAATAATACCACATATAATCCCTTTGGGTAAGGGCCAAAACAGAATACCACATATAATTCCTGTGGATGAGGGCCAGAACAGAACACCACATAAAGGATGTATCCTTCACATATATTCCTTGTAAAGATGGATCCCGGTAATAGAAATTATATCACAAAATCACATCATAGTAGACTGCGGGTAACATAATTCCTTTTCAGAACTTATTTTTCTTTTTTATGCAAATATTAACCATAAAATTCTTTAGGTTAACCTAACATATACATATTCATATCGTATTCTCTATATTAATAATTTTAAAAATCTAATATTTTACTAATTTATAATTTGAACATGTATAGTAACTATTTATTTTACATAAGTAATATTAGTTTATTATTTATATTATTTTCATATGTATAATTATTTCTACTACTATTACTATCATTATTTATTTTATGGATTATGTAGAATTTATCTAAAATCCAAAATATCGTTATCAAATATTTAAAAGAATAAAATAATGTATCAAAATTCATTTGCATGATCATAGTAGATACAAAAAATAATATCTATCATGTACAAATATTTTATTAGAAATTGCATAATTTAATAATTTACTAAATTACTGATGATAAATGGCTTACTTACCTTCTATCGCTAATCCTCACGTCCAAATCAATTTTTTAAGTTTCTGACACCTACAATATAATATTTTATATTTTAATTTTCAAAATCTATAAGGCTAAAATAGACTCAGTTAAGCTATTAAGTCTTGTTCTGGGCCCAACTTGGGGTTCAAATATCTTCATATTCATTATTTTAAATGGAAAAATAAAAATTTTCTAACAAACTAGGATCAAAGCTGATCCAAACCCTATTTTTATATTTGGGCAAAGCCCGATTTGGGCTCCAAAAATTGGGTCCAACTGGGTTAAATGAGCTGACCCAAGCCAGCCCATTCACCCCTCTCTCTCATCCCTAATTTTCTCCCATGAGCACCCATCACTGTGCTCGTGGGATCGGTGGCCTAGTGCCACAACTAGCCTTATTGGCCTATCGATCGGCTGCCGCCGATTGCCCTAGCACGGATGACCACCGACAGCTACCTCCCCTTCTTTCTTTTATTTTCTCACTGATGCTCTATTCCAGATCTAAAATAGGGCTACTTTCTCCTGTTCCTCCCTAAGAGGTGGCACGGCCGGCATACTCTGGCTAGCCGAACCCCACCGGATGGCATACGGATGCCAGTGGGGGCTACCGCCTCAGATCCGGGCTTGGCGAGCTGACGGGCATGCAGCCGGGTCCGAACCAAACATGGGAGCCGGTTCGGCTCCCATAATAGGGGAGGGCCATCCGATGACCCTCTCCCACGCACCGCCTTCGCTCGGTGGCATTGTCCTTTTTTCTCTTAGATCTATCAATAAACTAAATTATAAACTAAAACAAAAAGAAAGAAAGATTACCTATGGTTGAATCAGGCCGCGAGGAGGAGACGACGGCGAGGATAACAATGAACCAGATACGCAATGAGAGGAGGAGAGGAAAAGTTTTCTTTTCTTTCTTTTTTTTCCACTGAATCCTCTGCCGATTTGGTTGCCGATTTGGTTGGTAATGTCGTGATAAAAGCGGGCGTTACACTCCTCCCCCCTTAAAATAAAATCATCCTCAAAATTACTATTTATTAATCACACCATATAATTAACATCCAGAGTTCAAATATAAGCTCCCATATTCCTTAAATGAAAAGACAATCATTAATTCACTTTGCGTTCATATACTTAAGTTACAAACATATGAGGGTATTTCCTTTTTATTTCTTCCTCAAGCTCCCAAGTAGCTTTCCACTCGGTATGATTGCTCTATTGAACTCTGACATAGGGATACTACGCCGTCTCAGGACTTGATCCTTGTGATCCACGATGCGCACATGATGTTTTTTATAGGTCAAATCTTTCTTAAGCTAAATTGGTTCAAGTTCTATCACATGACTGGGATCTGAAATATATTTCCTTAACATGAAAACATGGAATATATTAGTATCCCAGAGAGTACTGGTCACATCCTTGGTTGGTGATACTTCTCCAACCTTGCTTAAGATTTCAAAAGGGCCTATGCATCGTGGATTCAATTTGCCTCTAATTCCAAATCTCATCACATCCTTGGTTGGTGATACTTTTAAAATACATGGTCTCCAACCTAAAAGTCAAAATATCTTCTTCTGACATCAACATAGCTTTTCTGTCGACTTTGAGCTATACGAAGCCGCTTTTTAATTAGCTGCACTTTTTCTACAGTCTGTTGTACCAGCCCAGGACCTAACAACTTTCTTTCTCCAACATCATTCCAACATAGAGGAGATCTACATTTTTTTAGCATATAAAGCTTCAAAAAGAGCCATTTGAATGCTGGCTTGATAACTGTTATTACAGGCAAATTCCACTAAAGGTAAGTGGTTATCCCAAGAACCTCCTAAGTCCATCATATAAGCTTTCAGCATATCTTCCAAATCTGGATAGTTCTTCGGACTGTCATCTATTTGAGGGTGAAAAGTTGTGCTAAACTTTAGTTTGGTTCCTAGAGCCTTATAAAGACTCTTCCAAAATTGAGACACAAATCATCCCGATCTGACACAATAGACACAAGAACTCCATGGAGTCTTACAATCTGTCTATGTACATACTGGCCAATCTTTCGCTAGATAATCCAATTCTGAAAGGTAGAAAATGGGCTGATTTTGTTAATCTGTCCACAATGACCCAAACTGCATCATTGCTCTTGAAAATTTTGGGCAGACCTATGACAAAATCCATAGTGATATTCTTCCATTTTCACTAAGGATTAAATAGAGACTGAAGAGGTCTAATAGGTCTTTAATGCTCAACTTTTACCTGCTGACATATTAAGCACTTGGCCACATATAGAGCAATATCCTTTTTTATTCCTTTCCATCAAAAATGTTCTCTCAAGTCCCTATGCATTTTTGTGCTACCAGGGTATACTGTATAGGGTGAGTAGTGAGCCTCCCTTAAAATTTTTGCCTTCAATTCCTCCACATTTGGAACACAGATTCTCCCATTAAACCTCAGAGATCCATCCTCCATTTTGTAAAATTTATTCTGAACCCCAGATTGTATAGCTTCCTTAATTCTTTAAAATTCTAAGTCTTCTTTTTGGGAGGATTTTATTCTATCAATAAAGGTAGACTGAAGTACTAGCGCTGCAACTTGTCTATTAGACCGCTATACTCTCAGCTCTATCTCTAGCTTCTCTAAATCCCTTCGGATGTGAGGTTGAGAAGTGATCATGAATGCTAGATCAAAAGAGAACTTTCTACTCAAGGCATCTGCCACTACATTTGCTTTTCTGGATGGTAGTGTAGATTCAAATCATAATCCTTTAGCAACTCTAACCACCTCCTCTGCCTCAAATTTAATTCCTTCTATGAAAAGATATATTTCAAACTTTGATGATCTATATATACATCACAAGTCTCCACATACAGATAATGCCTCCAAATCTTCAAAGCAAACACTACAGCTGCTAATTCTAGATCATGGCTAGGATAGTTTTGCTCATAAGGCTTCAACTATCTAGAAGCATAAGCTATCACCTTTCCATTCTGCATTAGGACACACCCAATCCTTTCTGAGGAGCATCAGTGAACAAGGTGAACCCTCCATATCCTAATGGAAGGGTAAGGATAGGAGCTGATACCAAACATTGCTTGAGCTCTTGAAAACTTCTCTCATAATCCTCAGTCCATTTAAACTTTATTCGCTTTTGGATTAAGTGGGTCAAGGGTAGAGCAATGCGAGAGAAGTCCTCAATGAACCTGCGATAATACCCAGCTAGCCCCAGAAAGCTCATGATTTCAGACACATTAGAAGGTTGACTCTAGTTCACAATAGCCTCAATCTTCTTCAGATCCACAGATATGACATCTATAGATATCACATGACCCAATAAAGACACTTGGTTCATCCAGAAGTTACATTTCTATAGTTTGGCATATAATTTAGTCTCCCGAAGGGTCTGTAGAACAATCCTCAGGTTGTCCTCATGCTCCTTCTGACTTCTCGAATATACTAGGATGTCATCAATAAAGACTACTAAAACTGGTCCAAGTATGGTTTAAAGACCCTGTTCATCAGATCCATGAATGCTGCTAGGGCATTTGTCAATTCAAATGCCGTTACCAAGAACTCATAATGGCCATATCTAGTTCTAAATGCAGTCTTAGGCACATCCCTAGCCTTAATCTTAAGTTGATGATAACATGATCAAAGATCAATCTTTGAGAACACTTGAGCTCCTTAGAGTTGATCAAACAGATCATCAATCCTCGGCAAAGGGTACTTGTTTCGCACTGTTACCTTATTAATTTCTCGGTAATCAATGCAGAGCCGAAGACTGCCATCCTTTTTCTTGACAAACGGCACTGGGGCACCCCAAGGAGAAACACTGGGTCGATGAATCCCCAATTCAGAAGTTCATGCAGCTGACTCTTCAGCTCCTTTAGTTCAGCTGGGGCCATCTGGTAAGGAGCCTTAGATATAGGTCAGTGCCAGGGCAAATCAATAGTGAACTTAACCTTCCATTCCGGAGGTATTCGATCAATTCCTCAGGAAACACTACAAGAAAATACTGAAATAGCGATGCCATTTTAGCGATGCATTTTTGAGTCGCTAAATTGCGACCAAATTGTGATGCCGCGGTGACAAAAATAAATAGCGACGCAGAAAAGATGCATCGCTATTTAGCGACGCATTAGCGATGCAAAAATTCAAAAAATTTAAAAAATTATTAATTTAGCAATGCAACAAATGCATCGCTATATAGCGACGCATTAGCAACGCACTTGACAAAAAAATTAAAAAAAATTAATTTTTAATTTTAAATAATTTTAAAATATCATTAATTTATCGACGCAACAAATTCGTCGCTATTTAGCGATGCATTAGACGCAATTGATAAAAAACTAAAAAAAAATTTAATTTTTAATATTAAATAAATTTAAAAATTTTTAATTTAGTGACGCAAAAATATGCGTCGCTATTTAGCGACGCATTAGCGATGCAAAATTTTAAAAAATTTTAAAAAATCATTAATTTAGCGATGCAATAAAATACATCGCTATTTAGTGATGCATTAGCGACACAATTAACAAAAAATTTTAAAAATTAATTTTTAATATTAAAAAAAATTAAAAATCATTAATTTAGAGACGCAAAAAAATGCGTCGCTAAATAGTCAACGCATTAGCAATGCATTTGACAAAAAATTTAAAAAATTTAATTTTAAATATTTTTAAAAGAATCGTTAATTTAGCGATGCATTAGAATACATCGCTAAATAGCGACGTATTAGAATGCATCGCTAAATAGCGACGTATTAGAATGCATCGCTAAATAGCGACGCATTAGCGATGCAAAAATTTAAAAAAATTTAAAAAATCAGGATCATGGTTTGGATGGATCGCAACCGTTGAATTATCGTCGATCGGATAGATCGCAACGGTCCGATCGATTATCGCCGATCCGGATCATGGCTCGGATCGATCACAACCGTTGGATCATCACCAATCGGATGGATTATAACGGTCCGATCGATCATCGCCGATTGGTATCATGGCTTGGATAGATCGCAACTATTGGATTGTCACCGATCGAATGGATCGCAATGGTCCAATCGATCATCGCCGATCAGGATTATGGCTCAAATCGATCACAACCATTGGATCATCTTCGATTGGATGGATCGCAATGGTCCAATCGATCATCGCCGATCGGATCATGGCTCGAATCGATCGCAACCGCTGGATCATCGCCGATCGGATGGATCACAATGGTCCAATCGATCATCATCGATTCGGATCATGGCTCGAATGCATCGCAACTGTCAGATCATCGCCAATCGGATGAATCGCATCGGTCTGATCGATCATCGTCGGTCGGGATATCATGGCTTGGATCGATCGCAACCGTCGAATCATCACCGATCGATGGATCGTAACGGTCTGATCGATTATCGCCGATCAGGATGATGGCTCGATCGATCGCAACCATCGAATCATCTCTGATCGGATGGATCGCAATGGTTTGATCAATCATTGCCGGTCGGGATCATGGCTTGTATCGATCAAAACCGTCGGATCATCGCCGATCAGATGGATCGCAATGGTTCGATCGATAATCGCTGATCGTGATCATGGCTTGGATCGATCGCAACCGTCGGATCATCGCCAATCGGATGGATCGCTACGGTCCGATCGATCATCGCCGATTCGGATCATGGCTTGGATGCATCGCAACCATTGGATCATCGCCGATCGGATGGATCGCAATGGTCGATCGATCATCATCGATTGGATCATGGCTCGGATGCATCGCAACCATTGGATCGTCGCCGATCGGATGGATCGCAATGGTCCGATCGATCATCGTCGGTCGAAATCATGGCTTGGATCGATCGCAACCGTCGGATCATCGCCGATCGGATGGATCGAAACAGTCTGATCGATCATCGCCGATTAGGATGATGGCTTGTATCTATTGCAACTGTCAGATCGTCTCCGATCGGATGGATCGCAATGGTCGATCGATCATCGCCGGTCAGGATCATGGCTTGGATCGATCGCAACCATCGGATCATAGCCGATCAGATGGATCGCAATGGTTCGATCGATCATCACCGGTCGGGAACATGGCTTGGATCGATCGCAACCATCTGATCATTGCCGATTAGATGGATCGCAATAGTTCAATCGATCATCGCCGATCGGGATCATGCTCGGATCGATCACAACCATCGGATCATCTCCGATCGGATGGATATTAAATATAATAAACTATAATAATGTCATGATAAAATAAATATTATAAATTTAATATTTTAAAATTTATTGCGATGCAATTTATATGCGTCGCAATATTGCGATGCCAAAAATATGCGTCGCAATATTGCGATGCATTTCGCATGTGTCGCAGTATTAATTACTTAATATAATTAATATTATATATTTATTAATTTAAAATATATTATGATGCACTACGTGCGTCGCAATTTTTCCTGCCAAAACACCACGTAGGCGGGAAATTAGCGACTAAACAGCGATGCAATTATGCATCGCTGATTAGCGGCGGATTAGCGACGCACAGTTGCATCGCTAATCCTAATCAATATAAGCACCCCTTCTTCTTCCTCCTCCTGATTTCTCCAAAGGCCCCCCCCCCACAAACTGGCGTGTGTTTCCTCTGTCTTCCATGCCTCCGGCGGATCTTCGGCTCCCGACAAGCTCGGCGGCGACCGATTTCTCAAGGTAGGTCTTCTCTCCCTCTCTCCCCTCCACCCTGTTAAAAAAAAAAAAAATTTGGCCGAGGGAGGAGGGTAACCCCCATCCCCCCCTCCCGCCCCAGTTCCTCCCGGCCACGGTCGTGGCCGTGGCCGTCTTGCCGGCCACGGCCATGGCCAGCAACAGGGTGGCCTGGCCACGGTGGCCAGGCCGTGGCCAGGCCACCGTAAAAAAAAAAAAATGGGCGAGGGGTACCCCCCCTCCTCCCCCAGCCCCAGTCAGTCCCGGCCACGGCCGTGGCTGTGGCCGTCATCTCTGGCCACGGCCGTGGCCGGCAACAGGGTGGCCTAGCCACCCTGTTAAACCAAAAATAAAAAAAATTTGGCCGGGGGCGGGGGGCTGGGGGAGGGGGGTTACCCCCCCTCCCCCCTCCACCCGCCCTAGTTCCTCTTGGCCACGGCCGTGGCCGGTAAGAGGGTGGCCTGGCCACGGTGCCCTCCCCCCTCCACCCGCCCTAGTTCCTCTCGGCCACGGCCGTGGCCAGTAAGAGGGTGGCCTGGCCACGGTGGCCAGGCCACCGTAAAAAATATATATATATTGGCCGTGGGGGGTACCCCCTCCTCCCCCCGCCCTAGTCCCTCCCGGCCACGGCCGTGGCCAGCAACAGGGTGGCCTGGCCATAGTGGCCAAGCCACCCTATTAAACAAAATAATAATAATAATATTTTATAATATTATAATATTTATTGTAAAATAATATTTATTAATATCATAATATATAATGTAAAAGAATATTTTATAATATTACTAAATATATCTTAAATATGAAATATTTATTATGAAATAATACTGTTAAAAAAATATTGTTTATTGTAAAATAATAAAATTCATTATAAAGGAATGAATTTAATAATAAAAAATTTAATTACCAATTTTTATATTAATACATAAAATTTATTATAACATATTATTTAATATTACAAAATATAATGCGTAACTAATTTTAATGATTAAATTAGTTAATTACTATTAAAAAAATATTACTATTAAGTTGTTTTGATATGCATATCGAGAAAAATTTCTTTGATAATATATTTAACACGGTATAAACATCCCGGGAAAAACCAAAGACACTGCAAAGTCAAGAGAAGAACTTAATCAGTATTGCAGAAGAGGTGATTTGAGGAGGAGTGCCGACGGGACCTATCCTAAGGCTGTTACACTCTTGACATAAATTCACGAGAAGTATAATGTAACTGGGTTAGAGGGTTAAAATTTCCAGATGGTTATGCCTCAAATATCGGTAGGTGTGTGGACATGCATAAGCTAAAGTTGTTCGGCATGAAGAGTCATGACTGCCATATTTTCATGCAACGGTTATTGCCTATAGCTTTTCGTGAGTCGCTTCCGCACCATGTCTGGAAGGCATTGACGGAGCTCAGCTTATTCTTCAAGGAGTTATCTGCCGCAGTCATTACTTCTACATCCATGCAAGGCTTGAGGAGGAAATTCCAATTATTTTATGCAAGCTGGAGTGAATATTTCTCCCAGTTTTTTTGACTCAATGGAGCATTTACCGGTTCACTTGCCATACGAAGCTTGCATAGCTGGTCCGTGCAGTATCGCTGGATGTATCCTTTCGAGAGGTAAATATATACATCAGTAAGACTGTTGACATTTCAAATATTATTTTATTGCGAGAAATTTGGTTTATTTTTTTTTCACCCTTACATATAGGTACCTTAAGAAGTTAAAAAATAATGTGCGTAATAAGGCAAGGGTTGAAGGTTCTATATGTAATGCATACTTGGTCAAAGAAGTTTCAGCTTTTGCCTGGCATTACTTTGAGGGTCACATCCACAAGGATCCAAAATCTTGGTCATAACGATGACGTATGTGTGGACGAAGGAGAACCTAATGACGGTAGAATATCAGTTTTTAAAGGTATCGGCCGTTCATTTGGGGGCAGAAGTCAAGAAATCTTAGCGATTTGGAGTATAATGCAGCACATTATTACATCCTAATGAACTGTAGAGAAGTCGATTCATACATTGAGTAAGTATATACTTCAATGCTTAATTGAAACTTCTAATTTAAATTGTAATATACCATAATATTTAATTGCTAACAGAAGTTTAATCCTTATCATCCCATAAGGATGTATTGTGATAGACAACGACAGATAAATCCCAACATCAGTCAAGTTGCCATTGGGCAGAAGTTAGAAATGGAGTTCGCTTACTGGTTTTATGAATTTGTGAGTAGTATCACTCAATCAATTTCAATAATGGCTTTTATTTTTTGAATTTGTTGTGAATAGCTTATTAATTTATAGGTAAACGGTCCATGGTCCACAACCAATAATATTTTCATTAAATGTCTATCGCAATGGCCATTGAAGACCGTAACAACCTCTACTAACTATTTTGTTAATGGGTACAAATTTCAGATTGAACGACTAGCAGCTTCAAGAGGCATGAAGAACTGGGGTGTGTGTGTTAAAGGAGAAAGTGTTGGAGCAAATATGAAGGATTATTACGGAAAGTTCGTAGAGGTGTTGAAGTTGAATATCCCGGTTGGCCTATTAAATGAACCGTATTGTTTCGTTGCGATTGGTTCGATCCGATAGTTCCTGTGGGCAAAAGGGTTCATAACGACTATAATCTAGTTGAAGTGAACCATCGATGAAGATTGCAGAAATATAAACCATTCATCCTTGCATCCCAAGCTCAGCAAGTGTTTTACTGCGGATATCCAAGTTTGCGCAACGAAAAGCGAGATTGGTGGGTTGTTTCTAAAATCATCCCACGTTCAACAATCGTATTAGACGAGAGTTCATCAAGTCAATCAACCGAGTGCCCTGCATTTCAAGAGGATGAGATGGAAATGCATGCAATTGAGGACGACACAAGGGCTCCTGAAATATCACTTAGAGATCCAAATGGTGATGTCCAAGAAATGGCGGATCCAAATGTTCGGTTTCCTTCCGATGATAATGAAATTGAATCGCAGTCCGATACGACATCGGAAGTTGAACCAACATTTACGAAATAAATGAAACGACTAATCATAGAGGTTTTTTAAATTCAATTTATTTTTATAAATGTTATATTTTTACATATTTAATCATTAATCATAATTACATTCATGAATCTTTAGTATATTCAGTATGACGGGCCGAGGTAGATCTACCGGCGATAGACAGAGTGAGCAGAGACGTAGCCCTGCCACATCAGATCCTATGAGCTTTGGAGATGAGAGTTCGGATCTTCACACATCGCAGAGCCTCCGATCTCTCAAGCCATCGAAGGTAATCCTGCATTAGTATTATCATCCAGCCGATCGGCACATACCTCCTAGAGTTCTTCCACCGTCGGCCGCACGTACTTGGACTGAATGCTCATGGGATGTAAGTATATACTAATTGTAAATATATCATTTATGTTTTTAAGTCAATTACTTATAAACATGTATTTTTTTGACAGATTTATTGAGCAGCATCATGTATCGAGCCAGATCAGCTCCATATTTCAGAGGCGTGCTGATCCCAGTGGCTACGATTGGCGCCATGTATCTATAGCCACGAGGAGTTTTATTTTTCAGAGTTTCAGGTAAACTTATTAAATAAAATTTATCACTGATATAAAATTTTTAATCTTAAGAAATTCTGAAACTAATTGTTTATTTCAATGCAGAAAAAGTATACGTGGGACCCTGCCATCCATGATGCCATTAGGGCAGCATAGAATGCTCTTACGGCCAATACTCCGACATGCTTCATCGTTGGAGGACATCGAGTGAGCGTCCTGCGCATGTGCCGAAGGGTATTTGGCACGAGTGGCAGTAGGCATGGCAGTCTGATGGCTGGCGCAGGTGGTCCGCATCAGTCAGCACGAACAGCCGATCCGAGAGGGCGGTCCTGGCACGGGTCTCTCCCACTACACTGCAGGGTCCATTTCGATTCAGGAGCACAAACGCCGTACGGTAAGAAAACATAAATAATTTAATTACTAATTTAGTTATTTACAAATACTTATATTTATATCAATTTTTCTTTCTGTTGTTCTAGTCTGAATGGGAGGGCGGAGATCCAGGTGATTTTCGTCTATTCAGGGTGACACACACCAGGAGGGACGGTTCCTGGGTCGATACACGATCACGGGAGGTTGCGGTAAGAAATTAGCTTTATATTGTATCTGTTTAATTACTAAAATTTTATTTAGAGAATTTATGATTTATTTATTGTTGATTTTATAATTCAAAGGCACGAGTCGAGGAGCTTTAGTCCCAGGCATCGCAGGTCAACTCCACTGATAGGGGACCGCCCGTCGAACTCTCAGCAGAGGAGAGTCGACGTGTGTTTTTGGAGGCTGTTGGTGCCCAACCGTGAGACCATAGGGTCTATGGTCTGGGCACTAGAGCTTCTGCATATTTTTCCCATCAGGCCTCCAGTTCGCGCTATTCTAGCAATATTCCTGCAGAGCGTTTAAGGACATTCGAGATCTATTACGGAGGAGGTTCGCCAGGAGGTTCGGTAGGATGTTCGATAGGATATTGAGCAGGAGTTCGACCAGCACACGGAAGTCCTTCAGCACGAGCTCTCTGACATAAGAGAGCAGATGCGTCACATGCGGGATTTGGTTAGCCGCATGTCGCAGGGTTTTCAGCCACCACGTGATCGTGATAGTGGAGATTCTTGATGTATTTTTTTCTTTACTTTTTATGTGTTGTACATGGAAACTTCAAAATTTTAATATATTAATTATTTTTAAAAATTTAATGATGAATGTTTCGATCAATATTAGTGTTTCGATCAATATCAGTGTTTTGATCAATATTTTTTAAATTTAACCGTTTCAATTTTTAATATTTTATATTTTTTAAAAAAAATTAATTAGTGATGCATTAGCGATTGAAATTGTGTGCTAATATTTCTAAAATATTATTATTAAATATTGCGATGCAACATCGTTGCGTCGCAATATTGCGACGCAAGGATGTTGCATCGCAATATTGCGATGCAATAGAATGCATCGCTGAGAGTCGCTATTTTGCGATGCAATTGCGAAAAATTTATTCTGTGATGAGACTTGCAGCGACACGATAATTGCATCGCTAATGCGTCGCTAAAGCCAGTTTAACGACACATTAGTGACGCATTTTGGCATCGCTAAATTTAGTTTCTATTGTAGTGAAAGACATCAGAAATTCTTGAACCACTGGAATATTTTCTAGTTTAATTACTTCCTGCTGAAGATCCTTGACCACAGCAAGAAACCTCTAACAACCATTCTTCAGATATTTTTCAGCCTATAGAGCTAATACCAACACCAAGGCAAGACTCTCCTGGCTTCTGATAAAACTGAATTAAACTGATTTGAAATTTTAAAAATCACCTTTTTTCTAAAACAGTCTACAGAAGCATGGTAGGAGGCCAACCAATCCATTCCTAGAATTACATCAAAATCTTTCAATGGAAGGACCAGCAAATCTGCTTCCAAATCTTTATCCTCAATTTTTACCAGGCAAGATCTACATACTGAATCTACCACTAGCACATCCCCATTGGGAAGAGAAATATTCACTCTAGCTCTAGTGACACTGGTGTCAAAGATGCATTCTTGATAGTAAGTCTTTAGATATGAATGAGTGTGTAGCACCCGAATCTATTAAGGTACGAGCAAAAGAGTTAGCTAATTTTACCATACTTGATCATGAAAATTTGAACCTTTCTAAGATGTCATAAACTTTAATTATAATATTCATCTATCTTATCTATCATTTAAGATCAATGTACTACACAAGATATGAATGCTATAACTTGTAAATCTTAAATTAATAGACATACCTATCACCACCGAGTTACAGGCAGCAACATCTTGTTGTGTAAGGGTATAGACCCTCCCCTGAGTCTTGGGCTGCTACAAATATCGCCCTTGATCTAAGGAGGTCGCCGATCGTTCTTGAATGGACAAGTGGCGATTCTATGATCCATTTTGTCACAAATAAAGTAGGCACCATTTACTCTATAGCATTCCTTGCCTGGGTGGTAATTCCCACAAAGAGGGCATTGGGCTTCATTACCCTTCTGGCAAGAGGAAGCCTATTTTGAACCTCCTTTCTTTGACTATCCAGAACCCTAACCAAAAAGGACCTCTTCCTCTTCATTTGCTAATCTCTTTCCTGTTGCACCTCATTCAAGTCTTTTTCTATCGCCAGGGTTTTATTAACAACTGTAGCATAGGAACAAAGTTCAAAAGCATTCATAGCTTGTTTCAATCTGGCTCTTAATCCCTCAGTAAACCAATGGATCTTAGCCTCTTCAGTTGCTACCATAGTAGGGGCAAAGCGGGCTAATCTGGTAAACTCAACTTCATATTGAGCCACATTCATATTCTTCTATTCCAATTTGATGAATTCAGACTCCATTTGGCTCCAAAAATACTTGTTTAAAAAAGTCTCCTTGAACTCATCCTAAGAAGGAATCCTACCATTCAACCTGCTCTCCTGTAGTAGCCACCAATCATAGGCCTCGCCTTGAAGAAGATAGGCAGCAAATCTAATTCTTTCTTCTCCTTGGCTGCCATAAACATTAAATACTTTTTTCATTTCTATTATCCATTTCTCAGCATTGGTAGGATTGGTGGAGCTGGTGAAAGGGGTAGGGGCTAACCCTTTAAATTTAGAAAAACTTCTGGCCCCTCCCTTGCCAAGGCTGAGATTGGTGATTTGACTGGGCAGGCAAACCCTGTGAGTTAGGTAGACCTTGTTGAGTAGGTTGACTTTGTTGAATTGGTTGATCTTGCTGGACTGGCTGAGCTTGCTGTGCAGGTAGACCTTGTTGTTGTTGTTGTTGCATGGTCTGCACCACTTGCACGACTCCAGAAAGAGCCCACAATATTTTAACCTAAAAGTTTGCTTGAGCATTTCCTATCGGTTCTATAGAGTCAGATCCTCTAGAAATATTTGGACCTCCACGCTGGTTTATTTCGCCAGCCTGAGATCCATCACCATTACGTTGACTCCTTGTACGATGAGCATTTCTATAATTTCTTGTCATTCATATTTTAATCATTTCTTTGCATTTCACAAGTTAAATCATTAATTTTATGCTTTCATAACAATTTATTTACTGTTTATGTAAGGTCATTATCCTACCAAGTCATCTTAATGTCTTGATTAGGACTAATCCTGAGTTTTAATCTTGATTAGGACTAATCCACTATAATCACTACAAGAAAATGTCAAAATAGTGATGAAAATTAGTGATGAAATTTTTGTCACTAAATTGTGACGGTTTAGCAACAAAATAGTGACAAAAAATTAAAATTAGTGATGGATTAATTTTTCATCACTAAACTGTCACTAAATTAGTGACGGACTATCACATCCATCACTAATTTAGTGACGGATTGCCCTTTCGTCACTAATCCATTACAAATTATTGACGAAGAGCAAACCGTCACTAAATTAGTGACGGATATTTCTTCCGTCACTAATCCGTTACTAATTAGTGATGGATAGGGCAATCCGTCACTAATTTTGTGATGGATGGGGTAATCCGTCACTAACTTAGTAACGAATTACTTTTTGTCACTAATCCATCACAAATTAGTGATGAAAAAATGTCACTAATTAGTGACGAATTATTTTCCATCACTAATCCATCAAAATTAGTGATGGATGGAAAATTCATCACTAAATTAGTGACAGATTGCCCTTCCATCACTAATTCATCTTTAATTAGTGACGGAAGAGCAATCCGTTACTAAATTAGTGACGAATATTTCTTCCGTCACTAATCCGTCACTAATTAGTGACGATAGGACAATCCATCACTAATTTTATGATGATGGGGCAATCCATCACTAACTTAGTGACGATTGCTTTTTCGTCACTAATCCATCACAAATTAGTGATGAAAAACAATCATCACTAATTAGTGACGAATTATTTTTCATCACTAATCCATTAAAATTAGTGATGGAAAAAAATTCATCACTAAATTAGTAACGGATTGCCCATCCATCACTAATTCATCTTTAATTAGTGACGAAAGAACAATCCGTCACTAAATTAGTGACGGATGCCCCATCCGTCACTAATTTAGTGACGGATTGGCCTTCCGTCATAAATTAGTGATGGATTGCCCCATCCATTACTAATTTAGTGACGGATGGGCCTTCCATCACAAAATTAGTGACGAATACGATCACTAAATTAGTGACGGATTGCCCCTTCCGTACTAATTTAGTAATGGAAGAGCAATCCGTCACTAATTTAGTGATAGATTTCTCATCCATTACTAATTTAGTGACATATTGCCCATCCGTCACTAATCCGTCACAAAATTAGTGACAGAAGAGCAATCCGTCACTATATTAATAACGAATTAGTGACGGATTGCCCATCTGTCACTAAATTAATACTCTTAATTTTTTAAAAAAATTATAATGAAAAAAGCTACGTCCCCATATGCCCGTGCGCGTTCTCCCATACGCGTTCTAGCAAAGAAAATAGTAAAATAGTGATAAAAATTTTTGTCACTAAATTGTGATGGTTTAGTAACAAAATAGTAACTAAAATTAAAATTAGTGATAGATTACTTTATTCGTCACTAAACCATTACTAAATTAGTGACGGACAAGTTAATCGTCACTAATTTAGTAACGGATTCCCCATCGTCACTAATTTTGTGACGGACAAGGTCATCCGTCACTAATTTAGTGATGGATTGGTTTTTCTTCACTAATCCGTCACTAAATTAGTGACAGATTGCCCTTTCGTCACTAAATTTATACTTTTAATTTTTTTTAAAAAAAATTGTGTTGAAAAAATTTGATCGATTTTTATCGAGCACTAACATTTATGCTATTTAAAATTTTAATTTACTTAAAAAATAAATAATTTAAATGTTATAAAATAATTATATTTTTTACCATTTAATGCATAAAATAAAAGCTTTTAAATTATATAATTTTTAATATTTAATTGTTTAAAAATAATAAATTATATACAATAATTAAAGCAATGAATGCATAAGGATTCTATTATTCAATTTACATCAAATTTTGTATTCCGATATTTCGGATTTGACTCGCGCGTGTGATCGCCGTCTTAACAAAAAAAAAATTACATCAAATCAAATTTCAGAGCTGTTTCATGCTTTTCTAATGCAAAGATCAATGTTGAATATACTAGTACGTATATATATTAATTACGCTCTCCATTCAATTCGCTCCCAAATTAAACTTTAATTTGACGCTGGCAGCTTAAGTTCCCAATTAATTTCTTGCCTTCGCTTGGCTTGGCTTGGTCATTCATGCCTATCTAATTAAACCCCCACTAAAGCAAAATTTATATGTAACAACTCTTTTATGCCTTCTGATCCCCCCTCCCCGCTCTAGGTTTTCCTTCTTCTGATCCCCCGTGAGCTTTCTTCCCCGCCATCGAGCCTTCTGACCGTTCTAGGTTTTCCTTCTTCTGATCCCCCCCCGCCACCTTCTGCGCCCCACTGCCACCGGGACTACGAACACCCCTATAACTCTCTTTGATCGCCAAAGCCTTGGGGGTGTGGGTTGCTCAAACTCGAAGGGATTCTAGAGAGGCTGAGAGAGAGAGGGCGGGGGAGTTCGTTTGCGCCTAGGTTTTGGGCGGTGAGCGGCCATGGATCGGTCGAAGACGGTGATCTTGCTCGGCCTCTTGCTCACCGGTACGTTGTGATCCGATCCCCTCAAGTGGTTCTTGACCTGATCGAGTTGTTTAGGGCTTGACCTATGTTTCTTCTTTATTTTGATGAGTGTTCGTATGAATGTATTAGATCTGATCTTGTTTTTTGCTTCATTTGGCTTTTGTGGTATTTTATGGTTGTTGCTGTAGATCTACCTCTATAGACAGTGATTTTTTATGATCTTGTTGAACATCTGATAGTGTATAGGTCGAGATTAGTCATTACTGGTCTCTTATCTTTTGATTTGGAATCTTGGAGGCACAAAAGCTTGGGCTTAAACTGCTGTTAGCGAATTCTACGTTTTGTTTTTGTTTTGCTAAGCGATGGAAAAGTAACCGGCAACCAATAATATTTCTTTTGCACGAACTCACTTAGAGAAACAGAAATCATGAACTAAAATGCTGGCAGAGGGGAGGAAGTGCTACAGAAGAAGCATTTGACTTTCGTGCTTTGCTTTTGTTTTTCATTTGTGTGCATGTTGTAGCTGACAGAATATAGGCAGCATGGAAATTAATTATTCCTGCAGCTAGACTTGATTTTACTTCTGATTACTTGAAAGGAATTGGAATCTAGCAAGTTAGGCACATTTCTAGTAATTATTCAGTTAATTTAATATTTATTTTATTAACTCTTACTCTGATGTAAATGATAAGTGACATTATGCCGCGCTCACGGACAAGGCTCGCACTTTTGGTTCATCACAGCAGGTTCATTTGGTTCTTCTTCAGTACCGATTTCATATCTAGTTCAAGTTGAGTTTATAGGTTGTATCCAAAATTACCACCCCTAGATTATATGTTGATAGACATAGTGTACTACTACAATCATAAAGAAATTGATTAACATTTGGAGAGATTTGCATAGTGTGCTTAGATGAAATAGAACCACTAATAGGATGAATGTAGTGCAACCATCCATTCCATTTAGATTGCATTAAGAAGTGGTTAGAGGGGAGCAAGATGTTCCCTCTTTGTTGATTCGAAGTGCAAGAGATATCCAAGTGAAAATAACCCAATGTTCTAATTTTGAATTCATTGTTGTCTTGGGTAATGATTTTAATGTAAGGTGTGTTTGCCATTTTATATCTTTAATTGCTGCAAAGATGTTTCTTTTAAATAATCTAGTGTTTGGATAATGTCAGGTTCATTCTGGTTCTTCTTCATTCAATATAGCTATTTGAAGCTATATTGGTTCATTCTGGTTCAGGAACGTGCTGATGTGGTTGCATGAAGTGTGCACAGCGTCGTGAATTTGATTGATGGTGAGGAGGCAATGATCTAGAATCGGATCAAATACATTACAAGTTCTCTTGAAATTATATAAGTTCTGAGTTCATTTGATGAGCGACAGTGTAAAGTTACATTATATGAAGAAAAAGAAGCATGTTCAAAAGGATAGTTTAGAGATCAAGATGGTAACATTTTCTGCTATCATCCCTAAATTTACTGAATGAATATCGGCAGTTACTAGAGTTGGGGAGCATCCTTTAACTACCCATGTTTGTTTCTATCCTTAAATCACACATCTCTTTTGCTCAATCTCTGTAGAGTTGGGATCGCATCGCTTGCCATGACAATTAATAAGACAGATCGTGCATCTGGCGACAAATAAAGGGAAGACTTTTATTCTGTCCATATTGAACATTTACCTCACCATAAAGGCTTAATTTGGAAGAATAACCATCACGAAATGTCATCACCTCTTCTGTTCTTATTGTTGCTCCCTGTTTCTTTATTTGATCAAGAAAGTCTGAGCTGGGGTGATGCAGGTCTTGATGTTGTATGTTTACATTTATCCCATTTCTGTGACAGCATTTGTCCTAAATGCTTTTTTTCCATATTGATGATGACCAGATATTTTAATGTTGTCAGCTCCTTCTTATATGCGCCTTTGACATTTTGCAGATCTTCATGCCATGCACCAGAAGAATTGAGCCAGAGAGATTTGCATAGTCTTCTCCGACAGTATGCAGGTATATGATTTTTCTTCTATAATAATTAGTACTAACTGGATGATTTAATATCTAATGGATCATGGTGATGGTGCAAAGAACGTTCATGGGATGCTTTAGAACCTATAGAGGAGAGACCATGTGAGATTTTTTTTTTATTTACTTCAATCAGGATCTGTCCTTTCCTCAGGTACAACATAAACGAAGCTATACTCTCCTGATGTAGTTTGCTGGAATGCGAAATATATTGGTAAGCAATAGCAATCATTAGAAACATTAGTGAAGTAGAGTATTCTTTTAACTCTATGACTTATTATCGTTTATTTGATCCAAAAATTGCAATATAGAAATGTTAGATTATTTAATATTTATGTTGCGATTTGTGGGTTGATTTTAATTGCAACCAGCAGTTGTCAAATCCTGTTTGAGTGGAGTGTCAGTCTTAAAGACTTATTTAGGATTGCTTTGGGACTGGGATAGTTTTTTTAAGCCACTGAATCTGATTAACCTTAAGAAATAATTTTACATGTGGCCACATAGAGAACAAATTTTGGTCAGTCAGTTCTTTTCTTCTCTTTCCCATGCATTTAAAAGTCTCCTTAGAAAACAGCTGGTTAACTTTGTTATGAGTTCAAATAGAAGCTGTTACTTGCCACATTGAATAAAAAGGTTGTTTCTTTTAAAGTCCAAACTTATAAGCTTTGATGAACCCATCAAAGCCAATATACAGACAGCCCTATATCAAAATTACAATCAAAATCAGTATTAAAGATGTTTCATTCTTGTTTCTTCCATGGTATAATTTCAAATGATAGAGGTGCAAATCCTTCAACCAAGTTGAAATGCCAACTCATATTTACAGAAGGGAAGTCTTGGAACAGTATTCAGGTCCAAATGAATCTAAAACAAACCTGCTGATAACATTCTTTAAAAAATGAAAAATAAATAATTTGAGCAAAGCTTGATTCTGTACAAGGTTGGCTGATATCTGGCTATACTTCTACTTCGTAAGGCATTAGAGTGATGGTAGATAGCATAAAGATGATTTTGTGACATTTCTAATACATCAGTATCGATGTTAGTTGCACTTTTTCCATCTACTATATGTTCTGGATGGCTTGCAATAATTGAAAGACTTTAATCAGTTTTCAAGTATCAGGATCCAAGTTCAAGTGCTTTGTCAGTTTGTTTAAATTATTACTAGTTGAAATGGAAGAGGAAATTTATAGTTGAATGCTTAAATTTTTTTTTTTAAAAAAAATTAAACATGCATCCAGTCATTCACATGCCTATATTAATTTCTAGTATTATCTGTTGCCTCATACTTGAAAACTCAGGATGATTAGCTGCAATAACAGTTTTAAACATACGAGGAGAAATCCCTTCCTGCTTTGAAATGAGAAAGATGGAAAAAGAAGCATTCAAGTATCAGAAGGACAAAAAAGATGGCCAGGGTACCTATACAGTGCAATTGACTGTTCCACAAACATTTCAAATTTTTAATTAGGTCAAAGTAATTTACCACTGCCTCCTCCACCAAAGTTTTAAAATTGCAAAGTCAGTTCATTCTCAAATTTGTCTTTCTCAGTGAACAAAAGAAGTGATTATGTCATGAATAAATAAATAAATAATTCAAGAACCATTGCAATCAACATGCCTCATGCACATATGCTATTTACTCAAATGACATTACAAAACTTGAAACCTCTCTGAACTTCAACTATGCACAGTAAATTATGAATAACATGAGGGAAAAAGGGGAAAGATTGAATTGTTGTAGTTGCAGTATGTTGTGTTCCATGGAACAGTCCACACTGGAAGGGAAGAAGCTTATCAGGTAATACACTGCATTTGCTGATGCTCGATATCGATATGGTTTGTTACTTTAAATTCTTTTCCATGCAGCTTCTCTGAAGATTTTCATTTTGTTTGACTGCAGGAATACTACATTAGGCATCTTGATGGGGTCCCCATAAGCTCAGAGGCTGAAAGGCAGCGTGTGATTCAGTGCCTTGAAGTAGCTATTGAGAGACGAGCCTCGGAGGTATAATTCACTTCAAGCCATGATGATATATGTGCAGTGCTTTCATTTGGTTTTCTTAAGTTAAATCTCTGAATCTTTGCAGGGATTGGAATTGGAATTGAGGACAGAGGACAGGGTTGGGCTTCTCTCAGACATTACTAGGATATTCCGAGAGAATAGCCTGTGCATAAGGAGAGCAGATATATCGACAATTGGTGGCAAAGCAGTGGATACTTTCTGCCTTTCTGAGATGTCCGGCAACCTGGTTGATGCCAAGACCATCGATTCATTGCGTCGGCAAATTGGTCTAACAACTTTGAAGGTGAAGCAGAATCCCTTGCCTCCTAAACCTCCTGAGACTGTGAGCAGCACTGGATTCCTCTTTGGAAATTTCTTCAAGGTCTGTTCATTTCAGAGCTTCAGGTTGATTAGGTCGTGCTCATGAACTTGTTTCACACTCATCAAAGAGGATCCATATACAAAAGGGAATCTAGATGGATGGCCAACTTGTCCAAGGAAAGTGAGATGAAAGGAATAAATTTGGTTGCAGTGCCAGATGAAGGGAATAATTTGATGTCTAATGTATAAAACATTAGTATTGTTGATGTATACAGATATATTTATCTTATTTTATGAAATGCATTTTTTATTCTTAAATTTAAATTTTCATCTATAAATTTCATTAGAATGCATTAAATATATTGTAATTTCAAAATAATTTTAAATTTATAAGAATAAAAATTTGATGAAATTTTATTAGGTTAATGATGGATTAGTGATGGATTTCTGATAGAAATAATAGTGATGGATTAGTAACGAAAATAGTGATTGATTAGTGATGGAACAACAACGAATGACTGATGGATTTTTTCGTCACTAATTCATCGCTATTAGTGATGGACTAGTGACAAAAGTTTTAGTGACTAAATTTTTAAGTGATGGAATAGTGATGGAAATATTTGACGGAATAGTGACGGAATAATGCGTGCTGAATAGTTCGTCACTAATCCATCACAATTTAGCGACGGAAATATGTTCCGTCACAATTTTTGACAGAATAGTTCGTCACTAATCCGTCACAATTTAGTGACGGAAAATATGTTCCATCACAAATTTTGACGGAATAGTTCGTCACTAATCCGTCATAATTTAGTGACGAAAAATATATTCCGTCACAAATTTTTGACGGAATAGTTCGTCACTAATTCGTCATAATTTAGTGATGAAAAATATGTTCCGTCACAAATTTTTGACGGAATATTTCGTCACAAATCCGTCACTATTATTTTGTGACGGACCACTTTCCATCACTAAATTTAGTGACGGCAAAAATAGTGATGACAAGATTTTCATCACTAATCCATCACTAAACCCAATTTGTAACGGAATAGTGATGAAAATTTTTGTCACTATTTTACTGTTTTCTTGTAGTGAATTGTGATGCCCCAAATCCAAAGGTGGATCTAAGAAGTGGCAACCCGCTGCATGTTAAACATGCAAGGCATTCAATAATAGAAATAATTATCAATCAAAAGTCAATTACTATTATGCCATCAAAAGTACCAACATTCTTATTACAAATTCCAAACAAAAGAGGTCCAAGATACGAGAAAGCTTAAATTTTTATTTAAGTTAGGCTGACAGAAACTTCAGTCTAATCAGGTCCTTCATTCTTTGGATTTGAAAATGTCAACAAGAGTTTAATGAGTTTACACTCAATAAGTAAGCCTAACATAAACATGTCACATAACTTTAAGAATATAACATGTCTTGATTTACTTACTTTCACATGTCAAAACTTTTATATGTCAAAACTTTCATATCATCTTACTATCTAATGTTATTTATATCTTAAAATTCATTGAAATCATAATGCATATCATGACTCAAGATTGCAGTTCTAAGTTTTTAAATCATCATATTGTATTTCATCTTATTACAAACACCATGGTCACAAACTATGTCCACATATATCCCTATGATAGGGCCCAAACAGAACACCACATATAATCCCTGTGGGTGAGGGTCAGAACAGACACCACATATAATCACTATGGATGAGGGCAAACAGAACACCACATATAATCCCTATGGATGAGGGCTAGAACAGAACACCACATATAATCCCTATAGGTGAAGACCATAATAGAATACCACATATAGGGTGTATCCTTCACATATATCCTCTATGTAGGTGGGTTCCGATATCAGAAATCATATCACATAATCACATCATAGTGGGCTGCGGGTAACATAATTTCTTTGCAGAACTTTTTTTTATGCAAATGTTAGCCATAAAATTCTTTAGGTTAAATTAACATATGTACATATTCATATCATATTCTCTATATTAATAACTTTAAAAATCTAAAATTTTTACTAATTTATAATTTGAACATGTATAGTAACTATTTATTTTACATAAGTAATATTAGTTTATTATTTATTATTTTCACATGTATTATTATTCCTACTACTATTGCTATCATTATTTATTTTACAAATTATGTAGAATTTATCCAAAATCCAAAATATCATTATCAAACTTTTAAATGAATAAAATAATGTATCAAAATTTATTTACATAATCATAGTAGATACAAAAAAATAATATCTATCATGTACAAATATTTTATTCAAAAATTTTATAATTTACTAAATTACTGATGATAAATGGCTTACTTACCTTCTATCGCTAATCCACATGTCCAAATCAATTTTTAAGCTTCTGACACCTACAATATAATATTTTATATTTAAATTTTTAAAATTTGTAAGGCTAAAATGGACTCAATTAAGCTACCAAGTCTTATCCTGGGTCCTACTTGGGGTTCGAATATCTTCATATTCATTATTTTAAATGAAGAAATAAAAATTTTCTAACAAACTAGGATCAAAGTTGATCCAAACGCTATTTTTATACATTGGGCAAAGCCTGATTTGGGCTCCAAAAATTGGGTCCAACTGAGTTAAATGAGCTAATCCAAGCAAGCCCATTCACCCCTCTCTCTCATCCTTGATTTTCTCCCATGAGCACTCGTCACTATGCTCATGGGATCGATGGCCTAGTGCCACCGCTAGCCTTGCTGGCCGATCGATCGGTTGCCGCCGGTCGCCCCAGCATCGACGACCACAGACAGCTACCTTCCCTTGTCATTTTCTTTTCTTTTTTTTTTTCTCACTGATGCTCTGTTCCAGATCTAAAACAGGGTCACTTTCTCCCACTCCTCCCTAAGCGGTAGCACGGCCGGCCTACTCCGACTGGTCAAACCCCATCGGATGACGCATGGATGCCGATGGGGGTTGCCGCCCCAGATTAGGGTCCGACAAGCCAGCGGGCATGCTGCCGGGCCCAAACCAAACACAGGAGCCAGTTTGGCTCCCGTAATAGGGAAGGGCCATTCGACGACCCTCTTCCATGCACCGCCATCGCTCGGCGGCATTGTCCTTTTTCCTTCTTAGATCTATCAATAAACTAAATTATAAACTAAAAAAAGGAAGAAAGATTAACTGTGGTTGAATCAGGCCGTGAGGAGAAGACGATGGTGAGGACAACAATGAATCAGATACGCAATAAGGGGAGGAGAGGAAATGTTTTCTTTTCTTTCTTTTTTTCCACTGATTCCTCTGCCGATTTGGTTGTCCGATTTGGTTGGTAACGCCGCGATAAAAGCGGGCATTACAGAGGTAGAGATAGACCTAAACTAATATGGATAGAAATAATTAAAAAAGATATAACTATTTATAATTTAAATATCGACTTTATCCTGAATAGAGCAGGGTAGCGGAAGCAGATTCATGTAGCCGACCCCATGTAGTTGAAAAAGGGCTTAGATGAGTTGAGTTGAGCATTTAAGAATGATGATGATTCCAATTCTCAATTCCTTAGTGGTGCCTAAAAGAATTTTAATAATTTTGGATTGCTATTAGAAAACTTTTATGGATATTTGTTAGGGCTGCTATTTACCTTTCTGTTATGCCCTGAATCAGTGCTTGATTAGGGTACAATGCGACATGACTTCATCTCTTATAGCAAACTTTATCTAAAAGCATGTGAACTTGTTTACCTCAATAATGATCATATACATCAATATAATAATAACAACGAAAGTTGTCTTTTATTCGTACAAAATAAATAGTCCATGCTATAATATCCTTAACATAAAAAATTATAACTAACAAATTATATCAGCATTTCAAAAAAGAATAGAACTATACAATACCAAATGCAACTAGCTACTTTAATCTCCCTCTCCATCCATCCCAAAGTCTAGGTTGGCATTCAAATTCTCAATATTTTTAAAAAATATAGGGGATGTACTAAAAGCCTAGTAGAAATCTTACACATATAATATAAGTATGCAATAGTAAATAAAATGTTTACATAATATGAAGATAACATAGCTGACAAAGTAAATTGTGCTATGACATATAAAAATTAGCGTATCAAATAAAAGAGAAACTATCAATAGCTTTTATCTTCCATGACATTGGATTATGTCATTACAAATATCATTAATCAATGTCAAATATCATTAACTAAGTTTGACCCCAATTGGGCTCTTCAAGATTGGCTCCACAACAGTGACCTCTACCATTACCTTAGACTCTATCATTAGTATCCTTTAGCCATTCCTTTAGATCCTGACATTAATGACCTCACTACAAGAAAATACTGAAATAGCGACGCCAATTTAGCGACGCAAAATTGCGTCGCTAAATTGCGACCACTTTGCGACGCCTTTGTGACAACAAAATATTGCGACGCATTAGCGACTCATTAGCGACTCAATTAACCAAAAAATCAAAAAAAAATTAAATTTTTAATATTGCGATGCGCAATATTCGCGCAAATATTGAATATTTTTAAATTAATTTTTTATGAAATATAAATATCAATAAAAATATTGCGACGCAATATTTGCGTCGCAATGTTTTTAACAGAATTAAATATTTTAAATAGCGACGCATTAGCGACGCAATAAAATAGATAATTAGAAAAATTATTTTTAATTTAGCGACGCACAATTGCGTCGCAAATAATTGAAATGAAATTAAATTTTATAAAATCTAATTATCGGAAAAAAATATTGCGACGCATCACAGTGCATCGCAATGTTTTTAAAAGAATTAAATATATTAAATAGCGACGCATTAGCGACGCAATAAACTAGAAAATAAGAAAAATTATTTTTAATTTAGCGACGCAACAATTGCGTCGCAAATAATTTAAATGAATTATATTTTTTACAGTATTATTTAAAAAATATTGCGACGCCAACAGTGCGTCGCAATATTTTGAAAAGAATTAAATATTTTAAATAGCGACGCCTTAGCGACGCAATAAACTAGAAAAATAGAAAAATTATTTTTAATTTAGCGATGAAACAATTGCATCGCAAATAATTTAAATGGAATTATATTTTTTACAGTATTAATATTTTAAAAATTACGATGCCACCCAGTGCGTCGCAATATTTTGGAAAAAATTAAATATTTTAAATAGCGACGCATTAGCGATGCAATAAACCAGAAAATAAATTAAAATTATTTTTAATTTAGCGACGCAATAACTGCGTCGCAATTATTTTAAATAAAATTAAATTTTATAAATTATAAATATGAGAAAAAATAATTACGACGTAACACAGTGAGTTGCAATGTTTTTAAAAAATTAATTATGTTAAATAGCGATTAGCGATGTAATAAGCCAAAATATTAATTAGGAAAATTATGTTTTAATATAGCGACGTACTTGTTGCATCGTAATTATTAGAATTAAAGTTAATTTTTTATATATTATAATTATCATATTAAAAAAATACGACGCAACCCTTTGCGTCGTTATATATTTAAAAAAATTAATTATGTTAAATAGCGATCGGTCCAAAATCGATCGTGACCGATCAGAATAGGGCTTGGATCGATCGCAACCCTCGGATCGTCGCCGATCGGACGGATCGCCACGGTCCGAGATCGGTCGTCGCCGATCGGGATCAGGGCTTGGATCGATCGCAACCGTTGGATCGTCGCCGATCTCGGACGGATCGCCACGGTCCGAGATCGGTCGTGGCCGATCGGGATCAGGGCTTGGATCGATCGCAACCGTCGGATCGATCGGACCGATTGCCACGGTCCGATCGGTCGGCCGATCGGGATCAGGGCTTGGATCGATCGCAACCGTCGGATCGTCGCCGATCTCGGACGGATTGCAACCCGAGATAGGTCGTGGCCGATCGGGATCAGGCTTGGATCGATCGCAACCGTCGGATCTCGCCGATCTCGGATCGCCACGGTCCGAGATCGGTCGTGGCCGATCGGGATCAGGGCTTGGATCGATCGCAACCGTCGGATCGTCGCCGATCTCGGACGGATTGCCACGGTCCGAGATCGATCGGCCGATCGGGATCAGGGCTTGGATCGATCGCAACCGTCGGATCGTCGCCGATCTCGGACGGATTGCAACTGTCCGAGATAGGTCGTGGCCGATCGGGATCAGGGCTTGGATCGATCGCAACCGTCGGATCTTTGCCGATCGGACCGATTGCCGCGGTCCGCGATCGGTCGTCGCCGATCGGGATCAGGGCTTGGATCGATCGCAACCGTTGGATCGTCGCCGATCTCGGACGGATCGGTCCGAGATCGGTCGCCGATCGGGATCAGGGCTTGGATCGATCGCAACCGTCGGATCGATCTCGGACGGATTGCAACTGTCCGAGATAGGTCGTGGCCGATCGGGATCAGGGCTTGGATCGATCGCAACCGTCGGATCTTTGCCGATCGGACCGATTGCCGCGGTCCGCGATCGGTCGTCGCCGATCGGGATCAGGGCTTGGATCGATCGCAACCGTTGGATCGTCGCCGATCTCGGACGGATTGCCACGGTCCGAGATCGGTCGTGGCCGATCGGGATCAGGGCTTGGATCGATCGCAACCGTCGGATCGTCGCCGATCTCGGACGGATTGCACGGTCCGAGATCGGTCGTGGCCGATCGGGATCAGGGCTTGGATCGATCGCAACCGTCGGATCTTTGCCGATCGGACCGATTGCCGCGGTCCGCGATCGGTCGTCGCCGATCGGGATCAGGGCTTGGATCGATCGCAACCGTTGGATCGTCGCCGATCTCGGACGGATCGGTCCGAGATCGGTCGATCGGGATCAGGGCTTGGATCGATCGCATCGGATCGTCGCCGATCTCGACGGATTGCGTCCGAGATAGGTCGTGGCCGATCGGGATCAGGCTTGGATCGATCGCAACCGTCGGATCGTCGCCGATCTCGGACGGATCGCTCCGAGATCGGTCGTGGCCGATCGGGATCAGGGCTTGGATCGATCGCCGATCGTCGCGTCCGAGATCGGTCCCGATCGGATCAGGGCTTGGATCGATCGCAACGGATCGTCGCCGATCTCGGACGGATTGCCACGGTCCGAGATCGGTTGCCGATCGGGATCAGGGCTTGGATCGATCGCAACCGTCGGATCGTCGGATCTCGGACGATTGCAACTGTCCGATAGGTCGTGGCCGATCGGGATCAGGGCTTGGATCGATCGCAACCGTCGGACCTTTGCCGATCGGACCGATTGCCGCGGTCCGCGATCGGTCGTCGCCGATCGGGATCAGGGCTTGGATCGATCGCAACCGTTGGATCGTCGCCGATCTCGGACGGATCGCCACGGTCCGAGATCGGTCGTGGCCGATCGGGATCAGGGCTTGGATCGATCGCAACTCGGATCGTCGCCGATCTCGGACGGATTGCGTCCGAGATAGGTCGTGGCCGATCGGGATCAGGGCTTGGATCGATCGCAACCGTCGGATCGCCGATCGGACCGATTGCCGGTCCGAGATCGGTCGTCGCCGATCGGGATCAGGGCTTGGATCGATCGCAACCGTTGGATCGTCGCCGATCGGACGGATGGTCCGAGATCGGTCGTGGCCGATCGGGATCAGGGCTTGGATCGATCGCAACCGTCGGATCGTCGCCGATCTCGGACGGATACGGTCCGAGATCTCGTGGCCGATCGGGATCAGGGCTTGGATCGATCGCAACCGTCGGATCATCTCGGACGGATTGCGTCCGAGATAGGTCGTGGCCGATCGGGATCAGGGCTTGGATCGATCGCAACCGTCGGATCTTTGCCGATCGGACCGATTGCCGCGGTCCGCGATCGGTCGTCGCCGATCGGGATCAGGGCTTGGATCGATCGCAACCGTTGGATCGTCGCCGATCTCGGACGGATCGCCACGGTCCGAGATCGGTCGTGGCCGATCGGGATCAGGGCTTGGATCGATCGCAACCGTCGGATCGTCGCCGATCTCGGACGGATTGCAACTGTCCGAGATAGGTCGTGGCCGATCGGGATCAGGGCTTGGATCGATCGCAACCGTCGGCCGATCGGACCGATTGCCGCGGTCCGCGATCGGTCGTCGCCGATCGGGATCAGGGCTTGGATCGATCGCAACCGTTGGATCGTCGCCGATCTCGGACGGATCGCCACGGTCCGAGATCGGTCGTGGCCGATCGGGATCAGGGCTTGGATCGATAACCGTCGGATATTAACATTAATTATAAATATTATCATTTATAAATATTAACAAATTGCGACGCCTTAGCGACACACTTTAAAAAAATAAATAAATATTGCGACAAAATATATGTCGCAATATTAATAGAATACATATAACTGATTAAAATATTAAAAAATATTTGCGACGCAATTTGTCGTCGCAATTATTATAATAAATTTAAATATTTTCATTTAAAAATATTTTAAAAATAATTGCGACGCACTTATTGCGTCGCAATATATGTAATAACTTTTTTTTTAATCAATTTAAATTATTAAAAAAATATTGCGACGCCTTAGCGACGCAATTATTAGAAAATAAAATTATTTTTCCCGCCAGGGATGGCGCCAAGTTAGCGACGCGTTAGCGACGCATTTATTGGCGTCGCTATATTTTCATAAAAGTATTTTTTTACATTTATTAATGATGGATTAAAAAAAAAAAAATTGCGACGCAATTTGGCGTCGCTAATTGCCTGTATTTAAACCCCCCCTTTCTTCTTTCCTCCTTCCGGTCTGACCTAGCCGCCGCCGCCGTGACTCCGCCCCGAAACGCCGGCGATCTCCTCCGACCCCCCCCCCTCTCCTCCGGCTACTCCGGCTACCCAACAAAGGTTAGGCCCAAAAATCCAAAAAAAAATTTTTTTTTTTTTTTTTCCCTGCGGCCTCCGGCCACGGCAGGTCCGTGGCCGTCTTCTCCGGCCACGGCCGCTGCCGTGGCCGGCAGTGGCCTGGCCACGGTGGTGGCCAGGCCACTGTTAAAAAAAAAAATTTTTTTTTTTTTTCCACGGCCGTGGCCACGGCCGTGGCCGCTGCCGTGGCCGTCTTCTCCGGCCACGGCCGCTGCCGTGGCCGGCAGTGGCCTGGCCACGGTGGTGGCCAGGCCACTGTTAAAAAAAAAAAATTTTTTTTTTTAACAGGGGGGAGGGGAGGAAACCCCCCCCCCCCCCTTTTTTCCACCGGCCACGGCCGTGGCCGCGGCCGGACAAGGCGGCCACGGCCGCTGCCGTGGCCGTCTTCTCCGGCCACGGCCGCTGCCGTGGCCGGCAGTGGCCTGGCCACGGTGGTGGCCAGGCCACTGTAATAAAAAAAAAAATTTTTTTTTAACAGGGGGGAGGGGAGGAAACCCCCCCCCCCCCCTTTTTTCCACGGCCGTGGCCACGGCCGTGGCCGCGGCCGGACAAGGCGGCCACGGCCGCTGCCGTGGCCGTCTTCTCCGGCCACGGCCGCTGCCGTGGCCGGCAGTGGCCTGGCCACGGTGGTGGCCAGGCCACTGTAATAAAAAAAAATTTTTTTTTTTAACAGGGGGGAGGGGAGGAAACCCCCCCCCCCCCCTTTGTTTCCACGGCCGTGGCCACGGCCGGACAAGGCGGCCACGGCCGCTGCCGTGGCCGTGGCCGGCAGTGGCCTGGCCACGGTGGTGGCCAGGCCACTGTAAAAAAAAAAAATTTTTTTTTTAACAGGGGGGAGGGGAGGAAACCCCCCCCCCCCCCCTTTGGGCCACGGCCGCTGCCGTGGCCGGCAGTGGCCTGGCCACGGTGGCCAGGCCACTGTGAAAAAAAAAAAAAAATTTTTTAACTGGGGGGGGGGGGGGGGGAAACCCCCCCCCCTTTCTTTTCTTGTCCGGCCACGGCCGCTGCCGTGGCCGGCAGTGGCCTGGCCACGGTGGCCAGGCCACTGTGACAAAAAAAAAAAAATTTCCTTAACAGGGGGGAGGGGAGAAACCCCCCCTTTAATTTACATAATATTTATATAATAATTAATTTAAGCAGAATATTTATCATAATAGTATTTGTGCATTTATACTCATCTACAATTGTTATGCCTTACACCTAGCCTTCTAGGCTAGCCTCTTATTTTTCAGGCATAATGAAGGCTTACACTGGTAGACCTCTATCCTTACAAGTTTTACCACTGTGAAACTTAAATACCAAGCACAATAATATAAGCACTGTATACAGGAAGCTACTTAAGTGAGCAAATATTCAAAAGAAATACTTTACAAAATATGAATACCACTCTATGGAATGGATTCTTCCTTTGAGCATGTTGGAGGAATGGATGAAGCTTAACTGCTTTTCAGAATGTGGCTGGAGCATTGATATCACTTCCACTGATGAAAACTTTTGAAGTGGCACTCTAGAATTTTTTTAGAACTCTCTCAGCCTTTCCTTCCTCCTCTTTTATTTTTTCCTCACTTGGATTTACTCAACTAAGATGGATGCTCTGCTTGGCTTACTTACTTGTTGTGGATGAATGCTTCAAGGGCCTATTTCTAGGCAGGAAGCTGAAGAGGCCGTTGAGAGGAGCGGAGGAGCATTGGATGCAATCATTTGAAAAACAAGGCTTAGCAATTAATGGAACCAAGTAAGCTATGAAAATCCTTCCTAGGTAGCAGGCATGTGTTGAAGAAATTTTTCTCAGCCATTGCAGACGTTTAAAAATTTTAACCAGGCTATCAGACTTCCATTGAAAAAGACGGTGGCTTCCTGCAATCCTTGAAAATGCATTCTCAGATAATTAAGGCAGGCAGGCAAGCGTTTGAAATACCTTCCCCATTTCAGAGAAGAAAACGGCAAGATTGAAAGCTTCATTTGAAAAAAAACAATCCCAAACAAAAATCAGTTTACAATGCATTGAAGAAGATGATGTCAGGAAGATGAAGTTTTTAAACAGAGCAAGATTTGATTCAAAAATTTACTCAATTGTCAAGAAAATCAGCAGCAATTAAGACACCATTTAATGAGCAAGAGTTAATCCTTCCATATTGCAATCCTGTTTCAACGATTAAAGACGTCAGGAAGATCAATTTCAAACATCAATGGCGAACCCATGTTTTTGTGGAATTTTGGAAAGAAGACGATGGAAACTAGGGAATACTAGACTTGTTGGGCGGCCAACTAGTCAGCCAACGTCACTATTCACCAATGTTGGGTGGCCAACTGGTCGGCCAATGTCACTATTCACCAATTATTGAGCGGCCAACTGGTCGGCCAACATCACTATTCACCAATTATTTTTCAAACTGCATTACCTTTGATACATAAGATACCTTAATTTGAAGTGACACCTTCTTCATGATGGATTCCCTAAAATCATTATCTCAACAAAATTCTTAGTATTATACTTAATCATTTTGTATTCATCAAAATCAAATACGAGGTCAACAACTATTATGCCATCAAAAGTACCAACATTCTTATTACAAATTTCAAACAAAAGATGTCTAAGATACAAGAAAAGATAAATTTTCATTTAAGTTAGGCTGACAGAAACTTCAATCTAATCGGGTTCTTCTTCATTTTTTTGCCTCTGAAAAATGTCAACAAGAGTTTAATGAGTTTACACTCAATAAGTAAGCCTAACATAAAATATATCATATAACTTTAATAATATATAACATGTTTTGATTTACTTACTTTCATATGTCAAAACTTTCATATCATCTTACTATCTGATGTTATTTATATTCTTAAAATTCATTGAAATCACAATGCATATCATGACTCAAGATTGCAGTTCTAATTTTTCAAATCATCATATTTTATTTCATCTTATTACAAATGCACCATGATCACAAACTATGTCCATATATATCCCTATGATAAAGCCCGAACAGAACACCACATACAATCCCTATGGGTAAGGCCAAAACAATAATACCACATATAATCCCTTTGGGTAAGGGCCAAAACAGAATACCACATATAATTCCTGTGGATGAGGGCCAGAACAGAACACCATATAAAGGATGTATCCTTCACATATATTCCTTGTAAAGATGGATCCCGGTAATAGAAATTATATCACAAAATCACATCATAGTAGACTGCGGGTATCATAATTCCTTTTCAGAACTTATTTTTCTTTTTTATGCAAATATTAACCATAAAATTCTTTAGGTTAACCTAACATATACACATATTCATATCGTATTCTCTATATTAATAATTTTAAAAATCTAATATTTTACTAATTTATAATTTGAACATGTATAGTAACTATTTATTTTACATAAGTAATATTAGTTTATTATTTATATTATTTTCATATGTATAATTATTTCTACTACTATTACTATCATTATTTATTTTATGGATTATGTAGAATTTATCTAAAATCCAAAATATCGTTATCAAATATTTAAAAGAATAAAATAATGTATCAAAATTCATTTGCATGATCATAGTAGATACAAAAAATAATATCTATCATGTACAAATATTTTATTTAGAAATTGCATAATTTAATAATTTACTAAATTACTGATGATAAATGGCTTACTTACCTTCTATCGCTAATCCTCACGTCCAAATCAATTTTTTAAGTTTCTGACACCTACAATATAATATTTTATATTTTAATTTTCAAAATCTATAAGGCTAAAATAGACTCAGTTAAGCTATTAAGTCTTGTTCTGGGCCCAACTTGGGGTTCAAATATCTTCATATTCATTATTTTAAATGGAAAAATAAAATTTTTTAACAAACTAGGATCAAAGCTGATCCAAACCCTATTTTTATATTTTGGGCAAAGCCCGATTTGGGCTCCAAAAATTGGCTCCAACTGGGTTAAATGAGCTGACCCAAGCCAGCCCATTCACCCCTCTCTCTCATCCCTAATTTTCTCCCATGAGCACCCATCACTGTGCTTGTGGGATCGGTGGCCTAGTGCCACAACTAGCCTTATTGGCCTATCGATCGGCTGCCGCCGATTGCCCTAGCACGGATGACCACCGACAGCTACCTCCCCTTCTTTCTTTTATTTTCTCACTGATGCTCTATTCCAGATCTAAAATAGGGCTACTTTCTCCTGTTCCTCCCTAAGAGGTGGCACGGCCGGCATACTCTGGCTAGCCGAACCCCACCGGACGGCATACGGATGCCAGTGGGGGCTACCGCCTCAGATCCGAACTTGGCGAGCTGACGGGCATGCAGCCGGGTCCGAACCAAACATGGGAGCCGGTTCGGCTCCCATAATAGGGGAGGGCCATCCGATGACCCTCTCCCACGCACCGCCTTCGCTCGGTGGCATTGTCCTTTTTTCTCTTAGATCTATCAATAAACTAAATTATAAACTAAAACAAAAAGAAAGAAAGATTACCTATGGTTGAATCAGGCCGCGAGGAGGAGACGACGGCGAGGATAACAATGAACCAGATACGCAATGAGAGGAGGAGAGGAAAAGTTTTCTTTTCTTTCTTTTTTTTCCACTGAATCCTCTGCCGATTTGGTTGTCCGATTTGGTTGGTAATGTCGTGATAAAAGCGGGCGTTACACTCCTCCCCCCTTAAAATAAAATCATCCTCAAAATTACTATTTATTAATCACACCATATAATTAACATCCAGAGTTCAAATATAAGCTCCCATATTCCTTAAATGAAAAGACAATCATTAATTCACTTTGCATTCATATACTTAAGTTACAAACATATGAGGGTATTTCCTTTTTATTTCTTCCTCAAGCTCCAAGTAGCTTTCCACTCGGTATGATTGCTCTATTGAACTCTGACATAGGGATACTACGCCGTCTCAGGACTTGATCCTTGTGATCCACGATGCGCACATGATGTTTTTTATAGGTCAAATCTTTCTTAAGCTAAATTGGTTCAAGTTCTATCACATGACTGGGATCTGAAATATATTTCCTTAACATGAAAACATGAATATATTATGTATCCCAGAGAGTACTGGTCACATCCTTGGTTGGTGATACTTCTCCAACCTTGCTTAAGATTTCAAAAGGGCCTATGCATCGTGGATTCAATTTGCCTCTAATTCCAAATCTCATCACATCCTTGGTTGGTGATACTTTTAAAAATACATGGTCTCCAACCTAAAAGTCAAAATATCTTCTTCTGACATCAACATAGCTTTTCTGTCGACTTTGAGCTATACGAAGCCGCTTTTTAATTAGCTGCACTTTTTCTACAGTCTGTTGTACCAGCCCAGGACCTAACAACTTTCTTTCTCCAACATCATTCCAACATAGAGGAGATCTACATTTTTTTAGCATATAAAGCTTCAAAAAGAGCCATTTGAATGCTGGCTTGATAACTGTTATTACAGGCAAATTCCACTAAAGGTAAGTGGTTATCCCAAGAACCTCCTAAGTCCATCATATAAGCTTTCAGCATATCTTCCAAATCTGGATAGTTCATTCGGACTGTCATCTATTTGAGGGTGAAAAGTTGTGCTAAACTTTAGTTTGGTTCCTAGAGCCTTATAAAGACTCTTCCAAAATTGAGACACAAATCATCCCGATCTGACACAATAGACACAAGAACTCCATGGAGTCTTACAATCTAGTCTATGTACATACTGGCCAATCTTTCGCTAGATAATCCAATTCTGAAAGGTAGAAAATGGGCTGATTTTGTTAATCTGTCCACAATGACCCAAACTGCATCATTGCTCTTGAAAATTTTGGGCAGACCTATGACAAAATCCATAGTGATATTCTTCCATTTTCACTAAGGATTAAATAGAGACTGAAGAGGTCTAATAGGTCTTTAATGCTCAACTTTTACCTGCTGACATATTAAGCACTTGGCCACATATAGAGCAATATCCTTTTTTATTCCTTTCCATCAAAAATGTTCTCTCAAGTCCCTATGCATTTTTGTGCTACCAGGGTATACTGTATAGGGTGAGTAGTGAGCCTCCCTTAAAATTTTTGCCTTCAATTCCTCCACATTTGGAACACAGATTCTCCCATTAAACCTCAGAGATCCATCCTCCATTTTGTAAAATTTATTCTGAACCCCAGATTGTATAGCTTCCTTAATTCTTTAAAATTCTAAGTCTTCTTTTTGGGAGGATTTTATTCTATCAATAAAGGTAGACTGAAGTACTAGCGCTGCAACTTGTCTATTAGACCGCTATACTCTCAGCTCTATCTCTAGCTTCTCTAAATCCCTTCGGATGTGAGGTTGAGAAGTGATCATGAATGCTAGATCAAAAGAGAACTTTCTACTCAAGGCATCTGCCACTACATTTGCTTTTTCTGGATGGTAGTGTAGATTCAAATCATAATCCTTTAGCAACTCTAACCACCTCCTTTGCCTCAAATTTAATTCCTTCTATGAAAAGATATATTTCAAACTTTGATGATCTATATATACATCACAAGTCTCCACATACAGATAATGCCTCCAAATCTTCAAAGCAAACACTACAGCTGCTAATTCTAGATCATGGCTAGGATAGTTTTGCTCATAAGGCTTCAACTATCTAGAAGCATAAGCTATCACCTTTCCATTCTGCATTAGGACACACCCAATCCTTTCTGAGGAGCATCAGTGAACAAGGTGAACCCTCCATATCCTAATGGAAGGGTAAGGATAGGAGCTGATACCAAACATTGCTTGAGCTCTTGAAAACTTCTCTCATAATCCTCAGTCCATTTAAACTTTATTCGCTTTTGGATTAAGTGGGTCAAGGGTAGAGCAATGCGAGAGAAGTCCTCAATAAACCTGCGATAATACCCAGCTAGCCCCAGAAAGCTCATGATTTCAGACACATTAGAAGGTTGACTCTAGTTCACAATAGCCTCAATCTTCTTCAGATCCACAGATATGACATCTATAGATATCACATGCCCAATAAAGACACTTGGTTCATCCAGAAGTTACATTTCTATAGTTTGGCATATAATTTAGTCTCCCGAAGGGTCTGTAGAACAATCCTCAGGTTGTCCTCATGCTCCTTCTGACTTCTCGAATATACTAGGATGTCATCAATAAAGACTACTACAAACTGGTCCAAGTATGGTTTAAAGACCCTGTTCATCAGATCCATGAATGCTACTAGGGCATTTGTCAATTCAAATGCCGTTACCAAGAACTCATAATGGCCATATCTAGTTCTAAATGCAGTCTTAGGCACATCCCTAGCCTTAATCTTAAGTTGATGATAACATGATCAAAGATCAATCTTTGAGAACACTTGAGCTCCTTAGAGTTGATCAAACAGATCATCAATCCTCGGCAAAGGGTACTTGTTTCGCACTGTTACCTTATTAATTTCTCGGTAATCAATGCAGAGCCGAAGACTGTCATCCTTTTTCTTGACAAACGGCACTGGGGCACCCCAAGGAGAAACACTGGGTCGATGAATCCCCAATTCAGAAGTTCATGCAGCTGACTCTTCAGCTCCTTTAGTTCAGCTGGGGCCATCTGGTAAGGAGCCTTAGATATAGGTCAGTGCCAGGGCAAATCAATAGTGAACTTAACCTTCCATTCCGGAGGTATTCGATCAATTCCTCAGGAAACACTACAAGAAAATACTGAAATAGCGACGCCATTTTAGCGATGCATTTTTGAGTCGCTAAATTGCAACCAAATTGTGATGCCGCGGTGACAAAAATAAATAGCGACGCAGAAAAGATGCATCGCTATTTAGCGACGCATTAGCGACGCAAAAATTCAAAAAATTTTAAAAAATTATTAATTTAGCAATGCAACAAATGCATCGCTATATAGCGACGCATTAGCAACGCACTTGACAAAAAAATTAAAAAAATTAATTTTTAATTTTAAATAATTTTAAAATATCATTAATTTAGCGATGCAACAAATTCGTCGCTATTTAGCGATGCATTAGCGACGCAATTGATAAAAAACTAAAAAAAATTAATTTTTAATATTAAATAAATTTAAAAATTTTTAATTTAGCGACGCAAAAATATGCGTCGCTATTTAGCGACGCATTAGCGATGCAAAATTTTAAAAAATTTTAAAAAATTGTTAATTTAGTGATGCAATAAAATACGTCACAATTTAGTGATGCATTAGCGACACAATTAACAAAAAAAATTAAAAATTAATTTTTAATATTAAAAAAAATTAAAAATCGTTAATTTAGAGACGCAAAAAAATGCGTCGCTAAATAGTCAACGCATTAGCAATGCATTTGATAAAAAATTTAAAAAATTTTAATTTTAAATATTTTAAAAGAATCGTTAATTTAGCGATGCATTAGAATACATCGCTAAATAGCGACATATTAGAATGCATCGCTAAATAGCGACGCATTAGCGATGCAAAAATTTAAAAAAATTTAAAAAATCAGGATCATGGTTCGGATGGATCGCAACCGTCGAATTGTCGTCGATCAGATAGATCGCAACGGTCCGATCGATTATCGCCGATCCGGATCATGGCTCGGATCGATCACAACCGTTGGATCATCACCAATCGGATGGATTATAACGGTCCGATCGATCATCGCCGATTGGTATCATGGCTTGGATAGATCGCAACTATTGGATTGTCACCGATCGAATGGATCGCAATGGTCCAATCGATCATCGCCGATCAGGATTATGGCTCAAATCGATCACAACCATTGGATCGTCTTTGATTGGATGGATCGCAATGGTCCGATCGATCATCGCCGATCCGGATCATGGCTCGAATCGATCGCAACCGCTGGATCATCGCCGATCGGATGGATCACAACGGTCCAATCGATCATCATCGATCCGGATCATGGCTCGAATGCATCACAACTGTTGGATCATCGCCAATCGGATGAATCGCATCGGTCTGATCGATCATCGTCGGTCGGGATATCATGGCTTGGATCGATCGCAACCGTCGAATCATTACCGATCAGATGGATCGCAACGGTCTGATCGATTATCGCCGATCAGGATGATGGCTCGGATCGATCGCAACCGTCGAATCATCTCTGATCGGATGGATCGCAATGGTTTGATCAATCATTGCCGGTCAGGATCATGGCTTGTATCGATCAAAACCATCGGATCATCGCCGATCAGATGGATTGCAATGGTTCGATCGATAATCGCTGGTCGTGATCATGGCTTGGATCAATCGCAACCGTCGGATCATCGCCAATCGGATGGATCGCTACGGTCCGATCGATCATCGCCGATTCGGATCATGACTCGGATGCATCGCAACCATTGGATCATCACCGATCGGATGGATCGCAACGGTCCGATCGATCATCATCGATTCAGATCATGGCTCGGATGCATCGCAACCATTGGATCATCGCCGATCGGATGGATCGCAACGGTCCGATCGATCATCGTCAGTCGAAATCATGGCTTGGATCGATCGCAACTGTCGGATCATCGCCGATCGGATGGATCGAAACAGTCTGATCGATCATCGCCGATTAGGATGATGGCTTGGATCTATTGCAACTGTCAGATCGTCTCCGATCGGATGGATCGTAACGGTCCGATCGATCATCGCCGGTCAGGATCATGGCTTGGATCGATCGCAACCATCGGATCGTAGCCGATCAGATGGATCGCAATGGTTCGATCGATCATCACCGGTCGGGAACATGGCTTGGATCGATCGCAACCATCTGATCATTGCCGATTAGATGGATCGCAATAGTTCAATCGATCATCGCCGATCGGAATCATGGCTCGGATCGATCGCAACCATCGGATCGTCTCCGATCGGATGGATATTAAATATAATAAACTATAATAATGTCATGATAAAATAAATATTATAAATTTAATATTTTAAAATTTATTGCGATGCAATTTATATGCGTCGCAATATTGCGATGCCAAAAATATGCGTCGCAATATTGCGATGCATTTCGCATGTGTCGCAGTATTAATTACTTAATATAATTAATATTATATATTTATTAATTTAAAATATATTGTGATGCACTACGTGCATCGCAATTTTTCTCGCCAAAACACCACGTAGGTGGGAAATTAGCGACTAAACAGCGATGCAATTATGCATCGCTGATTAGCGACGGATTAGCGACGCACAGTTGCATCGCTAATCCTAATCAATATAAACACCCCTTCTTCTTCCTCCTCCTGATTTCTCCAAAGGCCCCCCCCCCACAAACTGGCGTGTGTTTCCTCTGTCTTCCATGCCTCCGGCGGATCTCCAGCTCCCGACAAGCTCGGCGGCGACCGATTTCTCAAGGTAGGTCTTCTCTCCCTCTCTCCCCTCCACCCTGTTAAAAAAAAAAAAAATTTGGCCGGGGGAGGAGGGTAACCCCCATCCCCCCCTCCCGCCCCAGTTCCTCCCGGCCACGGTCGTGGCCATGGCCGTCGTTGCCGGCCACAGCCATGGCCAGCAACAGGGTGGCCTGGCCACGATGGCCAGGCCACCGTAAAAAAAAAAAAAATGGGCGGGGGTGACCCCCCCTCCTCCCCCAGCCCCAGTCAGTCCCGGCCACGGCCGTGGCTGTGCCCGTCATCTCTGGCCACGGCCGTGGCCGGCAACAAGGTGGCCTAGCCACCCTGTTAAACAAAAAAAAAAAAATTTGGCCGGGGGTGGGGGGCTGGGGGAGGGGGGTTACCCCCCCTCCCCCCTCCACCCGCCCTAGTTCCTCTCGGCCACGGCCGTGGCCGGTAAGAGGGTGGCCTGGCCACGGTGCCCTCCCCCCTCCACCCGCCCTAGTTCCTCTCGGCCACGGCCGTGGCCAGTAAGAGGGTGGCCTGGCCACGGTGGCTAGGCCACCGTAAAAAATATATATATATATTGGCCGTGGGGGGTACCCCCCCTCCTCCCCCCGCCCTAGTCCCTCCCGGCCACGGCCGTGGCCAGCAACAGGGTGGCCTGGCCATAGTGGCCAAGCCACCCTATTAAACAAAATAATAATAATAATAATTTTATAATATTATAATATTTATTGTAAAATAATATTTATTAATATCATAATATATAATGTAAAAGAATATTTTATAATATTACTAAATATATCTTAAATATGAAATATTTATTATGAAATAATACTGTTAAAAAAATATTGTTTATTGTAAAATAATAAAATTCATTATAAAGGAATGAATTTAATAATAAAAAATTTAATTACCAATTTTTATATTAATACATAAAATTTATTATAACATATTATTTAATAATATTACAAAATATAATGCGTAACTAATTTTAATGATTAAATTAGTTAATTACTATTAAAAAAATATTACTATTAAGTTGTTTTGATATGCATATCGAGAAAATTTCTTTGATAATATTTAACACGGTACTAAACATCCCGGGAAAAACCAAAGACACTGCAAAGTCAAGAGAAGAACTTAATCAGTATTGCAGAAGAGGTGATTTGAGAAGGAGTGCCGACGGGACCTATCCTAAGGCATGTTACACTCTTGACAGAAATTCACGAGAAGTTTTATGTAACTGGGTTAGAGGGTTAAAATTTCCAGATGGTTATGCCTCAAATATCGGTAGGTGTGTGGACATGCATAAGCTAAAGTTGTTCGGCATGAAGAGTCATGACTGCCATATTTTCATGCAACGGTTATTGCCTATAGCTTTTCGTGAGTCGCTTCCGCACCATGTCTGGAAGGCATTACGGAGCTCAGCTTATTCTTCAAGGAGTTATCTGCCGCAGTCATTACTTCTACATCCATGCAAGGCTTGAGGAGGAAATTCCAATTATTTTATGCAAGCTGGAGCGAATATTTCTCCCAGTTTTTTTGACTCAATGAAGCATTTACCGGTTCACTTGCCATACGAAGCTTGCATAGCTGGTCCCGTGCAGTATCGCTGGATGTATCCTTTCGAGAGGTAAATATATACATCAGTAAGACTGTTGACATTTCAAATATTATTTCATTGCGAGAAATTTGGTTAATTTTTTTTTGCACCCTTACATATAGGTACCTTAAGAAGTTAAAAAATAATGTGCGTAATAAGGCAAGGGTTGAAGGTTCTATATGTAATGCATACTTGGTCAAAGAAGTTTCAGCTTTTGCCTGGCATTACTTTGAGGGTCACATCCGCACGAGGATCCAAATCTTGGTCATAACGATGACGTATGTGTGGACGAAGGAGAACCTAATGACGGTAGAATATCAGTTTTTAAAGGTATCGGCCGTTCATTTGGGGGGCAGAAGTCAAGAAATCTTAGCGATTTGGAGTATAATGCAGCACATTATTACATCCTAATGAACTGTAGAGAAGTCGATTCATACATTGAGTAAGTATATACTTCAATGCTAATTGAAACTTCTAATTTAAATTGTAATATACCATAATATTTAATTGCTAACAGAAGTTATAATCCTTATCATCCCATAAGGATGTATTGTGATAGACAACGACAGATAAATCCCAACATCAGTCAAGTTGCCATTGGGTAGAAGTTAGAAATGGAGTTCGCTTACTAGTTTTATGAATTTGTGAGTAGTATCACTCAATCAATTTCAATAATGGCTTTTATTTTTCAAATTGTTGTGAATAGCTTATTAATTTATAGGTAAACGGTCCATGGTCCACAACAACAATATTTTCATTAAATGTCTATCGCAATGGCCATTGAAGACCGTAACAACCTCTACTAACTATTTTGTTAATGGGTACAAATTTCAGATTGAACGACTAGCAGCTTCAAGAGGCATGAAGAACTGGGGTGTGTGTGTTAAAGGAGAAAGTGTTGGAGCAAATATGAAGGATTATTACGGAAAGTTCGTAGAGGTAGTTGAAGTTGAATATCCCGGTTGGCCTATTAAATGAACCGTATTGTTTCGTTGCGATTGGTTCGATCCGATAGTTCCTGTGGGCAAAAGGGTTCATAACGACTACAATCTAGTTGAAGTGAACCATCGATGAAGATTGCAGAAATATAAACCATTCATCCTTGCATCCCAAGCTCAGCAAGTGTTTTACTGCGGATATCCAAGTTTGCGCAACGAAAAGCAAGATTGGTGGGTTGTTTCTAAAATCATCCCATGTTCAACAATCGTATTAGACGAGAGTTCATCAAGTCAATCAACCGAGTGCCCTACATTTCAAGAGGATGAGATGGAAATGCATGCAATTAAGGACGACACAAGGGCTCCTGAAATATCACTTAGAGATCCAAATGGTGATGTCCAAGAAATGGCGGATCTAAATGTTCAGTTTCCTTCCGATGATAATGAAATTGAATTGCAGTCCGATACGACATCGGAAGTTGAACCAACATTTTACGAAATAAATGAAACTGACTAATCATAGAGGTTTTTTCAAATTCAATTTATTTTTATAAATGTTATATTTTTACATATTTAATCATTAATCATAATTACATTCATGAATCTTTAGTATATTCAGTATAACGGGCCGAGGTAGATCTACCGGCGATAGACAGAGTGAGCAGAGACGTAGCCCTGCCACATCAGATCCTATGAGCTTTGGAGATAGAGAGTTCGGATCTTCACACATCGCACAGCCTCTGATCTCTCAAGCCATCGAAGGTAATCCTGCATTAGTATTATCATCCAGCCGATCGGCACATACCTCCTAGAGTTCTTCCACCGTCGGCCGCACCGTACTTGGACTGAATGCTCATGGGCTGTAAGTATATACTAATTGTAAATATATCATTTATGTTTTTAAGTCAATTACTTATAAACATGTATTTTTTTGACAGATTTATTGAGCAGCATCATGTATCGAGCCAGATCAGCTCCATATTTCAGAGGCGTGCTGATCCCAGTGGCTACTATTGGTGCCATGTATCTGTAGCCACAAAGGAGTTTTATTTTTCAGAGTTTCAGGTAAACTTATTAAATAAAATTTATCACTGATATAAAATTTTTTAATCTTAAGAAATTCTGAAACTAATTGTTTATTTCAATGCAGAAAAAGTATACGTGGGACCCTGCCATCCATGATGCCATTAGGGCAGCATAGAATGCTCTTACGGAATGCCAATACTCCGACATGCTTCATCGTTGAAGGACATCGAGTGAGCGTCCTGCGCATGTGCCGAAGGGTATTTGGCACGAGTGGCAGTAGGCATGGCAGTCTGATGGGTGGTGCAGGTGGTCCGCATCAGTCAGCATGAACAGCCGATCCGAGAGGGGCGGTCCTGGCACGGGTCTCTCCCACTACACTGCAGGGTCCATTTTGATTCAGTAGCACAAATGCCGTACGGTAAGAAAACATAAATAATTTAAAAAAGTCTTGTTTAAAAAAGTCTCCTTGAACTCAACCTAAGAAGGAATCCTACCATTCAACCTGCTCTCCTGTAGTAGCCACCAATCATAGGCCTCGCCTTGAAGAAGATAGGCAGCAAATCTAATTCTTTGTTCTCCTTGGCTGCCATAAACATTAAATACTTTTTTCATTTCTATTATCCATTTCTCAGCATTGGTAGGATTGGTGGAGCTGGTGAAAGGGGTAGGGGCTAACCCTTTAAATTTAGAAAAACTTCTGGCCCCTCCCTTGCCAAGGCTGAGATTGGTGATTTGACTGGGCAGGCGAACCCTATGATGGTTTAGCAACAAAATAGTGACAAAAAATTAAAATTAGTGATGGATTAATTTTTCCATCACTAAACTGTCACTAAATTAGTGACGGACTATCACATCCGTCACTAATTTAGTGACGGATTGCCCTTCCGTCACTAATCCATTACAAATTATTGATGAAAGAGCAATCCGTCACTAAATTAGTGACGGATATTTCTTCCGTCACTAATCCGTTACTAATTAGTGACGGATAGGGCAATCCGTCACTAATTTTGTGATGGATGGGGTAATCCGTCACTAACTTAGTAACGAATTGCTTTTTCATCACTAATCCATCACAAATTAGTGATGGAAAATGTCACTAATTAGTGACAAATTATTTTCCATCACTAATCCATCAAAATTAGTGATGGATGGAAAATTCATCACTAAATTAGTGACGGATTGTCATTCCATCACTAATTCATCTTTAATTAGTGACGGAAGAGCAATCTGTCACTAAATTAGTGACGAATATTTCTTCTGTCACTAATCCGTCACTAATTAGTGACAGATAGGACAATCCATCACTAATTTTGTGATAGATGGGGCAATCCATCACTAACTTAGTAACGAATTACTTTTTCGTCACTAATCCATCACAAATTAGTGATGAAAAACAATCGTCACTAATTAGTGACGAATTATTTTTCATCACTAATCCATCAAAATTAGTGATGGATAAAAAAATTCGTCACTAAATTAGTAACGGATTGCCCTTCCATCACTAATTCATCTTTAATTAGTGACGAAAGAACAATCCGTCACTAAATTAGTGACGGATGCCCCATCCGTCACTAATTTAGTGACGGATTGGCCTTCCGTCACTAAATTAGTGACGGATTGCCCCATCCATTACTAATTTAGTGACGGATGGGCCTTCCGTCACAAAATTAGTGACGGATACGATCACTAAATTAGTGACGGATTGCCCCTTCCGTTACTAATTTAGTAATGGAAGAGCAATCCGTCACTAATTTAGTGACAGATTTCTCCATCCATTACTAATTTAGTGACATATTGCCCATCCGTCACTAATCCATCACAAAATTAGTGACAGAAGAGCAATCCGTCACTATATTAATAACGAATTAGTGACGGATTGCCCATCTGTCACTAAATTAATACTCTTAATTTTTTTAAAAAAAATTATAATGAAAAAAGCTACGTCCCCACATGCCCGTGCGCGTTCTCCCATACGCGTTCTAGCAAAGAAAGTAGTAAAATAGTGATAAAAATTTTTGTCACTAAATTGTGATGGTTTAGTAACAAAATAGTAACTAAAATTAAAATTAGTGATAGATTACTTTATTCGTCACTAAACCATTACTAAATTAGTGATGGACAAGTTAATCCATCACTAATTTAGTAACGGATTTCCCCATCCATCACTAATTTTGTGACGGACAAGGTCATCCGTTACTAATTTAGTGATGGATTGGTTTTTCTTCACTAATCCGTCACTAAATTAGTGACAGATTGCCCTTTCATCACTAAATTTATACTTTTAAATTTTTTTAAAAAAAATTGTGATGAAAAAATTTGATCGATTTTTATCGAGCACTAACATTTATGCTATTTAAAATTTTTAATTTACTTAAAAAATAATAATTTAAATGTTATAAAATAATTATATTTTTTACCATTTAATGCATAAAATAAAAGCTTTTAAATTATATAATTTTTAATATTTAATTGTTTAAAAATAATAAATTATATACAATAATTAAAGCAATGAATGCATAAGGATTCTATTATTCAATTTACATCAAATTTTGTATTCCGATATTTCGGATTTGACTCGCGCGTGTGATCGCCCGTCTGTAACAAAAAAAAATTACATCAAATCAAATTTCAGAGCTGTTTCATGCTTTTCTAATGCAAAGATCAATGTTGAATATACTGAGTACGTATATATTAATTACGCTCTCCATTCAATTCGCTCCCAAATTAAACTTTAATTTGACGCTGGCAGCTTAAGTTCCCAATTAATTTCTTGCCTTCGCTTGGCTTGGCTTGGTCATTCATGCCTATCTAATTAAACCCCCACTAAAGCAAAATTTATATGTAACAACTCTTTTATGCCTTCTGATCCCCCCTCCCCGCTCTAGGTTTTCCTTCTTCTGATCCCCCGTGAGCTTTCTTCCCCGCCATCGAGCCTTCTGACCGTTCTAGGTTTTCCTTCTTCTGATCCCCCCCCGCCACCTTCTGCGCCCCACTGCCACCGGGACTATGAACACCCCTATAACTCTCTTTGATCGCCAAAGCCTTGGGGGTGTGGGTTGCTCAAACTCGAAGGGATTCTAGAGAGGCTGAGAGAGAGGGCGGGGGAGTTCGTTTGCGCCTGGGTTTTGGGCGGTGAGCGGCCATGGATCGGTCGAAGACGTGATCTTGCTCGGCCTCTTGCTCACCGGTACGTTGCGATCCGATCCCCTCAAGTGGTTCTTGACCTGATCGAGTTGTTTAGGGCTTGACCTATGTTTCTTCTTTATTTTGATGAGTGTTCGTATGAATGTATTAGATCTGATCTCGTTTTTTGCTTCATTTGGCTTTTGTGGTATTTTATGGTTGTTGCTGGTAGATCTGCCTCTATAAGACAGTGATTTTTTATGATCTTGTTGAACTTCTGATAGTGTATAGGTCGAGATTAGTCATTACTGGTCTCTTATCTTTTGATTTGGAATCTTGGAGGCACAAAAGCTTGGGCTTAAACTGCTGTTAGCGAATTCTACGTTTTGTTTTTGTTTTGCTAAGCGATGGAAAAGTAACCGGCAACCAATAATATTTCTTTTGCACGAACTCACTTAGAGAAACAGAAATCATGAACTAAAATGCTGGCAGAGGGGAGGAAGTGCTACAGAAGAAGCATTTGACTTTCGTGCTTTGCTTTTGTTTTTCATTTGTGTGCATGTTGTAGCTGACAGAATATAGGCAGCATGGAAATTAATTATTCCTGCAGCTAGACTTGATTTTACTTCTGATTACTTGAAAGGAATTGGAATCTAGCAAGTTAGGCACATTTCTAGTAATTATTTAGTTAATTTAATATTTATTTTTTTTAACTCTTACTCTGATGTAAATGATAATTGACATTATGCCGCGCTCACGGACAGAGGCTCGCACTTTTGGTTCATCACAGCAGGTTCATTTTGGTTCTTCTTCAGTACCGATTTCATATCTAGTTCAAGTTGAGTTTATAGGTTGTATCCAAAATTACCACCCCTAGATTTATATGTTGATAGACATAGTGTACTACTACAATCATAAAGAAATTGATTAACATTTGGAGAGATTTGCATAGTGTGCTTAGATGAAATAGAACCACTAATAGGATGAATGTAGTGCAACCATCCATTCCATTTAGATTGCATTAAGAAGTGGTTAGAGGGGAGCAAGATGTGCCCTCTTTGTTGATTTGAAGTGCAAGAGATATCCAAGTAAAAATAACCCAATGTTCTAATTTTGAATTCATTGTTGTCTTGGGTAATGATTTTAATGTAAGGTGTGTTTGCCATTTTATATCTTTAATTGCTGCAAAGATGTTTCTTTTAAATAATCTAGTGTTTGGATAATGTCAGGTTCATTCTGGTTCTTCTTCATTCAATATAGCTATTTGAAGCTATATTGGTTCATTCTGGTTCAGGAACGTGCTGATGTGGTTGCATGAAGTGTGCACAGCGTCGTTAATTTGATTGATGGTGAGGAGGCAATGATCTAGAATCGGATCAAATACATTACAAGTTCTCTTGAAATTATATAAGTTCTGAGTTCATTTGATGAGCGACAGTGTAAAGTTACATTATATGAAGAAAAAGAAGCATGTTCAAAAGGATAGTTTAGAGATCAAGATGGTAACAGTTTCTGCTATCATCCCTAAATTTACTGAATGAATATCGGCAGTTACTAGAGTTGGGGAGCATCCTTTAACTACCCATGTTTGTTTCTATCCTTAAATCGCACATCTCTTTTGCTCAATCTCTGTAGAGTTGGGATCGCATCGCTTGCCATGACAATTAATAAGACAGATCGTGCATCTGGCGACAAATAAAGGGAAGACTTTTATTCTGTCCATATTGAACATTTACCTCACCATAAAGGCTTAATTTGGAAGAATAACCATCACGAAATGTCATCACCTCTTCTGTTCTTATTGTTGCTCCCTGTTTCTTTATTTGATCAAGAAAGTCAGAGCTGGGGTGATGCAGGTCTTGATGTTGTATGTTTACATTTATCCCATTTCTGTGACAGCATTTGTCCTAAATGCTTTTTTTCCATATTGATGATGACCAGATATTTTAATGTTGTCAGCTCCTTCTTATATGCGCCTTTGACATTTCTGCAGATCTTCATGCCATGCACCAGAAGAATTGAGCCAGAGAGATTTGCATAGTCTTCTCCGACAGTATGCAGGTATATGATTTTTCTTCTATAATAATTAGTACTAACTGGATGATTTAATATCTAATGGATCATGGTGATGGTGCAAAGAACGTTCATGGGATGCTTTAGAACCTATAGAGGAGAGACCATGTGAGATTTTTTTTTATTTACTTCAATCAGGGTCTGTCCTTTCCTTAGGTACAACATAAAACGAAGCTATACTCTCCTGATGTAGTTTGCTGGAATGCGAAATATATTGGTAAGCAATAGCAATCATTAGAAACATTAGTGAAGTAGAGTATTCTTTTAACTCTATGACTTATTATCGTTTATTTGATCCAAAAATTGCAATATAGGAATGTTAGATTATTTAATATTTATGTTGCGATTTGTGGGTTGATTTTAATTGCAACCAGCAGTTGTCAAATCCTGTTTGAGTGGAGTGTCAGTCTTAAAGACTTATTTAGGATTGCTTTGGGACTGGGATAGTTTTTTTAAGCCACTGAATCTGATTAACCTTAAGAAATAATTTTACATGTGGCCACATAGAGAACAAATTTTGGTCAGTCAGTTCCTTTTCTTCTCTTTCCCACGCATTTAAAAGTCTTATTAGAAAACAGCTGGTTAACTTTGTTATGAGTTCAAATAGAAGCTGTTACTTGCCACATTGAATAAAAAGGTTGTTTCTTTTAAAGTCCAAACTTATAAAGCTTTGATGAACCCATCAAAGCCAATATAACAGACAGCCCTATATCATAAATTACAATCAAAATCAGTATTAAAGATGTTTCATTCTTGTTTCTTCCATGGTATAATTTCAAATGATAGAGGTGCAAATCCTTCAACCAAAGTTGAAATGCCAACTCATATTTACAGAAGGGAAGTCTTGGAACAGTATTCAGGTCCAAATGAATCTAAAACAAACCTGCTGATAACATTCTTTAAAAAAATGAAAAATAAATAATTTTGAGCAAAGCTTGATTCTGTACAAGGTTGGCTGATATCTGGCTATACTTCTATTTCGTAAGGCATTAGAGTGATGGTAGATAGCATAAAGATGATTTTGTGACATTTCTAATACATCAGTATCGATGTTAGTTGCACTTTTTTCCATCTACTATATGTTCTGGATGGCTTGCAATAATTGAAAGACTTTAATCAGTTTTCAAGTATCAGGATCCAAGTTCAAGTGCTTTGTCAGTTTGTTTAAATTATTACTAGTTGAAATGGAAGAGGAAATTTATAGTTGAATGCTTAAATTTTTTTTTTTAAAAAAAATTAAACATGCATCCAGTCATTCACATGCCTATATTAATTTCTAGTATTATCTGTTGCCTCATACTTGAAAACTCAGGATGATTAGCTGCAATAACAGTTTTAAACATACGAGGAGAAATCCCTTCCTGCTTCTGAAATGAGAAAGATGGAAAAAGAAGCATTCAAGTATCAGAAGGACAAAAAAGATGGCCAGGGTACCTATATACAGTGCAATTGACTGTTCCACAAACATTTCAAATTTTTAATTAGGTCAAAGTAATTTACCACTGCCTCCTCCACCAAAGTTTTAAAATTGCAAAGTCAGTTCATTCTCAAATTTGTCTTTCTCAGTGAACAAAAGAAGTGATTATGTCATGAATAAATAAATAAATAATTCAAGAACCATTGCAATCAACATGCCTCATGCACATATGCTATTTACTCAAATGACATTACAATAACTTGAAACCTCTCTGAACTTCAACTATGCACAGTAAAATTTATGAATAACATGAGGGAAAAAGGGGAAAGATTGAATTGTTGTAGTTGCAGTATGTTGTGTTCCATGGAACAGTCCACACTGGAAGGGAAGAAGCTTATCAGGTAATACACTGCATTTGCTGATGCTCGATATCGATATGGTTTGTTACTTTAAATTCTTTTCCATGCAGCTTCTCTGAAGATTTTCATTTTGTTTGACTGCAGGAATACTACATTAGGCATCTTGATGGGGTCCCCATAAGCTCAGAGGCTGAAAGGCAGCATGTGATTCAGTGCCTTGAAGTAGCTATTGAGAGACGAGCCTCGGAGGTATAATTCACTTCAAGCCATGATGATATATGTGCAGTGCTTTCATTTGGTTTTCTTAAGTTAAATCTTTGAATCTTTGCAGGGATTGGAATTGGAATTGAGGACAGAGGACAGGGTTGGGCTTCTCTCAGACATTACTAGGATATTCCGAGAGAATAGCCTGTGCATAAGGAGAGCAGATATATCGACAATTGGTGGCAAAGCAGTGGATACTTTCTGCCTTTCTAAGATGTCCAGCAACCTGGTTGATGCCAAGACCATCGATTCATTGCATCGGCAAATTGGTCTAACAACTTTGAAGGTGAAGCAGAATCCCTTGCCTCCTAAACCTCCTGAGACTGTGAGCAGCACTGGATTCCTCTTTGGAAATTTCTTCAAGGTCTGTTCATTTCAGAGCTTCAGTTGATTAGGTCGTGCTCATGAACTTGTTTCACACTCATCAAAGAGGATCCATATACAAAAGGGAATCTAGATGGATGGCCAACTTGTCCAAGGAAAGTGAGATGAAAGGAATAAATTTAGTTGCAGTGCCAGATGAAGGGAATAATTTGATGTCTAATGTATAAAACATTAGTATTGTTGATGTATACAGATATATTTATCTTATTTTATGAAATACATTTTTTATTCTTAAATTTAAATTTTCATCTATAAATTTCATTAGAATGCATTAAATATATTATAATTTCAAAATAATTTTAAATTTGTAAGAATAAAAATTTGATGAAATTTTATTAGGTTAATGATGGATTAGTGATGGATTTTGATAGAAATAATAGTGATGGATTAGTGACGAAATATTAGTGATTGATTAGTGATGGAACAACAACGAATGACTGATGGATTTTTTCGTCACTAATTCATCGCTATTGTGATGGACTAGTGACAAAAGTTTTAGTGACTAAATTTTTAAGTGATGGAATAGTGATGAAATATTTGTGACGGAATAGTGACGGAATAATGCGTGCTGAATAGTTCGTCGCTAATCCATCACAATTTAGCGACGGAAAATATGTTCCGTCATAAATTTTTGACAGAATAGTTCGTCACTAATCCGTCACAATTTAGTAACGGAAAATATGTTCCATCACAAATTTTTGACGGAATAGTTTGTCACTAATCCATCATAATTTAGTGACGAAAAATATGTTCCGTCATAAATTTTTGACGGAATAGTTCGTCACTAATTCGTCATAATTTAGTGATGAAAAATATGTTCCGTCATAAATTTTTGACGGAATATTTCATCACAAATCCGTCACTATTATTTTGTGACGAACCACTTTCCATCACTAAATTTAGTGACGGCAAAAATAGTGATGACAAGATTTTCATCACTAATCCGTCACTAAACCCAATTTGTGACGGAATAGTAATGAAAATTTTTGTCACTATTTTACTATTTTCTTGTAGTGAATTGTCATGCCCCAAATCCAAAGGTGGATCTAAGAAGTGGCAACCCGCTGCATGTTAAACATGCAAGGCATTCAATAACAGAAATAATTATCAATCAAAAGTCAATTACTATTATGCCATCAAAAGTACCAACATTCTTATTACAAATTCCAAACAAAAGAGGTCCAAGATACGAGAAAGCTTAAATTTTTATTTAAGTTAGGCTGACAGAAACTTCAGTCTAATCAGGTCCTTCTTCATTTCTTTGGCTTTGAAAAATGTCAACAAGAGTTTAATGAGTTTACACTCAATAAGTAAGCCTAACATAAAACATGTCACATAACTTTAAGAATATAACATGTCTTGATTTACTTACTTTCACATGTCAAAACTTTTATATGTCAAAACTTTCATATCATCTTACTATCTAATGTTATTTATATTCTTAAAATTCATTGAAATCATAATGCATATCATGACTCAAGATTGCAGTTCTAAGTTTTTAAATCATAATATTGTATTTCATCTTATTACAAATACACCATGGTCACAAACTATGTCCACATATATCCCTATGATAGGGCCCAAACAGAACACCACATATAATCCCTGTGGGTGAGGGTCAGAACAGAACACCACATATAATCCCTATGGATGGGGGCAAACAGAACACCACATATAATCCCTATGGATGAGGGCTAGAACAGAACACCACATATAATCCCTATAGGTGAAGACCATAATAGAATACCACATATAGGGTGTATCCTTCACATATATCCTCTGTGAAGGTGGGTTCCAAATCAGAAATCATATCACATAATCACATCATAGTGGGCTGCGGGTAACATAATTTCTTTGCAGAACTTTTTTTTATGCAAATGTTAGCCATAAAATTCTTTAGGTTAACTTAACATATGTACATATTCATATCGTATTCTCTATATTAATAATTTAAAAATCTAAAATTTTTACTAATTTATAATTTGAACATGTATAGTAACTATTTATTTTACATAAGTAATATTAGTTTATTATTTATATTATTTTCACATGTATTATTATTCCTACTACTATTGCTATCATTATTTATTTTATGAATTATGTAGAATTTATCCAAAATCCAAAATATCATTATCAAACTTTTAAATGAATAAAATAATGTATCAAAATTTATTTACATAATCATAGTAGATACAAAAAAATAATATCTATCATGTACAAATATTTTATTCAAAAATTTTATAATTTACTAAATTACTGATGATAAATGGCTTACTTACCTTCTATCGCTAATCCACATGTCCAAATCAATTTTCTAAGCTTCTGACACCTACAATATAATATTTTATATTTAAATTTTTAGAATTTGTAAGGCTAAAATGGACTCAATTAAGCTACCAAGTCTTATCCTGGGTCCAACTTGGGGTTCGAATATCTTTATATTCATTATTTTAAATGAAGAAATAAAAATTTTCTAACAAACTAGGATCAAAGTTGATCCAAACGCTATTTTTATACATTGGGCAAAGCCTGATTTGGGCTCCAAAAATTGGGTCCAACTGAGTTAAATGAGCTAATCCAAGCAAGCCCATTCACCCCTCTCTCATCCTTGATTTTCTCCCATGAGCACTCGTCACTATGCTCATGGGATCGATGGCCTAGGGCCACCGCTAGCCTTGCTGGCCGATCGATCGGTTGCCGCCGGTCGCCCCAGCATCGACGACCACAGACAGCTACCTTCCCTTGTCATTTTCTTTTCTTTTTTTTTCTCACTGATGCTATGTTCCAGATCTAAAACAGGGTCACTTTCTCCCACTCCTCCCTAAGCGGTAGCACGGCCGGCCTACTCCGACTGGTCAAACCCCATCGGATGACGCATGGATGCCGATGGGGGTTGCCGCCCCAGATTAGGGTCCGGCAAGCCAGCGGGCATGCTGTCGGGCCCAAACCAAACACAGGAGCCAGTTGGCTCCCGTAATAGGGAAGGGCCATTCGATGACCCTCTTCCATGCACCGCCATCGCTCGGCGGCATTGTCCTTTTCCCTTCTTAGATCTATCAATAAACTAAATTATAAACTAAAAAAAGGAAGAAAGATTAACTATGGTTGAATCAGGCCGTGAGGAGAAGACGATGGCGAGGACAACAATGAACCAGATACGCAATAAGGGGAGGAGAGGAAATGTTTTCTTTTCTTTCTTTTTTTCCACTGATTCCTCTGCCGATTTGGTTGTCCGATTTGGTTGGTAACGCCGCGATAAAAGCGGGCATTACAGAGGTAGAGATAGACCTAAACTAATATGGATAGAAATAATTAAAAAAGATATAACTATTTATAATTTAAATATCGACTTTATCCTGAATAGAGCAGGGTAGTGGAAGTAGATTCATGTAGCCGACCCCATGTAGTTGAAAAAGGGCTTAGATGAGTTGAGTTGAGCATTTAAGAATGATGATGATTCCAATTCTCAATTCCTTAGTGGTGCCTAAAAGAATTTTAATAATATTTTGGATTGCTATTAGAAAACTTTTATGGATATTTGTTAGGGCTGCTATTTACCTTTCTGTTATGCCCTGAATCAGTGCTTGATTAGGGTACAATGCGACATGACTTCATCTCTTATAGCAAACTTTATCTAAAAGCATGTGAACTTGCTTACCTCAATATCGATAATATACATCAATATAATAATAACAACGAAAGTTGTCTTTTATTCATACAAAATAAATAGTCCATGCTATAATATCCTTAACATAAAAAATTATAACTAACAAATTATATCAGCATTTCAAAAAAGAATAGAACTATACAATACCAAATGCAACTAGCTACTTTAATCTCCCTCTCCATCCATCCCAAAGTCTAGGTTGGCATTCAAATTCTCAATATTTTTAAAAAATATAGGGGATGTACTAAAAGCCTAGTAGAAATCTTACACATATAAATATAAGTATGCAATAGTAAATAAAATGTTTACATAATATGAAGATAACATAGCTGACAAAGTAAATTGTGCTATGACATATACCAAAATTAGCGTATCAAATAAAAGAGAAACTATCAATAGCTTTTATCTTCCATGACATTGGATTATGTCATTACAAATATCATTAATCAATGTCAAATATCATTAACTAAGTTTGACCCCAATTGGGCTCTTCAAGATTGGCTCCACAACAGTGACCTCTAACCATTACCTTAGACTCTATCATTAGTATCCTTTAGCCATTCCTTTAGATCCTGACATTAATGACCTCTAGTTATCATCATAGACCCTATCACTAGCATCCTCTAGCCATCCTAATAGAGCTTCACACTATGACACTAGCAACCTCTAGCCATCGGCTTATGCCCTGTCATTAATACTGTATCACCACATCCACATAACTAGTCCACATGCTCATACATTACCTAACCCACTTAATTAAAATTATCATTATACCCCTTATAACTATACTTCGATGGATTTAATCAGGATTTCATTAGGTCAATACCATTCTAAACCCATCACCTAATCCAGTTAATTGGCTCTAATTAGACCTACACATGCTCAATTAGGTCATTAGGCAACTTAATTAAAGTTTAATTATACTAATAGGATCTAATTGATTAAATCCAGAATGAATTGGCTTGAACCCAACTCAATTAGCTCTAATTCAGCCTCCTTGTTCACTGATTTGGGTTAAATTAAATTTCTGGTTCACTAATTGGCTCCAATATTTGAACTTCTGGTTCAGGAAGTTGGCTCAATTTGAATTTATGTTCAATGTATTAGGTTCAATTGGGTTCTAGTTTACTGAACCAGACTCAATCCGATTACAGACCACAATTTTAAGCCTAAACCAAAGTCTGGTTCACTAATTTGAACCTGAATTACCTGAATTAGGTTCTGGGTTCACAATAAAGTCCACCAGAGATCATCAAATTGGGTTCGGTCCAATCTGATCGGGTTCAGCTGATTAAATCTAACTGGCCTGGATTCAGATCTAAGGATATAAGTTGGGTTCAATTGATGGAACCCAACAACTATGATTCGGTCCGATTGATGAACTAAACTAAGTCTAATTGGTTGAGCTCAATGGGCTACAGGTTAGCCAAAATTGGGTTTGAGTTCAGCTGGATTCAATTGTTTAGATCCAAGATTCAGATCAAAAAGACTCAATATTAAGGCATTATGGGATTGAACCAACTTCTAAAATAATTCCAGATCTGGTCAACCTACATCAGGTCAAAAATAAGTCTACTTTAATCAATTGAATAAGCCAAATGGATTGGGTTATAATTTGGGTTTAACCGGTCCGTTTTGGGTCATCAACCATTTGATTTAAATTAATTCAGACCCATTTGATTTAACCCAGCTCAGCCTAACAGCTGGTTCACCAAATCATTTGAGAAGACATCACATCTTCTTCTTCTTCTACTTCCACACAAAGCGATTCATGGAGCTCAAACTCTAGGGCCAGAAATCAGGTCGGTCATTCTCAAACTCTAGGGCCAGAAATCAGGTTGGCTATGACCGATCCAGATCCAACCAACCACCAACAAAGGTGGTGTACCAAGACTTTTCTTTTTTCTTAGATATCTGGGCTTTTTGAAGAATTTGATCCGTTTTGTTGAACCATCCTTCAACAGCTTCAAGTCTCATGGATCAGTTGCCTATTTTACTGCTTGAAAAAGTCTTGGTACACCGATCCAATGCAGCATGACCTGTATTGGGCACGATAATTCATCTATACACGGATTCATGCATCAATGATGCGTGACCTATGAATAAATCTTTCGGTGCGAGTCTACACATGGATGAATCATCGTGTCCGATGCAGGTCATATAGCACTGAAAATATACTATTTTATAATTTCAAGTAAGAGATGATTAGTGAAGGATTGCAATTTAGACCTTAACATATTGAAATTTGTTCGCGCTAGTCAATTAGCCAAAACCTTTGATAGCATACCATGAAGGTACATGAATAACAATAGTAAATCCAAGCAAGCAAGTAAACTTTCATTTAGAATAAAAAAGTAAGCATATTCTATGTGATGTGGTTCTCACAGGATGCCACAACAGAATATAAAGTTCAAAACTATATCCCAACAAGCAAGGATATATGGTTTCCACTGGATGCTTACCATAATATAGCATAACAGTACACATACCCAACAAGAAAGGATAAATAAAGCAAGATTATTTGATAAATTCCATAACCCATGAAACACAAAAGCCATGCAAAAAGTTGAATCCAGAAAAGCCAGCTTCCCTTGCTAAGGACTCGTAATCTTCTTTAGTCCTCTCTTTTCCTCCAGGACTTTGGGCCAACATGATGATGTCAAGATGGAAGACATAATCTTTCATGTTTTCTAAGGCTACTGGGAGAACATATTCCACAACGATTACCTTTCCAGTTTCTGGTAGAGCTTTCCAACAATTTTTCAATATCTTTAAGCAATGATCATCACTCCAACCGTGAAGAATCCACTGCAAGACTCAAAGCTTATTTCGTTAGCCGCTATTGAAGTTAAATGCACATTATGGTATTTGTTTCATATTCATTGCTTGTTATCTGTTTTATTGTATCCATTGAAACAAGCATGCTAACTATTTGCATTTTTAGATTTATAAATTTTGGCTTAATTGCTTATGGGCCAGGGCACTTACTTGGATTTTTAAGAATTAGCACTGTTCCTCTTCAATGATGGACCAATAAAGTATTTACATTTTGTCGAGGTTCAGGTGATGCGGTGCCATCAAAGCTAGATGTGAGATATTTTGTCCTTTTTTTAAAAATTTTTTCGTGTTGATTTCATAAAACATATATTTTATGCTTCCGTGGATCCGTGCGCATACATGTGCATATGTTGTATTTATATAATAAAAAGTTTATTCTCAAAATAATAGATTGAAACATTTTAATTAGTAAAAATGTTAGAAACTATTTAATAGAAAATAAAACTGTAAATGTAGACTTGTCACATGAGAAAAAAAAAACACATTGACCGACTCTACCCTGATGCAATTATCTTATCCATTATTTCCTACAGAATCAAAATTTAAAATTTTTTAAAAAATATATCAAATACATCCACATCCAATTGTCCAAAAGAAGAAGGCATTCATTAATGAAGTCCGATGTCCGAAAAAGGACTTTGAAGTCCATTTTTGCATAAAGAACTTCTGAGGCATTTGTGAACAAAAAAAACTAGAAAATGCAGTATTTTCATTCATAAAATATTTTCTTTAAACTATACATTTATCATAATTTTTAGTTATATTGCAATTAAAACCTTGTTTAAAATGTCAATGATACAATTGAAAGTGTAATATTTAAATTAAAAGTTTACCAACATTTATACATATTTTACTATAGTAAAAATAGTATATATATATATATATATATATTTAATTATAAATTTAGTTTTATAGTTTTAGGTCTCCATGGAATATCTCATAAGATGTTGAGATAGATTATTATCTTAAGTAGCAGGATAGGATCATTTTATTATCATTGCAGCATTCTAATCGGTGCATACTAAGATACCTTTTGTCCTACTTGTTAAAACAAAATGGGATGACGGCATGTCTCGTTCCAACAAGTTGGAACGATCATGTTACATAAATTTAGAACCTTATCTAGTTTAATTGCTTCATCTAATGATTAGGCTGGTAATTTAGCAGCCTGGTATCTTGATCAAGTTGATTTACGCTTTGAATCTTATAATTACAAAAGAGTTTTAGCTTGGGCTTTATTCCAATTATTTTTTAAAATTTTAGCTAATTAAAATTATTATACCTTGAAATCCCACTTGCAAATTGGACTTGTCCGTAGAACTAGACTTTTAATATATTTTTAATGAGCTATGTTATAGAAAGTTGAAAGGGAAGTATAATATATTTTTTGGTAAATAAGTATAATATTTTAATGATCAGTGGAAAATGCTTGAAACTCTGTTTTTTTGTATCATATTCTATATAAGTTAGAACAAAAATAGAACCAATTTTCTAGTAAGAGCTTGACTTATTGAAAATTCTAATTTTCTAAATTAAATTTGAAGTTAAAATCAGAAGTCCAATTTTTAAATTCTAATTTTGTGTTGAACAATGAAAAATTAATGATGAAAATATACTTTTGGTCCTCAAACTTTCTTTTAAAATGCATTGTGATCTTAAATCTTCAGCTATCATAATTTTGTCCCCTATGTTTTAGAACTATTGTATTATGTCATCTAGTGCAAAATTGATAAAATGACTGATGTATCACCTAGTCAACTAATCCTTATATTAATGTCAGAATAACATATAAACTATTTCATCAATTTCAATTAATCACATATGATGAAACATTAGGGATGCAATATTCTTAAAATATAAGAGACTGAACTATAACAGCTAAAAGTTTAAGAACTACAATAAATTTTGATTGGAAGATGAAAAAGCATATCTTAGCAAAAATTAATTAAGTTGGAGTTGTTTGACATGCTTTTTCTTACAATGCTCTTTATTACTCAAAACATTTTGAATAAGAATATTTGAATTGCAATCAAGCCCCATTGTGTGTAAAATTTAATTTAGTATAACTTAATATAAAATATAAGTTTAAAAAAAATTTATTATCCATCATCGGACTAAAAAGCATAGAAAGTTGTGATTTTTTAAACACATAAAATTTGGGTAGCCAAGCTCCTAATTAGTGTTGAGATGCAGATCTGTGCATGGCCCATTATATTCGAACGGTTTACTTTCTTATACATCCAGGCCATTCTTTCATGTTTTGATCCAATGGATGGTTATTGTCCTAATTCATGCAAGAATAGGGTTTACTTTCTTATACATTCAGGCCATCCTTTTTGTTTTGATCCAAAGGTTGGTTATTGTCCCAATTCATGCATGAATAGGGTTTACCTTTTTATACATTCAGGCCGTCCTTTTTATTTTGATCCAATGGTGGTTATTGTCCCAATTCATGCAGGAATAGGGTTTTTTAGTCTATAAAAAGGAGGCTGTGAGCATGGGTTGGGGGTACGCTTTGGAGATGATCTTGTTGGTGAGGTTTTTGGAGTTCTTGTGAGGGAATTCTGAAGGCTTTTGAGAGATATGTTCTTATCATTTTTCTCTTATAATTTTGTGCCATAGATTAATAAATAAAAGAATCATCGAGGAGGTCTTGCCTGTAGACGTAGGCCAAGGATAAAAGGTGGAACCACGTTACATCTGGTGTGTTGATCTTTTTATTTGTTGCTTGATTATCTCTCTTACGATATTATTTATTTGTTCAATTATTTTTCTCTACAAAATAACCTGGATTATTGCTGTGTTTGTACCGTAATCTGAGGTGTGCTCGGTTATTACCCGATCGGTTCCTTTAATTTGGTATCAGGGCAAAGTTGATCTTTTTTTTTTAGAGATTATTTTTGAAAGAATGGAGAGCAAGGTGATGACAACTAATTATGAAGTACCAAGGTTTGATGGATCAAACTTTGCACTTTGGAAGATGAAGATCCAGGCAGTATTGATCAAGTATGGTTGTGGAATTTCTTTGCAAGGAAAAGAAAATAAACTGCAAGAAATATTAGATGAGCAATATATGGAGAAAGATAAACTGGCTATGGTAAACCTCTATTTGGCATTAGATGATTTTGTATTATTTAATATTGAGACAGAGACTACTGCAAAAGGATTTGGCAAAAGTTAAAGAATCTCTATGAAGGGAAGTCTTTGTTGAATAAAATTTATTTGAGACGATAATTATATAATCTGAAGATGAAGGATGAGGCATCAATTCAATAGCACTTGGGAGTATTCATTTTCATTGTGAGCAAGCTTACAGCCCTAGATGTGAAAATTGAAGATGAAGAGAAGGCCAGCATTCTACTGTGTTCTATGCCAGAATCTTGAGATAATTTTATTATGAACTTGAATCATGTTGAAACCCTCAAGATGAAGTCAGTTGTTGCATCATTGCTAACAGAGGAGATGAGGCAAAGATCTAGCTAAGGAAGCTCTTCTGGGAGGCCATGGTACCACGAGAAGACCTTTCGAGAAGGAACATTATAATCCAGGAAATCAAGATCTAAATCCAAGGGCAAGAAGAAGGTAAAGTGTTGGAACTGTGGAAAAACAGGGCATGTGAAGAAAGATTGCTGGACTAAAGGAGTTGATACAAAAGTAGAATCAAAAGTTTCCAAGGTAATGAAGCATAAGGTGAAACTGATTTATCTATTTCAGAAGATGGGGATGCTTTGACAACAATTGAAAGCTCTGAATTTGCACAACATTGGATTTTGGATTCGGGGGCATCTTTTCACATGACTCCTTTTAGGGGGTGGTTTCATGCATACAAATCATCGGATGGTGGACTTATTTATTTGGGTAACAATGCTACTTGTCTTGTGGTTGGAATTGGAGATGTTCGGATCAAGATGTTTGATGGTTCAATTCAGATGTTTTCTAATATGTGGCATGTCTCTGCACTTTGCAAGAGTTTGCTATCACTTGGAAAGCTTTGCAAGCAAGGTCTCAAGTTTGTCAGAAAGAAAAATCAATTGAAGGTATGCCAAGGGAGTTTGGTGGTGATGAAGGAAGAGCTTTTGGATAACCTATATAAATTAGTGGACGAAACTCAGGTGGGAGAGGTAGCAGTAGCAACTACAAACATTGTGACTCCTACGATTTGGCATCATGGTTTGGGACATATGAATGAGCGTGGGCTACAACTATTATCAAATAGAGCTCTTCCA
>UESW01004632.1:0-66997 GCA_900491605.1 Calamus simplicifolius | reverse complement strand
CAAAAGAAGAAGGCATTCATTAATGAAGTCCGATAGTCCGAAAAAGGACTTTGAAGTCCATTTTTGCATAAAGAACTTCTGAGGCATTTGTGAACAAAAAAAACTAGAAAATGCAGTATTTTCATTCATAAAATATTTTCTTTAAACTATACATTTATCATAATTTTTAGTTATATTGCAATTAAAACCTTGTTTAAAATGTCAATGATACAATTGAAAGTGTAATATTTAAATTAAAAGTTTACCAACATTTATACATATTTTACTATAGTAAAAATAGTATATATATATATATATTATATTTTAATTATAAATTTAGTTTTATAGTTTTAGGTCTCCATGGAATATCTCATAAGATGTTGAGATAGATTATTATCTTAAGTAGCAGGATAGGATCATTTTATTATCATTGCAGCATTCTAATCGGTGCATACTAAGATACCTTTTGTCCTACTTGTTAAAACAAAATGGGATGACGGCATGTCTCGTTCCAACAAGTTGGAACGATCATGTTACATAAATTTAGAACCTTATCTAGTTTAATTGCTTCATCTAATGATTAGGCTGGTAATTTAGCAGCCTGGTATCTTGATCAAGTTGATTTACGCTTTGAATCTTATAATTACAAAAGAGTTTTAGCTTGGGCTTTATTCCAATATTTTTTAAAATTTTAGCTAATTAAAATGATTATACCTTGAAATCCCACTTGCAAATTGGACTTGTCCGTAGAACTAGACTTTTAATATATTTTTAATGAGCTATGTTATAGAAAGTTGAAAGGGAAGTATAATATATTTTTTGGTAAATAAGTATAATATTTTAATGATCAGTGGAAAATGCTTGAAACTCTGTTTTTTTGTATCATATTCTATATAAGTTAGAACAAAAATACTGCATTCTCTAGGAACCAATTTTCTAGTAAGAGCTTGACTTATTGAAAATTCTAATTTTCTAAATTAAATTTGAAGTTAAAATCAGAAGTCCAATTTTTAAATTCTAATTTTGTGTTGAACAATGAAAAATTAATGATGAAAATATACTTTTGGTCCTCAAACTTTCTTTTAAAATGCATTGTGATCTTAAATCTTCAGCTATCATAATTTTGTCCCCTATGTTTTAGAACTATTGTATTATGTCATCTAGTGCAAAATTGATAAAATGACTGATGTATCACCTAGTCAACTAATCCTTATATTAATGTCAGAATAACATATAAACTATTTCATCAATTTCAATTAATCACATATGATGAAACATTAGGGATGCAATATTCTTAAAATATAAGAGACTAAACTATAACAGCTAAAAGTTTAAGAACTACAATAAATTTTGATTGGAAGATGAAAAAGCATATCTTAGCAAAAATTAATTAAGTTGGAGTTGTTTGACATGCTTTTTCTTACAATGCTCTTTATTACTCAAAACATTTTGAATAAGAATATTTGAATTGCAATCAAGCCCCATTGTGTGTAAAATTTAATTTAGTATAACTTAATATAAAATATAAGTTTAAAAAAAATTTATTATCCATCATCGGACTAAAAAGCATAGAAAGTTGTGATTTTTTTAAACACATAAAATTTGGGTAGCCAAGCTCCTAATTAGTATTGAGATGCAGATCTGTGCATGGCCCGTTATATTCGAACGGGTTTACTTTCTTATACATCCAGGCCATTCTTTCATGTTTTGATCCAATGGATGGTTATTGTCCTAATTCATGCAAGAATAGGGTTTACTTTCTTATACATTCAGGCCATCCTTTTTGTTTTGATCCAAATGTTGGTTATTGTCCCAATTCATGCATGAATAGGGTTTACCTTTTTATACATTCAGGCCGTCCTTTTTATTTTGATCCAATGGCTGGTTATTGTCCCAATTCATGCAGGAATAGGGTTTTTTAGTCTATAAAAAGGAGGCTGTGAGCATGGGTTGGGGGTACGCTTTGGAGATGATCTTGTTGGTGAGGTTTTTGGAGTTCTTGTGAGGGAATTCTGAGGCTTTTGAGAGATATGTTCTTATCATTTTTCTCTTATAATTTTGTACCATAGATTAATAAATAAAAGAATCATCGAGGAGGTCTTGCCTGTAGACGTAGGCCAAGGATAAAAGGTGGAACCACGTTACATCTGGTGTGTTGATCTTTTTATTTGTTGCTTGATTATCTCTCTTACGATATTATTTATTTGTTCAATTATTTTTCTCTACAAAATAACCTGGATTATTGCTGTTTGTGTACCATGTAATCTGAGGTGTGCTCCGTTATTACCCGATCGGTTCCTTTAATTTGGTATCAGGGCAAAGTTGATCTTTTTTTTTAGAGATTATTTTTGAAAGAATGGAGAGCAAGGTGATGACAACTAATTATGAAGTACCAAGGTTTGATGGATCAAACTTTGCACTTTGGAAGATGAAGATCCAGGCAGTATTGATCAAGTATGGTTGTGGAATTTCTTTGCAAGGAAAAGAAAATAAACTGCAAGAAATATTAGATGAGCAATATATGGAGAAAGATAAACTGGCTATGGTAAACCTCTATTTGGCGTTAGATGATTTTGTATTATTTAATATTGAGACAGAGACTACTGCAAAAGGGATTTGGCAAAAGTTAAAGAATCTCTATGAAGGGAAGTCTTTGTTGAATAAAATTTATTTGAGACGATAATTATATAATCTGAAGATGAAGGATGAGGCATCAATTCAATAGCACTTAGGAGTATTCATTTTCATTGTGAGCAAGCTTACAGCCCTAGATGTGAAAATTGAAGATGAAGAGAAGGCCAGCATTCTACTGTGTTCTATGCCAGAATCTTGAGATAATTTTATTATGAACTTGAATCATGTTGAAACCCTCAAGATGAAGTCAGTTGTTGCATCATTGCTAACAGAGGAGATGAGGCAAAGATCTAGCTAAGGAAGCTCTTCTGGGGAGGCCATGGTACCACGAGGAAGACCTTTCGAGAAGGAACATTATAATCCAGGGAAATCAAGATCTAAATCCAAGGGCAAGAAGAAGGTAAAGTGTTGGAACTGTGGAAAAACAGGGCATGTGAAGAAAGATTACTGGACTAAAGGAGTTGATACAAAAGTAGAATCAAAAGTTTCCAAGGTAATGAAGCATAAGGTGAAACTGATTTATCTATTTCAGAAGATGGGGATGCTTTGACAACAATTGAAAGCTCTGAATTTGCACAACATTGGATTTTGGATTCGGGGGCATCTTTTCACATGATTCCTTTTAGGGGGTGGTTTCATGCATACAAATCATCGGATGGTGGACTTATTTATTTGGGTAACAATGCTACTTGTCTTGTGGTTGGAATTGGAGATGTTCGGATCAAGATGTTTGATGGTTCAATTCAGATGTTTTCTAATGTGTGGCATGTCTCTGCACTTTGCAAGAGTTTGCTATCACTTGGAAAGCTTTGCAAGCAAGGTCTCAAGTTTGTCAGAAAGAAAAATCAATTGAAGGTATGCCAAGGGAGTTTGGTGGTGATGAAGGAAGAGCTTTTGGATAACCTATATAAATTAGTGGACGAAACTCAGGTGGGAGAGGTAGCAGTAGCAACTACAAACATTGTGACTCCTACGATTTGGCATCGTTGTTTGGGACATATGAATGAGCGTGGGCTACAACTATTATCAAATAGGGAGCTCTTCCATGATACAAGTCAGCATCACTAGAATTTTGTGAAGACTACATCTATGGCAAGCAAAGAAAGCTTTCTTTCTTTTTATCACTGCAGCGGAGTAAGGACTTTCTTGATTAATCTATTCAGATACTTAGGAGTCACCTAATAAGTCACTGGGTGGGTGTTTCTATTTCATGTCCTTCATTGATGATTATTCTTGTAAGGCTTGGATATATATTCTGAAGCATAAATCTGATGTTTTTGAGACTTTTAAGAAATTCAAGGCTCTAGTAGAAATAGAAAAAGGTTTGAAAATCAAGTGCCTACATTTAGATAATGGAGGAAAATATTGTTCCAAGGAATTTAAGAAGTTTTGCAGCGAGCATGAAATTCTGCGATACCTTACAGTACCTAGTACACCATAACAAAATGGTGTGACAGAGAGGTTAAATTGAACACTCATGGAAAGGGTCCGAAGTATGTTGAGTTTTGCAAAACTTGACAAGACGTTTTGGGAAGAGGCTGTGAATATGCCATGTTACTTGATTAATTGAGCATCGACAAAAAACTCTTGGATTTGAAATTCCAGAGGAGTTTTGAGTAGTAAGCCAGTAAATTATTCTCATCTCTATGTTTTTGGATGTGATGCATATGCATGGATCCCAAAAGAAAAGAGAACAAAATTAGATAAGAACTCTCGAAGGTGTATCTTTCTTGGCTATGCTAAAGGAGTAAAGGGGTATCAATTGTGGGACCCTACTACACACAAGATCATTGTTAGTCGAGATGTTATCTTTAATGAAGAATTTTTTCAAGGCACCAAGAAAGAACAAGCTGATAAAGCTGTTATTCCTATTAAGTTCTTTGATGCACGTGATAAGTAGTAATCAGAGCAACTACAATCAAATAACGAGGCAGTAGCTGGTGAACCAGGCACAGAGTCTTTACAATCATCTAAAAATGCTATCTCTCTAGATAAACCACTAGCAGAGTCGGAGCAGCCTAGGAGGGTCATTAGACATCCTTCTAGGTATAATGACTATCTTACTTCTTTCATTCCTTCTACTAATCATGTTTGTACTTATGTTGCTTTCGCGAAGAAGGATGAGCCAACTTCATATAAGGAGGCTTGTGAGTCCACCAATGCTAGAAAGTGGCATTATGCTATAGAAGAGGAGATGGAGGCACTTCGGAAGAACAAGACTTGGGAACTTGTAGCTCTATCGAAGGGAAGGAGTCTGATTGGCTATCGATGGATATATAAAGTAAAAAAGAATTCAGATGGAAATGTAGAGAGATTCAAAGCGCGTTTGATGGTAAAGGGTTATGCTCAGAAGTCAAGGATTGTGGTTTGGTTGACTAATATTCGAGTTGTTTTGGTAATCACGGCAGTCATGGATTTGAAACTTGAGCAAATGGATATAAAGACAGCTTTCTTACGTGGCAATTTGGAACAGTAGATTTATATGCACAATCAGAAGGTTTTGTTGAAAAAGGCAAGGAAGAGTTGGTTTGTTGGCTGAACAAATCATTGTACGGTCTCAAACAAGAGCCAAGGTGTTGGTACAAGCAATTTGATTCCTTTATGGTGAGTTTGGGATTTGACCGATTGGAGGCAGATCGTTATGCATATTTTCACAGCTATGATGATAGGAGCTTCTGTATCTTGCTGTTGTATGTCGACGATATGATGATTACAGGGAATAACAAAAGTCGGATATCAAATCTAAAAACTTAGTTGGCTGAGGAGTTTGAAATGGACTTAGGAGCCATAAATCAAATACTCTGGATGAAGGTGCTACGGGAGAGGAAGGATAGGAAGGTCTAGCTTTCACAAAAGGGATATATGGAGAAGGTTCTGCGGCGCTTCAATATGCAGAATGCAAAGCCATTTTCTACCCTGTTTCCTACCCAATTAAAATTGTCAGCAGAACAATGACCTAGCACAAAAGCAGAAAAGGCTGACATGGCCCAGATACCATATCATCAGCAGTAGGGAGTCTTATGTTTGCTATGGTAAGTACAAGACCAGACATTGCACAAGCAGTGGGAGTTATGAGCCGATTTATGGAAAACCTAGATAGTGACCATTGGAAAACAGTTAAGTGGATCCTCAGATATCTGAGAGGGACATCTGATTTCTCACTGTTTTGGTTCAGTAGATTTGGAGTGCATTGGATATGTGGATTCTAATTTTGCAGCAGATTTGACAGTAGGAGATCTATCACAGGTTATGTATTCTCTATGGGTGGTGGTGCTATAAGCTAGGAGTCCAAGCTTCAGTCAGTGGTCGCATTATCAATGACAAAGGCATAATATATTGCTATGGCACATGCATGTAGAGAAGCTATTTGGCTTAAGAGGCTTCTTGGGGAATTCAGGGTGAAGCAGGATGTGATGAGAGTGAATTGTGATAGTCAAAACGCATTGCACTTGGCAAAAAATCTGATGTTTCATTCTTGAACAAAGCACATCGACATTCACTATTATTTTGTGAGAAATGTGGTGGATGATGGTTTAATCTCACTGTTGAAGATTCATACCAATGCAAATCCAGCGAATATGTTGACCAAGCCTGTGACTCGAGAGAAGCTAAATTAGAGTAAAGCTTCTCTTGGTCTTGGAGCTACTTAAGCAGTGGAAGGTTGGCAAGGCCTCCAGGGATGACGTTCTTTGGCATTCGGCACATGTCTTCAAGTGGAAGAATCGTTGAGATGCAGACTTGTGCGCGGCCTGTTATACTCGCACGGGTTTACTTTCTTATACATTCAGACCGTCCTTTCATGTTTTGATCCAATGGCTAGTTATTGTCCCAATTCATGCAGGAATAAGGTTTACTTTCTTATACATCCAGGCCATCCATTTTGTTTTGATCCAACGGCTGGTTATTACCCTAATTCATGCAGGAATAGAGTTTACTTTTTTATACATTCAGGTTGTCCTTTTTATTTTGATTCAACGGCTGGTTATTGTCCAATTCATGCAGGAATAGGATTTTTTGGTCTATAAAAAAGAGGCTATGGGCATGGGTTGGGGGTATGCTTTGGAGATGATCCTGTTGGTGAGGTTTTTGGAGTTCTTGTGAGAGGGTTTTGGGACTTTTAAGATGTAAGTTCTTATCATTTTTCTCTTGTAATTTTGTGTGGATTAATGAATAAAAGAATCGTCAAGGAGGTCATGCCCATGGATGTAGGCCAAGGATAAAAGGCCAAACCACGTTACATCTGGTATATTGATCTTTTTATTTGTTGCTTAATTATGTATATCTCTTGCGATATTATTTGTTTGTTCAATTATTTTTTTAAAAAAAAATTGAAATATTGTTGCGTTTGTGTGTCGTGTAATCTGTGCTCGATTATTATTCGATCAATTTCTTTAGTTAAGAATGTAATCAAGATTTGCTTGATTGATAAGAGATTATTTAATTTAAACTTTTTTTCGAGCTAAGTATTAGTGTTTGACGTTTTGTAGCATGGCAAAATTTAACTCTCCTAACACATCTGTCCCGTGTGGTATAAAAACTAAGAGTCTTCCTGAAAAATGATGGCTTGGTAACTTTTATTGCCTTTATGTGACGACATGCTCCCCCCAAAGTCAATTTGACCCACATGACACACCTATACAGTAGACCAATCAAAAATTTCCTTTCTTGCAGCAATGGCTTGGTAATACTTAACATATGTTTGTGCAACAGTGGCTTGACACTTGACAGGACCCTATAACATATCACCATGATTTTTATTGCTTCGTCGTTTTATGTGGCAACAATTCCTTCAGCCAAGCGCACCCAAAAACCTTGATCCATTATAAATATTAAAATGATACTGCCATCCTACCTATGAAGATCTCGTGATTACGAGTAGTAGTTGAAGACTTTGGCATGAGTCCCATTTAAATTTGATCTATCTATTAAATAAATTTAATTAATATGATTTTTTATTTTTTTTAAAGAAACAAAGCTTAAATTCAGTTTTGAATCCTTCAATCTTTTTATGTCTTAAAAAAAATTACTATCATTTAGTGGCTTCTTACAAATAAACAGAAACATTATAAACACTATCTTATTAAATATATTTAAAATTTAAATTTAAATTCAATATACTTATTAAACAAATAATTTAATACGATACTCAAAGTAAGTTAATTTAAATAAATTTTAAATGAGATAAGCTGATCAAGTCATGCTGTTAAATAGATCAAATCAAATTAAACAGGTTAAACCTTGGATGAATCTATTCTTTTATGATCCGAGTTTATTTATACTAAAGCCTAACCCACCGAACCCCTCTAGTAAGCGATCGATTACGGAATGGATCAACGTGTTCAACGGTAAATTGCGACACCTAGCCACATCAACAGTCACACGTGCCGCTATCCATTCTGTCGCTTTTCCATTCCCATTATCGAATAAAAACAAAGACCGTGAAACTCACCTTCATGAAGATGGCATCTCCAGTTGGAACGACCTGAAACATGTCCCCTCCCATGTGCTCCACACCTGCATCCGATATCACGTTCCATGGCCTTAAAATAGTATTCCTCACTTAGTGATCCAACAAGCGAAAACAAGTAATAAGCGAGAATAATAAGCGCACCTGGAATGGCTGGAGCTTCAGAGATCACACTGGGCAAGTCGAAGTTAATCCCTCTAACACCAGGGTACTTCGTCGTGATCATCCCGAGGGTAGCTCCTGTGCCGCCTCCTACGTCCACGAGCACTCCTAGCCCCTCAAAACCCTTGTAATTCTCCAGGATCTTCTTCACAATTATCGTCGACTGGTTCGACATGCACTCATTGAACAATTTGTTGAACCTCGGGTCCTTGCTGTTGTACTCGAACACCGGCATCCCGTAGGCCTTGTTGAAGGGTATTCCACCTTCCAACACCGCATCCTTCAGGTGGTACCTGCCACCAAGAAACAAAGCGGGAATAATAAAGCTTAATTATAACACTTTTTTTGTTGATGGGAATGGAAATCCTTTGATCGTACCAGCTCTCCATGAAGACCTTATCCTGGAGCACGAGGGAAAAGGACGAGACGGAGACGCCGTCTTCGTTCTTGGTGAGGAACTTGGCGACGGGGGCGAGGCCGTAGCGGCGGAGGGGGCGGCCGTCGGGGTCGTCGGAGAGGGAGCAGGTGAGGATGGAGTAGCTGGCGAGGAGGCGGAGGATGCGGTCGAGCATGACGGGGGCCTGGGGGTTGGAGGTGGGGAGGTGGGCAGCGATCTCAGCAGAGGATAGCTCGGCACCGGGGCCGGCCCGGGCCATGATCTCGAGGAGGTCAAGCTCGATGGCGGCTTTCAGGGTCATGGGGAGGACTGAGAAGGAAGTGAGCTGAAAGGCGTACAAGAAGGCCTCCTCGTCCTCATCTCGGGGGGTATGCAGGGACTTTTGCCCGTCGGCAGAGGCCATGGTGGGTTTGGTCTGGACTCTGGAGGAGGGGTGTTAGGAGGGGGAGGGGTTATGTGGATATCGGGGCCTTCCGACAAAGGGCGCTGCTGGCTGGAGCACTAGACCTTTTGGAGCAATAACAACGACTCCCTGTCTCTCTAATCAGGGCTTGCGACGAATAATGTGCTTATCTTAAACTTTAGAGCCCATTATAACGTTTTAATTTGATGTGACCGTGGCGGGTATATGATTGACTTCGAAGCAGCTTTTTTGAAGGAGGGAGGACGGTTTGAAAAAAACAAGTCGATTTAGAAAAAAAAGGTCTTGTAACATTTTTATTTGATGTAGAACCGAAAGAAGGGAGGGCGGTTTAGAAAAAAGAAGATGGTTTAAAAAAAAGTCTTGCAGCATTTTTATTTGATGTAACCGTAACGACTAATGTGATTGACTTCGAAGCCGCTTCTTTTCTAGAAGGAGGACGGTTTAGTAAAAAAATTGATTAAAAAAAAGTCTTGAAACGTTTTTATTCGATGTGACTGTGATGGATGTGTGATTGACTTCGGAGCTACTTCTTTTGAAGGAGGGAGGGCGGTTTAGAAAAAAAAGCTGATTTAGAAAAAAAGTCTTGTAACGTTTTTATTCATGTAATCATAACGGATAGTATGATTGACTTCAGAGCAGCTTCTTTTGAAGGAGGGAGGGCGGTTTAGAAAAAAAAAAGCTAAGGTGATGATCGCTCTTTGTCACGATTTTACCAGCTCTTGCGCAAATTTCGTATTTGCAATGCAAGGATCCGCTTGCCTTGAGGCCATGGAATTAAAAATAGACAACGGCACAAATACCTCAGCATATTGGGATATGAAAAAGTCTCGCCGCATCAAGAACGATGTAATAAAAAATTACATCATATTCATGATTAATATGCCACATACAATATATATTAAAATAAAAAATAATAATTTTAATTTTAACATCTACATATGTTTATAGTATTCAGTAATTATCAAAATTAATAGGCACCTGTTGAATCGTTATCGATGTAACAAAATTGTTTTCTAAAATATAAATATATTATCATGGAAAGGCCTCTATTATGTATGCTACACTTAAGTTCTTGTCTGATCGAAAGAATTGAAGAAAGGAAAGATAACGAAAGAAAACAAAAAAAAAAACTTTTATTTATCTTTCATAAAAAATATTTTTTTATTATTAAAAATTTAATATGAATATAAAAGTATAAAAATTTACTCATCTAAGCCTTTTTCAACTACATAGGGTTGGCTACATAAATTTGCTTCCTCCACTCTATACTATTCAGGACTAAGTCGATATTCAAATTGTAAATAGTTATATCTTTTTTAATTAATTTTGTCCATTAGTTTAGGCCTACCTTTATCTCTGTCCTCACCATGGATTGTTAAAATATCTCTCTTTCTAATTAGAGCATTTAAAGGTTTTCGTTGTAGTATTATAACTAACAAATTATATCAACATTTCAAAAAGTATAGAACTATACAATACCAAATGCAACAAGCTACTTCAATCTCGCTCTCCATTCATCCCAAAGTCTAGGTTGGCATCCAAATTCTAGTATTTTTAAAAAAGATAGGGGATGTACTAAAAGCCTAGTAGAAATATTGCACATATAAATATAAGTATGCAACTATAAATAAAATATTTACATAATATGAACATAATTGTTGACAAAGTAAATTATGCTACAACATATACTATAAATTAGTGTATCAAATAAAAGAGAAACTATCAATAGCTTTTATCTTCCATGACATTGGATTATGCCACAAATATCATTAACCAATATCAAATAGCATTAACCAAGTTTGACCCCCAATTGGGCTATGCTAGATTGGCTCCACAACAGTGACCTCTAACCATTACCTTATACTCTATTATTAGTATCCTTTAGCCATTCCTTTAGATCCTGACATTAATGACCTCTAGTTATCATCATAGATCCTATCACTAGCATCCTCTAGCCATCCGAATAGAGCTTCACACTATGACAATAGCAACCTCTCGCCATCGGCTTATGCCCTGTCATTAATACTATATCACCACATCCACATAACTAGTCCACATGCTCATACATTACCTAACCCACATAATTAAAATTATCATTATACCCCTTATAACTATACTTCAATGGATTTAATCAGGATTTCATTAGGTCAATACCCTTCTAAACCCATCACCTAATCCAGTTAATTGGCTCTAATTAGACCTACACATGCTCAATTAGGTCATTAGGCAACTTAATTAAAGTTTAATTATACTAATAGGGTCTAATTGATTAAATCCAGCATGAATTGGCTTGAACCCAACTCAATTAGCTCAAATTCAGCCTCCTTGTTCACTGATTTTGGTTAAATTAAATTTCTGGTTCAATAATTGGCTCCATTTGAACTTCTGCTTAAGGAAGTTGGCTCAATTTGAATTTAGGTTCAATTTGGGTTCTAGTTTACTGAACCAGACTCAATCCAGTTACAGACCACAATTTTAAGCCTAAACCAAAAGTCTGGTTCACTAATTTGAACCTGAATTACCTGAATTAGGTTCTGGGTTCGCAACAAAGTCCACCAGAGATCATCAAATTGGGTTCGGTCCAATCTGATTGGGTTCAGCTGATTAAATCTAACTGGCCTGGATTCAGATCTAAGGATATAAGTTGGGTTCAATTGATGGAACCCAACAACTATGATTCGGTCCGATTGATGAACCAAACTAAATCTAATTGGTTGAGTTCAATAGGCTACAGGTTAGCCAAGAAGGAAATTGGGTTTGAGATCAGCTGGATTCAATTGTTTAGATCCAAGAGTCAGATAAAAAAGACTCAATATTAAAGCATTATTGGATTGAACCAACTTCTAAAATAATTCTAGATCTGGTCAACCTACATCAGGTCAAAATGACTTGACGAAGCTAGAACCTTAAAGGCCACTTTAATCAATTGAATAAGCCAAATGGATTGGGTTATAATTTGGGTTTAACCGGTCCTTTTTGGATCATCAGCCATTTGATTTAAATTAATTTAGACCCATTTGATTTAACCTGGCTCAACCTAAAGCCGGTTCACCAAATCATTTGAGAAGACATCACATCTTCTTCTTCTTTGTCACGAAGCTATTCACGGATTCTCACTTTTAGCAGTGGTCTCAACTAAGAACCAGGCAAGAGCAGCACCACTCTAGCCCCTCGATCCATGGCACCACAGCACCAATCGGCGGCGACAGCCCATAGGAACATGATCGAACCTTCTTCAACGTCTGATGGGCCTCGATCGCTGGATAAGGACTCTGAATAACGTCTTTAGATAATGTTTGATTCTCAAAAAGCTATCTCTAAGTAAGTGTATAGGATACATTTTATCTAAGAAATAGCTCAAGAAATAATCTTTTTTTTTAATAATAACTTTGCATCAAAGAATAGCTCTAGTTATTTTGAAATTCTAGAGAATAAATCCAGAGAATAACCGATGATTAAATATAATTATTATTATTTAAATTTTTTTAAAATTTTTTTTATATTATTATAACTTTTGAAAATAAGAAAGAATATTTCATGAATACCTTTCTTATCCTTTATCTGAAACACAACCTTATAAGATCTTAATTTGAAAGGACTAGCTCAAACCAGAGACATATAAGGCCGAACAGAGGAGTTCATCGCGACCTTACCTCGCTGGATTTCCTTTGACCCGGCGCCAGAGAAGAGAAGACGTCAGACGATGGTTTGCCAGGCCATACCTTTGATGGGTTTTAGCTGATGATTGTCAAAAGTGTCGCTAATACTTATAGCGGCATTTTTTTTCCATTCTCTTTTGGACTTAACCTGCACGTTTCGTCACCGTTTTGTATTATGAGAGAACAAATGACGTTAGCAACAATATTTCTTTCTTTAAAAGATTTAGCTCCATGTTGGAGTTTCCCATTGGGGTTTTTTTCCTGGGTGGCTGGGCATCTCGAAGAATTTGACGTCGAGCCATTTTCTATCAACTCCAAGTCTCGTGGATCGGTTAGCACATTGGAATTTGTTCGAACTAGTCAATTAGCCAAAAACCTTTTGATAGCATATCATGAAGGTACATAAATAATGATAATAAATCCAGGCAAGCAAGCAAACTTTCATTTAGAATAAAAAAGTAAGCATCTTCTATGCGTTGTGGTTCTCACGGGATGCCACAACAAAATATAAAGTTCAAAACTATATCCAACAAGCAAGGATATATGGTTTCCATTGGATGCTTACCATAATATAGCATAACAAAACATAAAACTTGAAACCATACCCAACAAGAAAGGATAAATAAAGCAAGATTATTTGATAAATTCCATAACCCAAGCATTAGAAAAGCCATACAAAATGTTGAATCCAGAAGAGCCAGCTTCCCTTGCTAAGAACTTGTAATCTTCTTCAGTCCTCTCTTGTCCTCCAGGATTTAGGGCCAACATGATGATGTCAAGATGGAAGACATCTTACGCATTTTCTAAGGCTACTAGGAGAATATATTCCACAACGATCACCTTTCTAGTTTTTGGTAGAGTTTCCAACAATTCTTCAATACCTTTTATTGCCGCAGAAATCCGTTCTTCAGCTCGGACGTAGTCCGCCTATGGATATGGATGTCGATCTTCCGCTCGAACGGATCTGCAAGACAATCCTCTTGCAGGGAACAGTAGGAGTGGCCTCGTCAGAAGACCCTCCGATGCCCAGATCAGTAAAAATTTACAGCAAGCATATAAGAGGAGAAGGCTCTTGCAAGAGTCCCTAAAGAATGGCCTTCCAAGAGCTCTGAATTTTGTTTGAGCTTCAATGGATTTTTCAGTGAGAGAGTGAACATACTTGAAAAGATCTTAGGAAAGATATTTATAGACTGTCCAAATATTAATGGGTTCCTCACCTGATTCCTCGAATGTATATTGAGAGGTGGAAAAATCGAAATCATTTGACTCTATTCGAATCAGATTTGTTACGAGGCCAATGAGATTCGAATCCTGTTTGTTAGAGGATCAATGGCTAAAGAGGCTAGTTGATGCTTTGAGATTCGGCGATTTATAGATCCTAGGCCACAATTGGCATTATCAGCTTTATTTTCCTCCTAGAACGGTTGGGGGTCCATATGGCTGGAATCTTGCCAGATAATCATGGATTTGAACTTCGGTTAATTTTGAAGAATCCACTTTAAAAATCAAGCGATCGGAGCCGTCCATCGTGTGAATGATTCATCGTGATAATAGGTAGCATGCATACTTGGGCTAGATGTGGGGGTAGCTCGGTTCCGCAAAGGTTCAAAGATACTTTGGTCCACCGAGGTATAAGGATAGCTCGGTCTGGCCAAGGTATAGGGATACTTTAGTCTAGACAAGGTATAGGATAGCTTGGTCTGGCCAAGGTACAAGGATAAATCGGTCTGGCCGAGGCATAGGGATACTTCGGTTTGGCTGAGGTACATGGATACTTCGGTCTGGCCAAAGTATAAGGATAGCTCGGTCTGACCGAGGCATAGGGATACTTCAGTCTAGCCGAAGTATAAGGATAGTTTGGTCTGGGCGTAATATGAGGGTACCTCGATCTTGCTGAGACTTAGTGGCTTTATCTTTTTTGGATGCAACAACTGGTGAATCAGAAATTGAAAGTGATCCCAACCTTTTCATCGTGCGCACGATATTGACATAATATCGATTTTACCCCACATTACATGCCTCCCACTCCCTAGTTCAAAGTGTAAATTCGGACATAGGGAGTAGAGTTTCAGATGGCTTCGTTTGGACGAGAGGGTTTGAATTTAAAGAGGTGCGCAATGATGATTTTATAAATGCCACGTCGCCCCACCATTTTTTTCGGTGGATAAAGTGAAAACCCCCGTTTCTCATGAATGACGATTGGAGGGAACAATACATGGCAAGTCCTTGCGCTTAAGGCATCTGAGCTGGCGATTTAAAAATTTGGGGATCCTCGCCATTGGTGCATTTCCTTTCTGCTAGGACAGTTTAAAAAGGGGTAGGGTAGCGCTAACCCTTACCATGTTGTTTCCTTGCTTCATCTCCAAAGATTCATTTTTCAAAACTCTTGTGCTCCCACTTGAAGCTTGCTCCTCTTAACTTGGAAATATGAAATGCCTGGGCGACAATGCTTTCGCGATGACCTTAGAGGATTTGGAGAGAGTTCACCGAAGGTATAGGATTCCTCAAGACATCATTCCACAAGTACCAGAGCCTGAGCAGAGGGTCACAGAGCAATTAAAGTCTGGGGCCTTCTTTTACGAAGAGAGTTTAAGAGCGGTCTCCAGTTTTGCATCCATCCTTTAGTAAAGAAGATAATGAGGTTTTATAGTATCTGCCCGACAATGGTGGCTCTGAACAGTTGGCGCAATATCATCGGCTTCATATCGATTTGCAGCCGCATCGGAGTAACAGCAATGCTTCCCATGTTCTAGGTTTGTTATAGTCTTATCTTCAGGAGGGGCTCTGAATGGCTTTATATTGGGCCGCAAAAGTCATTCAAAATGATATTAGAGAACCCATTTTCCATAAAGAAATGAAAATCTTGGTTCTTCATTATCGAAGGGAACATCAGTTCCGATTTTCTCAGAGTATGGAGGAACTATGTCAAGGATTTATATGCACACCTGGAACTGTCGCAGCAAGAAGAGAAGGATTTGATTACTCTTTAGAGTGACCGAATATTCTCGGCCAGTGTTCTTTTGGTGGAAGATGCCCTTTTTGCCATCAGGCTCAGCCCTGTCGACCCTCAAGGTAAGTTATCGTCCCCTTTCTACATTGATTGTATATTAGCGATTTTACCACAGACTAAATTATCGTCTATTGTATTTACAACCAAAAGGTTAGAGTTTATGAGTCAGATGAAGGGGGAGCTTAGTAAGCGTCAGAGAAGAACCGATTCTGGGGAGAGGCATAAGCCCGAGAAAAAGCTCTGTTATCATGAACCGCATTTAAGGTAGGCGAAGCAATCTAAGAATGGCCAGCAAACTTCTACGCCAAAGAAGAAGAAGGAGATGGGAGTGTCGGTTGCAAGAGAGAAGTCTCCCCCATCAAAGGGGGAACCAATAGTGGAGGAAGGGCAGGTGGTTGAAGGAAATTTGGAAGGAATCATCAAGGTTTTTCTTCCACAAGTAATAGTGATACTGAACGATTTTGATGGGACACTATCGATCGACCCCGTAGCCCCTCCATTGGGAGATAAAGAGTTATATCGTGAGGGGACTGGCAGCTCGAAAGCATCCTCTGTATATGAAGGAGAACTCTCAGCTCCAGGTGAGGAGATGACGGAGGTTAAGAAAAAGATCAACGCCTATCGGGGGGCATCCTTTCGAAGAATCGAGGGAGGCCGAGGAAGTGACCAAGGCTCCGATAAGGATGGAGGAAATAGGGCAAGCATCTGTGGATCAAGAAGAGCCCTCAGACGAGGAGGAAGCCTAGAGTGAGGTTCCTCCAATGGAGGCATTCGGAGGAATGGACAAGCAAGTTGAAGTATCCCATACCGAATCTCTGATTGAAGAGGCGAGGCGAATTGGGGTTCCTCGGACCGAGCCTCCACAAGTCAACCCCCTAGTAGTGAACTCGCTCGCACCTAACCTAGAGGTCGAGGAGATACTATCTACTTTGATACAATCCTCTTATATGAGAGGGATGGCTCCTTGGCCAAAGATGACATTATCACCGCAGCGTTCGGGCGAGCTGGCATACCGAGTGATATCGAGCTTCTCCCGAAATTGATAATCACTCGCTTACTAAAATATCATCAGCATACACCTCCTGGGTAAGTAGGAATATCAAAGCATTTCACTTTCATAGCGTAGTTTAATCGGAACTCACCATCGGAAGTTCATTTAAAGAGCGCTATCATAATGAGGTCATTGTGCTATCGCTTGAACCTAGTTGCGGGAGCCTGTGCTTAAGCCAGGAGGGAGGCTGCTGTCCTTTAGGAAAAGGTAGTATCAACAGAGAAGCTTTCCAAGGCCTTGGGAGTAGCTCAGAAGAATATCAAGAAATCAAGAAAACCAAGAGAATCGCTCTAGAGAGAGCGTCCAGATTCTAGGCCGAAGCTAATGAACTCAGAGGAGCTCGCGATTTAGCCAACAAGGCTCGGTCGAAATTATTGCAATGCAGGTCTGAGCATGTCCAAGAGATAGAGGCCTTGAAGAAACGCTTCAACGAGAGGTGGGATGACCTGAAGAGAAGTTTCGCCGAGGAAAGGAACACTTTAAATAGGAGGCTTGATGAAGAGGATGACAAATCCAGGTGGCAGTGGGAGCGAATCGCCAAACTTACTGCCGATCTAGCCCACTCTCAGCGAGAAGTCGAGGAAAGACAGCTAAGGATCGATGACATCTGGGGGAGGATGTATCAGTACATGGAGGACAAGTTAAAGGCATACGATAGGATCCAGGAGCTAAATGCAAAAATGGCTCGGTGGGAAAAGGAGGTATAGCATTTCCTTGCTTCTTTTCATGTTTTTCCCTTTAATTATTATTAATCTGATTGATTTTGTGTCTTCAGGTGAGTAGGATGGCGTTTGAAGCCCATAATCAATTAAGGGCTTTGAGAGGAGAGTTGGATTCGAGTCATCAGAGGTGTTTCAAACTTGAGGGCCAAGTGACTAAAGCCAATAGACAAGCTGCTCTAGCGAGGAAGAGTATAAAAGTTTTGCTCAATTTTTAGATCAGCGCAAGGCAGCATGTGCTGATGCATTCCAATTTATAGAAGAGGAAATGCGAGCAAAGATTTCTCAGAGGTACCCGAACTTAGACCTCTCCTTTTTAGAAACCGATTACTATGACGTTCGCACGCCAAGGACCGAGCTATCTACCGAAGTTAAATATGAGGAGATCCCGGATGTTGATTTCAAAGTCGTCCCAAACACAATGCGAGTTATGGATCCAAAGGTGGCTAGCCGAGGGAAAGAGAATTCTTAGTTTTGCTAATTTAAATATAGTCTTTTCATCTTCTTTCGTATCTAGCCTATTATATAAATCATCATAGGCTTTAAGTTTGGCATTACTTCACTACAGTAAATTTAAGTTTTAACGACGCTTTTAAGTTATTTTTGATGCTTTTTTAGCGTCGGGATACGGTTTTTCGATGCTTTTTAAAGCGTCGGCACAAAGGGGGTGGCGACGAAATTTTTGATGCTTTTTGAAAGCGTCGGTAAAAAGTAAAAATGCCGACGCTTTCAATAGCGTCGGTAATTTCTTTTTCGATGCTTTTAAAAGCGTTGGTATTTTTACTTTCCGACACTTTTTAAAGCGTCGGCTTTTAAACCTGCCGATGCTTTTTATAGGGTCGGCAACATAATTAGGCGACGCTTTTTAAAGCGTCGGGTTTTATATAATTACCGACGCTATAAAAAGCGTCGGCATATTCAACGGTCATATTTTTAAAAAAACTAAAATTACAAACATTTAAATTAAACCTGTATATTAAACTAAAATTAATGCAATTAACAATCACATTGCTTACATTAATTCCAAATTACATTGCATACATTCTTAAAATCACATTGCATACATTCTTAAAATCCAAATTAAAATTTCAAATATAAATTTCATTGCAATCAACTAAGAGAGTTACAAGTTAAAGTTTAACAAAATTTAAAAATACATAAAATGAAGATCTAAAATAAAAGTAGGTGTGGTCAATGATCTGTAGGAGGAAGATCGTCACCCTGTCCGCTCCGATCTGATGCTCCAGGAGCCTATAAGAATTATTAAAAAAGTTTAATTTGCTTAACTATCAATTACAATATATTAGATAAATAATTGATATAATATAAGAATATATATTTAATATATATATTTACCTGGTGTGGAACAAACATGTGTACGATAGATGTAAGCCGCTCAATGTGCTCTCTCATAGAATCCATCGATACTCTATCGGCGGCACTCCTCCGTCGCATCTCCTCCATCTCTGCTATATCGTCGACACTCCTCCATCGCATCTCCTCCATCTCATGCTCAAGTCTGTGAACATCTGCAGAATCTACAGCAACAGGTTCATTTCTATTCATCTCAGATAACTGAGTGGGGGTGACTTCAACTCCATAACCCCTTACTCGACCATAGCGCTCTGGCCCCATCAGCTCCGTAAACACCTCGGCCTCAATACGACTACTCTGTGTAGAGTCATCATACGCTCAGCAATAAGAGCTGTAGCTCTTTCCTGTATTAATTTAAAAAAATTAGTTAGATCTTATTGAATAATAAAATCAAATTAAAATCATTGCATGAAATAAATTGTAATAAATAATTACATATAAATCCCTTGACTCATCTCTGACAAAAGTGCCATCACGGTGAATATGAGTCATTTGATAAAACTCCACCTCACCAGGTTTTCGTCCATGCTCATCCATCTACAAGAAATATTACATTTTTATAAAACTAAATTTGATATTGATAAAACTATTTGCATGCAAAAAGGTTTCAACATAATCCATGTGCAGAAATGAAGCAGGTTAAATGTATAATCACTTAAATAAAGAAGGACTTGTGTTCAAAGGCTCAGAATTTCGGCTATGTATATTAGTTTTGCTACTAACTTATCCTTGTTCAACTTTAAGCTTATATTAATTAATCATTTAACTTATATTTTGTTAGGAGCATTATACAGCTAGAAGCATTGATGTCGTAAATAGTAAAATAGTATAAAAATATAAAAATATTAAATAAAGATTTAAAGACAATGAGCGATGAGATTGAGCATGATTTCAAAAACATAAATAAATAAATAAATAGGATGGTTCAAGCCCTTTTTTTATTGCTATCACGATCTATGAGCTCACACGTGTCAGGGTGGTGGTCCTGTTGAGCCCAACAATTATTAATATCATCTGCCAAGAGGACAAAACAATGGTCAAGTCTGCATGCTCTTCATTCAACCAGACTACGTCAGGAGGATGCAATGGTCAAGTCTGCATGCTCTTCATTCAACCAGACTACGTCAAGAGTATGCAACAAACTTTAGAGTTGGAAAACATTTCATGGTTATATGCTCCTAAACTTATCCAATGATGTCACCAGAAAACTTTAAACTACAACTATGGCATCTTTTTCAGAAAATGGTGCTTTCATATGTCATGGAATTGTAAACCAATGGCGTTAAAATGAAGCTGTAAGCAAGCTTTTCATTCCCCCAACACGCATGCAATATATGACAAGTCTTCAATTGGGCAGAGGTGACTTTTTCCTGAAACAATGGATCTGAAGGTACTATTGATAGCAGTTCCCTCACTATGAGTGGAAGTTCTCCTTCCAAATCTATAGATTGCAGTTCATTATTTATTGCATTTTATTTTTTCAGTTTTTGAGGAATAAAATAGTAGATATTTTTGTTAAGGGATTCAAGGGTTGTCCTCCTCTAGCCATGACCAGAACAATGCCTTGGTGCCGATGACAGACTCTTATCATCAGCTTAATTGACAACTTTAATGAAGAGAACAATTTGGGCTGGCAAAGATGAACACATTTCTTTGACCATATAGAATTTGTCCTCATCGTATGTCATGTCAGCAGAGTCCACCCCTGATCTCCCACTCCACTGAAGGCTGGAATGGCACTGCTTCTGAAGCTCTGAACCTGAACTTCTGACCGCATGGAATGGACGGCAACTAAATTATTGCTCCAGTATATTCTTGTGAGCTATCAAACACTCAGATCAAAATGTCACTGATATAGGAATGGCATTATTATTATTTTTTAAAAGAATTTTCTCTGATTCAAAGCAGACATATATATCTTTAGAAATCAATTCCAAGCGTATATGCTGGGTGAAATGAACTAGTGAAGAATGTGTTGCCAACTTCAATTCATGTTGGAGCAAGACAAGCTCAAGTTGTGTCCCCTTGACTTTTTTTTTTTTTTTTCCAATCATGAATTTAAGTCAGAAACTGGCTGAAATTAATTCAGGCATCCTAGATTGAGATTTCAAGTGGAGCCTGAGACTATTTTCTAGGTTGGCACCTCAGGTTGGCTGAGCCCAGACCATGGGCATCTTTTGTAAATTTAAGGCCACTTGACTGCACCTAATCACATTTCAGAACAATGACGGGAAAACATGATCCTGATACTTGATGCAGTAACTCATCACATCAAACTAGTATCTAGTGTTCCTCTTTGATTTGTGATTGCCCGGGAGAGAACATGATCCTCTTTGATTTGTGATTGTGCTGGAGAGAACATGAACTCTGGTGCAATTTGATAGAGCAAGAACGGCTAGACTAGAAAGTAGCACTCATCCTCTTCCTGACCAACCATACATGGTAAATGGACGCTTTGGGTTTCAACAGATTTAGTTTGATCTAGGTTTAGAGTCTTGCTTACATTGTTGTTAAAATTTATTATTGGGTGGAAATTGAAGGTTGAAACCCCCTCCTTCTGTCCTTCAAAAAAAAACAAACAAACAAAGAAAGAATAAGAGGAGCAAGAAGAAGATAAACACCACATGATTAATGTTCAATTTGTGTCAGTGTTGAAGTTTCAATTTTTTTTTAATATGGGCAAGTTTTGTGGCTATGATTGGATCTTTGTAATTTAATTTTATCAAAGACAATAACTTTATATTCCATCATTGTTTTAGATAGCTTTATTTATACGTGAGTATTTCTGCCATTTAATTTATGTCATTGGACAGAGGAGATAAAATTATCGTGTTTTAGTTCCATACTTTTCACATCAGTTTTAAACCAATTTCACTAATCTGAAAATGCAATAGTATGATTATAAATATCATTTCCACAAATCAATGTGCCACTAATCCATGTGCAACCAAGAAATCAGTATCCTCACAAAAATGCATCTATCACAGTAAAACTACATTGCAATCCATCATGCATTCTTTCATATTTCACTAGAGATCTTATTGTTCATCCTGAACCATAAGACTAGTTAGAAATTATATTATACAGATTACGTGTAGAGTCAAACAAATAAGAAAAGAAGAGGACAAATCAAGCATAATTAAATAACTCATACAATCAGATTTGACATAGAACAAGTGCAAGTACTAAACTAATAAAAAAGAATCATGTGTTAACTATCATGAATCCTGAAGTTTATAGTTATTGAAACAAAGAAGTATATTAACGTGTGCTCGAGGTCAGTTAGGGAAGAGCCATTTAATAAGTAAATGATTTGATATAAAAAATATAAATTTTTAGTTTAAGGAACATACGAACTCTTGTCTGACTCGCGTATAACTCTTGGATCCCGATGTATGGGGAACAGACAGAGATGCTCGTGCAGCTTTACCAATATTAGAATATGTCTGCAAAATTACATAAATATACTTATATTTTGAAAAAAAAATTATTTTAAAGTATCTTAAATGATTAAATAACAACATACCTGTCCCCTCTCGGAGAACCAGTAATGAACCAACTCCATCCACTGATGAGGGGGTACATCAGGAGGACAAGTACCAACTACTTGCTCCTCGGTCATACCCAGCAACTTGTACTTCATCTTCAATTATGCCTTATATTCTTTTCATTTTTGGTTGAGAGACCTCAATACAAAATCATGAGTGGATGGAGGTAGTACAAACTTGGACTGCAAAACAATTTAATTATTAAGTCTAATAATTGACTTAATTAAAATAAAATAAGCTGTTTGTAAATTAAAAAAATATAAAACAAAGCATAATATAATAAGTATACAAATAAGAAATGTTTAGATTCAAATTTTTACCTGCACAACTCGTTGAATCTCAACTTTATACGTTGGAAGCATGTCATTCCATTTTGCATAACTTAGTGGACAAAGCTGATGCCTTCGTGCAACTGACCCTAAAAAGGAACTCAATAAGCTAGCGGCTTTTTTAATTGGTTGCCCTAGCTGATTGCACTCAACCACTATCTGCTCACCCTCGCGCATCTGCCATACATCCCGAACTATCATGGGTCCGCGTCTGCGTGTAACCCTCCCAGATTCGTCTGCATAAAAATAGATATGCATGTGTAAACTATAGTAAAAAATGTAAAGATATTTTATCAAACTAAATAAAAAAATAAATTATCCTGAATGTGTAGCTCATCATCTCCTACACCGATAATAGGATCATGATGCCCAGAAGATGATGGACCAGCTGTAGAATGTTGTGCCGAAGGATTGAACGCAACGTCTGGAACTGAAGAACCAGCATGAACCTACTGTGATGAAGCAGAAGTGCGAGCCTCTATCTGTGAGCGCGGCATAATGTCACCTATCATTTACATCAGAGTAAGAGTTAGTGAAAATAAATATTAAATTAACTGAATAATTACTAGAAATGCTTACTTGTTAGCCTAACTTGTTTCCCACTAGTGAATGTAGTGAATGTATTTGCTTTCAAATGCACACAGATTTAGCAATCACTTGTCTTTCAACATATTAATGGATCAATTAGTATTCACAAATCTTTCATACTTAAATCAGTGCTATTAAAAATGCTCACATATAAATTTTGTAGCGTGGGCAAAGCTGATGACTTGGAACTAGGAAAGAGATGGAAACTACAGGTCAAATTTCTGAATGGCATGGGAACCAATGGGGCAAAGGCGTGTCAAACAATGCAAAGTGGTGGAAGGCTTGAACTAGATTTAAAAAACTAGCTATATAATTTACAATTATGATAACAAACTTTATAAACCTGCAGTAGACTTACATCTTCTGGAGTTTACGAGCAAATGACAAATGATTTAATGTGACATTACGAATGAGTTTGTTTTATGGTACTTATTCTCAATTGTAGTCATAAAAACATTAACTCTAAAACCGTAAGATCCTATATATATTACATTTTATCAGTAATATGGCAGTAGGGCTAACAAAATTGAAAAGATAAAGATTTTTTATGCCTTCTGTCATGTCAAAATCACAGTAGCCCCATCAAAATATATGATCCGGATTACCCTCTTTTTAAAAAAAATTATATATGGATGTTATTGCTCTACTCTAGGTAAAGTTAAATGTATATTCTGATGAATTATCCGTAGCCTTTTATGTTGACATATGTTTACCTGAGAAAAATAAAAATTTTCTTTCTAATTTATGTTACCAGCAAAATGATCATCTGAATATTTTGGTATTTAGACATAAGATAGTTCACATTGAAGTGCAAGTTAATATACTTTAAATTTCTGAAAAGATCCATATAATATAGTGACACACAACATGCATCATATCCGATTAACTTCAAGTCATCAAAAGGCATTCCCTAGGTTTAACCCCAAATAAATTAGAGAGAGAGAGAGAGAGGGAATCCAATTACAAACCTATGAAATGCCTTGGGACTCAGGGAACCATTTCCTAAAAAGTATGCTTGGAAAGAAATAAAGCCTTGGTCAAAAGAATTCTTTAACCAAAAGAGAGGGGAAAAAGGAAAACGAAACTAAAATGTAAAGGTTTGTCGATATCACTTAGAAGAACGACAACAAGAACAAGGATAGAAAAAAAAAAGGAAAAGAGTAAGAAAACACACAATTCTTTGCTCTTAAACACAATTCTTTGCTCTTAAACAGACAAGTAGAAAGAAGGCTGAAACAAAAGAGTTTTTATAAGCTAGAAGAAATTGGATATTGAGAGTACGGCCGAGGTGCATCATAAAATTTCTAAGAAAATCCACTATAGTACAAAATTTAATACCAACAATAAGAATCAAGCATTATCATTTCCTTCAAGTTTTGTCCTAACCAAGGATACCGTGCCATGTATGTCATCAACCGGTACAAAATTGAATGGCATTGAATGCGTATAAGTGTCATCATCTTCATCATCTTCCACCTGCTTTCCCATATCATATAAGTCCCTCGGTTTTGTTTTAATAACAGTAGCCCAATCTTTATCTTTTGCATCTTGTACAAAAAATACTTGACAAGCTTGAGAAGAAAAAATGAATGGATCATCCTTCAATAAGGCACCAGTATGTATCAACCTTGTAAAATTTACAAGTGTAAATCCATTTGTATCCTTTTTCAAACCCCTTGATGAGTTTATATCTACCCAATCACATCTAAATAATATGACTTTAAAGATTCTGTAGTAATCTAACTCATAAATATCTTTTAGTGCACCATAATAAGTTTTTCCATCTGCTTCCACCATAACATCGCTATTCTGTGTTCTTCTAAATTTCTCACGATCTTTAGTATGGAATTTAAAACCATTGATTATGAAACCATTATATCTATTGACAACTTTGTTAGGTCCTCGAGCCAGGTCTATTAATTCAGCTGAAAAATTTCTCTCCATCATCATTGATACCTAGAAAATAAAAAGGAATGTTAACAGGCTATTTGATGCTAAATCTATCCATATATTCTCTAAGTATATGTCAAACCTGTTTTGAAAGCCATTCAGGAAATAACTCGACTAACCATCGCTGTTCAATCCTTGGATTAGGTCGAGTGCCATGATTAGCTTGTCGTTGAGACATTAAAAATTCACTGCATAAAATTTACTTTATTCATTTAGAGCAAAAAATAAGATATGATATTTAAATGTGAAATGCAATAAATCATACTGACCTACGATAGTCAGATATTATTTCACTATGGAGTAACACATAACGATGTGCTTGTGCCATTGATTTATGATCCAATACAATAGTTTCAGTTTTTCCCAAGACTCTACCTGTAGTTGAAAACTTATACAATTCTGTGTTATGTACGAAATCACTATACCGTTGAGGTCTATTAAATGTTGTCTCTACATCTTGGAGATATCTTGAACAAAATATCAAACACTCTTCAGCAATATATCCTTCTGCAATCGAATCCTCTGGATAGGCTCTGTTTCATACATAATCTTTCAATCACACAAGGTACCTACAACATAAATTAATTTTTAAATATAGCATAATTATGATGCTACTTTTATTAAAAATTATAGTGGATCGGTCAGTAGGATACATCAGCCTCTATGTCGTACCTCTCAATAGGATACATCCATCTATAATGTACCGGTCCACCAAGCTTAACTTCCGAAGCTAAGTGAATGAGTAAATGTATCATAATAGTAAAAAATCCAGGAGAAAAAATCTTTTCCATCTGACAAAGTGTAATAGTAACATCAGACTCCAACTGATCAAGCTCTCCAGGATCAATAACTTTTGAACATAATGCCTTAAAGAATGATGATAGCCGAATTATAACTGCAATAACTTGTTTAGGCACTGATGATTTTGAAGCTATTGGCAAGATATCTTGCATCAATATGTGACCATCATGACTTTTGAGATTAGAAATTTTTATATCTTTAAGATGCACACACCTTGAAAAGTTTGATGCATATCCATCAGGTACTTTAATATTTTTCAATACTGCAAGAAAATAATTTTTTTCTTGAGGAGACATTGTATAAGATGCAGGAGGCAAATAAGTTCTATCATTAGCAAGCATAATGGGATGAAGCTCTGGTCGGATACCCAATTCTTTTAAATCCAATCGTGCCTTCATGTTATCTTTGGTCTTTCCATTAAGTTTCAACAATGTTCCAAGTAGATTATCACAAACATTCTTCTCTATGTGCATGACATCAAGATTATGCCGAATAAGATTATGTTCCCAATAAGGTAAGTCAAAGAAGATACTCCTTTTCTTCCATAAATGCTTGCTAGGCTGATTTGTACATGTTATATGTACATCTTCCTCATTTTCTTTTTCAAAAAAATTAGCTGAATCTTCAAATACCTGTGCATCCATATTACTAATAGTCACTTCTTCTGACAATCCTTCTTGATCATTCCTTCCTCTTTTTGTAGAAGACTTTGAGAATTTACCATATATGTAATTGATGGAATCCATTTGTATACGAACATTAGTTCCAGAAGGTGGAATTGGTGCACATCCCAATTCTATGGTACCATCAAATAAATCTTTCTGAAAACGAAACAGATGATTTAGTTCTAACCATCGACGATGACCCATATAACAAAATTTTCCTCCATGTTTTAACCAAATTGAATGTGTTGAATCTGCACAACAAGGACATGCAACCCTTTCCTTTGTACTCCAGCCAGATAAATTGGCATATGCTGGAAAATCATTAATAGTCCACAATAAAGCTGCCTGTAGTTTAAATGTTTCACCATTTAAAGCATCAATTGCATCGACACCTTTCCATAACTGTTTCAATTCCTCTATTAAAGGTTCTAGAAAAATATCAATATCATTTCCTGGACCCTTATCACCTGGAATAACCATTGACAAGATAAGTGAGGATTATTTTATGCACAACCATGGTGGCAAATTGTATGGTATTAGAACAACTGGCCAAGTGCTATATATATAATTTAGAGTCCAAAAAGGATTGAAGCCATCTGAAGCTAAACCCAACCGAACATTACGAATATCAGAGGCAAAATCAGAATGCCTAGTATCAAATGCTTTCCATGCTAGACTATCTGTTGGATGTCTCAACATTCCATCCTTCGTACGCCCTTCATCATGCCATCACATTAATGAAGCTATTTTCGATGATGAATATAGCCTTTTCAATCGAGGAATTAGAGGAAAGTAACGCAATACCTTCGCCAGTTTTTTTGTTTTGTTTGTTACATCATCCTCATCCTCTTCATGAGTTGTCCATCGTGAAGATCCACAAACATTACATGACTCTCGATCAGCATTTTCACCATGATATAACATATAGTCTTTCGGACAACTATGGATCTTTTGATATCCAAGATCCAATTTGTTAACAACTTTCTTTGCTTCATAATAAGAGGATGGTAAACTAGAGCCTTCTGGAAATGCATCCTTTAGTAATTTGAGGAACATGGTAAAACTCTTTCTGGACCATCCATTCATATATTTTATATGAAATAAATGTATAAGAAAAGATATCTTAGAAAATTTCAAACAACCCGGATATAATTGTTCATCTGGATCTTTAATTAAATTATGATACCAAGGTAACTCAGTAGTTGATGATTGCATCTGCTCCTCAACAAATGTTTGTTCCATAAATGTAGAACCATCACATATTCCATCCGTTTCATGTATATTAGATGAACCTCTAAAGTTTTGAACACCATGTCGAAAAGCATATGTGATCAAACCTGTCATATCATCTCCTACAAGGTTATCTTTCATATTACCAGATCCAATATCGGACGAGGAGGGTTGATTACTTAATATTGGCAACATACATTCTCCATGAAAAACCCACCGAGTATAACCTCTAGCAAAACCATTCCATATCAAATGTTCTTCAATGGTTTGTGGATCTAGATAAGAACTGTTAACACATCACCGACACGGACATGAGATCTTTTCATTCAAACTACTTTTATCCATACCAAATTTAATGAAATCACGAACTCCATCTAAATATTCTTTGGTATTTCTTGGTTTATTTATCCAACTTTTATCCATTTTAGGATAAATGATCGATAAACAACCAACTTTTATCCAATATCCTGCACATATTTCATCATCATAAGTGTTCAACATTTAGTAGCAGGTATATGTCAAAATAAATAGTAATGTGATAAAAGGAACTATACTGTTCACAATATTGGCATAGTCTGCAAAATGTTTTTATAAAAATCAAAAGAGGTAGCATAAATTTTTATTTGACAATTATTGTGTTATCAAATAAATATATCATAGATCGGTCAGCATCCTGTAAATTATTGTGTTGTCACTGCACCTACTTACTTTCTTTAGTTCTTATACAATTTCATAATCTGAATGAATATTTTGGACCTATTACATGTTGCCAAGTTGCCAATATACAAGATTTTCATGGACAAAGGTATGCCAAATATCTATTTACTACTTAGAAGGCAATGCCAAATCATATTCGTTTTGAAATGTCCATGTCCAAGTCCAATCAAAACTATGTTGTTAAAGTGTCAATGAAACAAAAGTTTGAGATTTTCCCCCTAGGTGGCACGATATAAACTAGCTAGTTTGTGCAGTTAAAGACTTTGTGCTGAAACTATATTTTCTGTTGCCTTGGTTAATTTGCGGAGTTATCATCTGATGCTGCGCCATTATTGGTTGATATTTTCTTTTTTCCCAAACTTTTCTCTTATATAATGACCGGCCATCAGGAAGGGCTGTAAATTATTTGGCTATTAAAGCTCTAGGGCAAACTACCTTTATGAGGTGTTTTGCTGCCTCCCTTGTTCAGTCCATGGAGAAGCATGCAAAGATTCACAGTGCTGTAGGATGCTAGAGACTTCTAAAGTGGTCTTGCCTCCTCCTAATAAAAAGGCCCATTTGATACCTTTAGATATATAAGGCTATAGAAAGCGAAAGAGAACAAAGGAGACCATTTAAAGAAAATAAAAAAGCAGAGCTACTCCTGTCTTCTTAGAACTAATGTCAGCATATGTGTTCTGTATATGGTGTCTGATCCTTAATTCATGACTTCTTTTAGTCATATTTTACTATTATTTTTCTTTAATTGTTGTTATTATTATTACTACTACTATTATTATTACTACTGCTATTATTATCACTTAATCATTCTAGTCATCATCTCAACTACTACTACGATCAGATAGCTTTTGCTCGACTAGGGTAACAGTTGTTCCAAACAGAACTGAAGTAGTTGGCAGTTGGGACAAAGCATGGGTTCACTTTTAATTTGGGTGAAACTGGTTCAATGAAACAGTGCTGGTGGTTACTCAGCAACTCATCCTAGATGGCTTATTGCAAACAGTCAAAACTCGTTTACCTGTACTAAAATCCAAACGCATCATAGCATCTATCTTGAAGATGGAAAGAGCTTCCTTATCAGTTGTCCCATTAAATAGTCCATCCTACCCTTCACTAAAGCCATATTATCAACATTCCTTGGAACATTTGTAACCGCTAAGAGTGTAGTCACTAGATCAAGCCTCTATTCTCTCTGCATTTCAATATACATTTAAAAATGACCATATTTTAGAATTTTTTTTTTAAAAAAAGTCCTTTTCTTTGGATTTGTGACCTAAAATTTTAGTTAGTGAAGTTGTTCGAATTAACAATGTTTAAGGATAAAACTTAGATGTAATATGCTAGTGTTGCTTGGTTCTATTTTATTTTTTTCTCTACCATTATTTATTGTTTGAATATAGAAAAAGAAGCAGGTATAATTGGGCAGCCCACATACCGGTATGTTTAATAGGTTTCAGTTAATTTCTTAAAATCCTTAATGGCCTTCTTTTGCATTAATCCGGCTCTCTGTCTTAACGGGTCTCAGGTGATGGAAAAGCAACTGGATTAGATTTAGCCCCAATAGAAATTTGAGACAGGCTTATGGTGTTTTACTCTTGTAGTTTGAAATGTCACAAGGTGGCCCATGCTTGGATCATTCAGAGCAGCAACAAAAGGTCCAGCATTAATGTGTCCGCTAAGCAGAGTGTGATGTCTATTGTCTCATTAGCAAGCTTAAATTAAGGGACCCCAACATAACCATCTGAAAGGTAACGAAAAGCCTGGAGATTCAATGAAGGAGGCAAGTAGATTGAAGCTTGAAAGGTGCTTCACTTGCCAGCTTACATTTAGAAGCTACCTCAGTTTATTGGTTTATCTAGAATGAGAATAAATCTGAGAAATTGGATGAAAATAAACGTTATTGCAGCTCAAAAGTGAAGATCAATGTGGATCGGATGTAGGCTCATGAAGTTTCCAGACAATGTAAAAGCAACAATGCACCTTGATATTAAAGAAAACAACAAAAGTAATAGAAAGAATGAAACTTGATATAAAAGAAAGCAACACAAGTAATCTCATTGTTACTAACACCAACTCCTCTGGAACAGCAATATGAATAATTCATTGATTAAATCAAGTGATTGCAAAAGGCAATTTATATTCTAAGAACCAATGAAGGCATGATAGAGTGCCAGCCTGAAGATTAAAATGGTACCAACATGAAACAAGGCTAAATGGAGTAATAAAAATGGAACATCTATTAAGCATCTCCACATAAACAAGAGTAAGAATTTGCATAAGCATTCCTGCGCACATAGTATTACATAAATAAACAAAGATACCAGGAGCGAAATAAAATGTCCAAGGGTGCACAATTATCAAAACTAAATACTGAGGAACACCAAAATTCCCAAGCAAAAACAAAATCCTGTGGTCTTCAACATAAAACAACAACTCAACAATGATGGTATTGCAGTGACATACCAAAGCAATACCATAGGAATCCATCAAAGTACTCCCTCTTCCTGACCTTCTGTAGACCCTCAATATTATCATTTGCAATACATATCCAATTTATAACTTTGGAATCGATGTGATTGGATAGGAAAAAATGAAAAAAAAATAGCTCAATTTATAACAGGCAACCATGTACAAGGAAAAAAATTCCATGGCAAACTAAGCAGGAAAAGGGTGATATCTCTATGCCAAAAATTGAACAACATATTAGCTAATTATCAGGTGACCTTGACATCATATCCAGCTTGAAGCCATCCAAGATCCATGACAATAAATGATTGCACTACACACTTAACAAGAGAATACAGAGTTAACAATTTCAATTGAAAGATTTCAAACCTTCTAAGGGAAATAGATGAGATCTTCAAAATCCTTTTCTTCCGATTAGATCCACAGTAAAAATTAACACCCAAATATGATAGAAGAACAAGAAGCATGCTCGAATCTATTGTGAAACAGAGCCTAAGTACCCCAATATACTCCAGATAACACAAACAAACCCTAAGAAGAAGATAAAGCCATCATTGTTACTATTTTTTTAAATCCTGTTACATTCCCACAAGAGGCGTTACCAGTCAAACAAAGCCGCTCCCCGATGCGGTTGTCAGCTCTGATGTATGTTAGAACTTAGATGTTGCTGAAATGCGCAACAAAAATATGAAGAGCTTGAGTAAAAGAGAACCTGACATTTGTTTGCATGGGTGGAGAAAAAAAAAAAAAGATAAAACTCATTAGAAGGATTTGGAAGGTTTCGGGTTAATAGAGGTGCAACCCAGTGAAGAAGGATTTATAAAAGTCAGTTCCAAATAATTGGGTCTTTCAACAAAGATGCATCTAAATCAACGTGGTGTGAAAAATTACGACTATAAATATAATCATCCACAAGAGGCCTTACCAGTCAAACAAATAGAGTGTCCTTCCCTCACTGCGATCGACGTCCAGCTCTCTCTCTCGAACCCCGAGATCTCAAAGCAAGTCGATGAACGATGATGGGATTTGAGAGACGGCCAAAATCGGGTTCGATGAGATCCAAGCGCGGCGCTTCCAAGAAATCGACAGAGAGAGGGAGTCGAAGATAAGGAGTCGTCGATTGAGGAGTCATCGAAGATCGGGTTAGGGTTAGTCGTGGAAAGAGAGAAGGGTTGGGTATCGACGGCGTGCTTCTTTCAGAAGCAATCGGGAGGGAGGGGGAGGGTTTAGCAGGGGGACTGGATTCGAAGATAAGAAGTCGTCAAAGATTGGGTTAGGGTTAATCTTGAAGCTATTGGCACTGAAGATCGGGTTAGGGTTAGGGAGGCTCTCGGGCTAGGGCTCTGGTGGGGAGGAGGGGGGGAGGGGGGCGGCGAGTGGGGAGGCTCTCGGGCTAGGGCTCTGGTGGGGAGGAGGGGGGGAGGGGGCCGGTGGGGGTTCTGTGACTCGTTGGAATTAGGGTAAGGAGTTAGGGTAAATCCTGAGGGCAGGGCGGGGGGTTAAATCCCGAGAGGGGGGGGGGGGTGAGTCGTTGGAATTAGGGTAAATCGTACCGATGCTTTAAAAAGCGTCAGCAGCTAACTAAATTCCACACGCTATCATCAAGCGTCGGCAAAAAAGGGTTGCTATTTTTAAATTTTAAAGTAGTGCTTACTGCTTTTTTAGCTCCTTTCTTTGCATCCCTATACTTTTAAGACTTTCTTCATCCCTAGCCTCTTGCCAAATTTTATAGTTTGTCCTTTTAAGGTTGATGACAGCTTGAACTTTCTTGTTCCACCATAAGTTTTCTTTCCTACTAGTCCTACCCCTTTTGATTCTTCTAGAACTTCTTTGCTATATTTTTTATGCATTTAGTTATTTTTTTTCTATATTAAGTTGGGATCACTATATATATTCATATCATTACTCTTACTAACTTTTCTTTAAATAATCTTAATTTTTTCTTCTTTCAAATTTTACCATTTAAATTTTGGATTAATAGTTTTATGTTTTACTTTAGATTTCATTTTTATCCATATGTCTGCTACCATTATCCTATGTTGTGAAGTTAAACTTTCTTCTAAAAAAACTTTACATTTGTACATGTTATTTTATCTATCTTCCTAGTTAAGAAAAAGTCTATTTGACTTTTATTAGAACTACTTTTAAATGTTATTAAATGTTCATCTCTCTTTTTAAAACAAGTGTTTGCTATTATTAAATCATACGCCACTACAAAATCTAATAAGCTCAAGCCGGCTTCATTCCTATCTCCAAATCCATATCTCCATGTACTATTTCATATCCATCCCTTTATTTACCTACATGTCCATTAAAATCTCATCCCAAATATATCTGTTCTTCTTGTGGTTTTTCTTGCATTACTTCGTCTATGTCTTCCCAAAATTATGTTTTAGTGTATTGGTCTAATCCTACTTGTGGTGCATATGCACTAATTATGTTAATTAATTATGTTATTCTCAATTATAAGTTTTAGTGATATAATCTGATCTTATTTTTTAGTTACCTTAACAACATATTCCTTAAAATTCTTGTCTATAATTATTCCTACTCCATTTCTATTTTTATATTTTTTGGTATAATATAATTTATATCATGTATTCTCTATTTCTCTAGATATTTTACCTACCCATTTAGTCTCTTGTAAGCATATTATATTTATTTTTCTCCTAATCATAGTGTCTACTATCTCCATAATTTTACCTGTTAGTATTCCTATGTTCCATGTTGCTACTCTAAACTGTTATCATAGACTAACTTCTTTACTCGCACTCATCCATAGTACAGAAACCCTTGCTTACTTATCATCGTACCCAGGCGTTGGTGCGGCGCTCCTTGCCTATTTTTTAAAACATTCGGAGGAAGATGCAATGCATCTCTTTACGGAATGTCCTAGCCCTTCGTATAGTTTAATTTACCATATTCATGTTTTAAGGTTCTGACAGAGTTTTACGCTAGCTGTCAGCTACCTAACACAACCCTCCTTCATTATCTAGGCTTGGGACCGGCCTTGGCGGAGTTCTATCCTTATTCCTTTTTTGGGCTCTAAAAAATATCAAAGAGGATTGAACGAACCCACACACGTAAGTCTAATATAAACATGTCATTAAAAATTAAGTACATAACATGTAAAATTTTTTGTCTTACTTATATTATTTAATTATTTTAAACTCATATCACATGCTACATCTTAAAAGTTTTAATTCCAAGTTTTTATGTCACCACAGTTAGAAATTACACATTTTCTATTAGTGTATGCCCTAGATCCAATTAGATTGGATGTTGTATACATTCCATGAATACAAATCAAATAAAATGGTTTCTTTATCTATCCAGATGTCTTTTATTTGATATATTTATCTGTGAGATAAAGTCCAAAAGAATGTGAACTGTGCATTTAGAATTTGTAATAGATATTATAAATTATGAGATCTAAATTGCACGTTATGGTTCGATTCTTTAAATTTTTCTAATCGATGTGTAGATGGGACTGGACACCATCGAACACCGTGAGACTGGCACACATTGCATATACTCACCCCTAGGGTGAGCAGCTGATTTCATAAGCTGAAGTATGAAGATACTTGGATAGGTGTGTGGATGCTCGTTATTGTAACGATGCATTGGATGACCCGTACAGAGATCCTATATGGATATTCTATATAGTGTCGATGGTTGATCTCTAATGATGGTGGTATAAGTGATCCTTTGACTTGAGATCTTCATTGCATCTCATGTGTGAAATATCATGCTTTGACGACATCCAAACGTCGAGCTAGCCACGGGTGGCAAATATGGTGTCGGTTGCGTATGACATGAAGCACATGAAGGTGATGTTTGATCAAGATATGATTCGTCTCCCTTGATAGAAAGTGTTATAACCCACGACCACTTGATGGATAAAATTGACTGTTAAATCCTTGCAAGGTTGAGTTAGAATTCAAAATGGTTTGAAGTTCTAATTCATATGAGTCAATTTTTTTTGAGATCAAGTAAATAAAGATCAATTACAGGATTGACACATTCCATACCACTGATTGATCTGGGATATGTGACGAAAGGATTTGATCATACGGTAACCGTTCATGGATAGGTGTTGTTGATGATCACGTCAACAAAACCTTTAGCAATTGGTGATCATGATGCTTTGCTAGAGGCCTCTCATGATTTATAATCATATTGTTGACTTGGACAAAGAGTTATCCAATCATTCCTAAGGTATGTGATTAGGACATAATTATTGTCAACATGTTAAAGGGCCTAATGGGTCACACACATTAAAAAGAATTTTGGATGAATTAAAATGAGAATTAAATTAGATTTAATTTAGATAAGATGACTAATTAAATAATTGGTAAGACATAATTTAAAGAAGATAAAATAATAATGGATATGATCCATCATAGTAGAAGGAATGTTAGAGAAATTATTTGCGCATATGATGAACAAATAATTGGATATCCAAATATGGCTTGTTCCATGTGATGGATGGCTCTGATTATTTGGATATGGATGTAAATCTCAGCTAGAAGGATTCATGCCCATGGGATGATGCATGATAAATCTCTATGGTACGATGATGAATACGTACAAATTGGGGCATATAGTTATGTGATAACTAACTCCTAATTTTAAAAGCTGAGACTTAGATTAACGTTACCATGAGAAGGAAGTCTCTTCCTCTTTCTTGGATTAACATTACCATGACGTTACCATAAGAAGGGGAGTCTCTTCTTCTCCTTGGATTAAGGTTACCATGGGAAAAGAGTTCTCTTCTTCTCCCTTGGAACATTTCTTTCTCTTCCTCTCTCTCTATAAATATGTTCCTTCTCTTCGTCCTCAAAAAGTATGAAGAAAAAGATTAGATGAGAGATCTTTGTTTTGAATATTTCTACAAGGGGATTTAAGAAGCGCTAGCACCCCTCTCTCCCTAAGTGTCATCTTCATACCTTGAATGTCTTCATCCACTCTTCTCCACATGGATCACCATTAGAGGCCGGACACGTGGATGGCTAGTGACAGAGGATTCACCGACTTCATCCTTTTCTACATCGATAAAGGACTCAAGTATGAATTAATCTAATATTTTAAATTTTATTTATAATTTAATGAATCTGTTCCTAAGGATCCTGGGCATCTAAAAATTTTGTATTATATCTTTTGCTATATTTTTCATGAATTTGATTCATGTCTTGAATACATAATTCTCATCAGTGGTATCAGAGCCACCTTAGGCTATAGATTCATTAATTGATAGGATACTTGAGTCAATATGATTGATAATATAAGTTTTTATTATGCTTCTTATGAAGATTAAAATCTTGAATATTTTTCATATGTTGATAATAAATCTAAAATAAAATTATATGTTTATTATTTAATGATAAACAATATTATTTAGATTTATGCATGTTCATTATCATGTTAAAATAAAGTACTTTGATATATGATATCAGAGATAAAGATTTATTATATGATAATAAACAATAATTAATTTAGATTTAATCATATCTATGTCACGTTAAAATAGTAATTATTATTTATGCATGATAGATACTATGTGCTGAAATCCTAGAAATCATGTTTAGGATTTAATTTTAACATGATTATTGATATGATTAAGATCTGATATTTATATGATAATGAACGTTAAAAATTTATTTTGGATATTTAGATCATGATAAGATTGTGATTAAATGTAATCATATGGAATTTAAAATTTTATATTTTGAATCCAAAATCTTATCATAACAAGAATATGATTAGGGTTTGTTAGAGACATTAGGATTTACATGGATGTAAAATCGATATGTTATAACATGCATGTAATTAAATGATAAGAAAATTTAAAATTTAAAATTTAAATTTTTAAATTTTAATATTTGAATTAAGAATTCTTATCATAATACCCTAACAAGATCACTATCTTAAGTTATCATAAAATGTAATAGATGATAAAGATTTAGGAAACTTAGACTTAACCACATCATTGCTTGATCCTATGATCCCAATATTGGTCTGATCAATTAGGCTTACATACATTGGTGTCTAAGATAAGTGTGATCATGGTTTTTAATTGATCTGCTCGCTGCCTAAAAAACCCATTCAATGGGATCGAAGGGTATGCTAAATAGGACCCCATTGATCAGCTAATATGGCCATTGTTATGGAAAGCTCTTAATTGATTAAATCAATAAGGTTAATCAGGATAGAAGCAATAGATCTGGTCACATGATTAGGGTTTCTATATCATATAGTGGTCAGAGATCCTAATTTGATTAGGAATCCTAAATCATAAGATTTGATCTTATGATATTTTTAGGTTAATAAAGATTAATCTAAAATCTATATATAGGATATGTAATCTAGCATAGTACAAATGTTGTAGATATAGATGGGACCTATATGCGCTAAATCCCTCCATGAATATTAAGTCATAAGCCTTCCAATGTTCACATGATACAAAATTATTAGGTCATAAGATTTGTCGTGCCAAAGCTAAGGTCGAATGTACTTATGAGGAGTTGATTATGGAAAAATGGGTTGACTTAACTAGATTAGCTGACATAATTGGCCAAAGTCAGGGTCAGTCTACTCTATAGGCAAACTTTAGGGTGATCATATATGGATATAATTGATAAGGCAATGTTCCCTAAATGATCTAGGAGTCACATTAGATGTGATTGATGATAATCTATCAAATTTGGCTTACCGAGATTTATTGTGCCAAAGCCAAGGTCAAGGTAATTCAAATGAGGATCCTATCCCACTAAGAATATTGAATGCTAATTTTTCAAGATTAATAGAGAGGGCTGTTAACCTTGATAAAATAGTGGGAGAAACCAACTTAATTAAAAATCTAGAATTACCATATTAAGTTGGTGATTAGTATTCATAGTAATTGACTCGTTCTAATTTTATGTAGGTTATCAGAGAAACTATGAGTGTAAACATCAACCTTAGGAATATTTTGGAATCCAACAAATTGACTGGACTCAACTTTCCTGATTGGATAAGGAATGTAAGGATCGTTCTTCGATCTGAAAAATTTCTTTTTGTTGTAGATGAGGTTGCACCGGAGGTCCTACCAACGGATGCTCCAACTGAGGTTCATGTGGCATACAACCAGTATAAAGATACTGAAGAAATGGCCACATGTTTGATGTTGGCCTCGATGTCACCTGATCTTCAGAAACAGCATGAGCATATGAATGCTCAAGAGATTTTGATGCACTTGCAAGAGTTGTTTGGTGCACAGTCTCGATATGAGATGTTTCAAACCTCTAGAGATCTGTTTTAGTACAAAATGATTAAGGATTCATCAGTGGGTGCCCACGTGCTGAAAATGATCAATCTGATTGAGAAGTTGGCACGATTGGGTTTTGTGATGGATCATGAACTAAGTATTGACTTGGTTCTACAATCACTACCTCCTAGCTATTCGTAGTTTGTTCTTAATTTCAATATGAACAAGCTAGAGGCATCCCTACCTGAGCTCATGAATATGCTGATGAATATCGAGCCCAACATTAAGAAAGAAAAGGGGCATGTTATGGTCATGGAGTCCTCTGGCGCTCGTAAGAAGCGGCCAAAGAAGAATAAGGTCCAAAAGGCCAAGGAGACTAAACCAAATAAGGGCATTAAGAAAAATAAAGTAGCCAAGGAGAAGTGTCACTTCTGTGGTAAGGAAGGGTACTGGAAGTGAAATTGCAAGGCTTATCTAGCTAACCTGAAAGAAAAGAAATATACAGATGCTTCTACATCAGGTATATTTATGATTGAGATATTTTTTTCTGTTACTTCTTATGGATACCGATTGTGGATCTCATATTTGTATTAATATGCAGATGATAAGAAGTAGTAAAAAGCTGAAGAAAGATGAAGTGATCCTTCATATGAAAAATGGAGCAAAGGTTGCTGCTTTAGCTGTAAGATCTTTTTCTTTATCTTTGCCCACTGGTCTTGTAATGGAGCTTAGTAATTGTTACTATGTTCCAAACATAACAAAGAATATTATTTCCGTTTCATGTTTTGTAAATGATGGATATACATTTAAAATTAGAAATAAAGGAATTTTAATTTTTAAAAATAAAATATTCTTTGGTTTCGCTGAAATATTCAATGGGATTTATGTTTTGAATTTACAATGCCCTGTTCTCAATATAGAAACTAAGAAATTAAAATCAAATAATTCTAAGAACTCGTTCCTATGGCACTGTCGTTTAGGCCATCTAAATAAAACACGTTTAACCAAGTTACATAAGGATGGCTACTTGGGCTCATTCGATTGAGAATCGTTTGAGGAATGTGAGTCGTGCTTACATGGCAAAATGACTAAGCCATCCTTTACTAAAAAGGGTGAGCAAGCAACTAAATGTTTTGGACTAGTACATTCGGATGTATGTGGTCCTATCAATATTCAGGTAATAGGAGGTTTTTTTACTTCATCATATTTATAGATGACCATAGCAGGTATGGTTATGTATATCTGATGAAGCACAAATCTGAAGCCTTTGAAAAGTTCAAAGAATTCAGATCCGATGTAGGAAAACAAAGTGGCAAAAGTATTAAGATACTTTGATCAGATCAAGGTAGGGAATACTTAAGCCATGAGTTCTTAGAATATTTGAAAAAGAATGGAATTCTCTCTTAGTGGACTCCTCTTGGTACGACACAACATAATGGTTTATCAGAAAGGAGGAATCGCACATTATTAGATATGGTGCGATCAATGACGAGCCTTGCAAATTTCCAAAAATATTTTGGGGTTATGCGCTACACACAGCCGAATACACTCTAAACCGAGTTTCGTCTAAGTCAGTTAGTTCCACTCCCTATGAGATATGTTGTGGAAAGAAACCAACCCTTAGTCATCTAAGGATTTGGGGTTGCTACGCTTATGTGAAGCATAATGAGTCGGACAAGCTTGGAGCTAGATCCGACAAGTGTAATTTTGTGGGATATTCTAAAGAAACAAAAGGATACTACTTCTACCACCCACTCGAGCAAAAGGTTTTTGTCTCAAGACATGCCATATTCCTAGAGAATGAGATTTTTCTAAGAAAGGACAGTAGGAGAAATATTGAGATTAGTGAAACTCAAGAATCAAAAATTGACACAAACCGATTAGATGACATGGAGCAAATGCCAAATGCAGTAGGAGTTGAGCAGGAGACTCAACTCACATTCAAACAACATTTACGTGAGTCTCTATCAGAAATGATGGAGCAATAGGTAGCTCCAAGTACACATCAGCTACGTAGGTCTAGTAGAACACATCATATTCCAAAGAGATATGGATTTCTTATAGAAGATGATGAGCCTACTAACTATGAGGAAGCAATATGTGACATTGACTCCAAGAGATGGCTTGAAGCCATGAAGTCTGAAATAGACTCCATGTACGACAACCAAGTATGGACTTTGGTTGATCCACATGAAGGGATAAAACCTATTGGGTGCAAATGGGTCTTCAAGAAGAAGACGACATGGATGGTAATGTGATTACCTATAAGGTGAGGCTAGTAGCAAAAGGTTACAAGCAAAGACAAGGCGTTAACTTTGATGAAACCTTTTCTCCTGTAGCCATGCTTAAGTCCATAAGGATTTTGCTTGCGATTGCAGCCTATTATGATTATGAGATATGGCAAATGGATGTCAAGACCGCCTTCCTAAATGATGATTAGTGAAGGATGTGTATATGACACAACATGAGGGTTTTGAGTCCATTGATTCTCAAAAGGTATGCAAGCTGCAAATGTCCATTTATGGACTTAAGTAAGCCTCTAGAAGTTGGAACATCTGTTTTGATGAAACAATTAAAGAGTTTGATTTTATCAAAAATGAGGATGATCCATGTGTGTACAAGAAGGTTAGTGGGAGTGTTATTATTTTCTTGATATTATATGTAGATGACATATTATTGATAGAAATCAATGTATCCTTGCTGCAAGAAGTGAAGGATTGGTTGTCCAGCAAGTTCTCCATAAAAATTTGGGAGAAGCAGCCTACATACTGGGTATTAAGATCTATAGAATTAGATTTAGGAGGTTGCTTGGATTGTCCCAATCAACGTACATAGATAAAGTGCTAAAATGGTTTAGCATGGAGGAATCCAAGAAGGGATTCCTGTCGGTATCGCATAGGGTACATCTCTCCAAGGACATGAGTCCTAAGACCCAAGTGGAGAGAGATCACATGAATAGGATTCTATACGCCTCAACAATCGGATCCATCATGTATGCGATGCTATGTATGAGACCTGATGTTTCTTATGCTTTGAGTATCACTAGTAGATACCAGGAAAACCTTGGTGAGAAACATTGGATGGCCATCAAGAACATCCTTAAGTACTTACGAAGGACTAAGGATATGTTCTTGGTTAATGGAAGACCCAAACTCATAGTTCAGGGTTATATGGATTCTAGTTTTCAGTCTGATAAAGATGATTATAAATCTCAATCATGCTATGCCTTTACACTTAATGGCAGTGCAATCAGCTGGAAGAGTTTCAGGTAGGAGATGACTGCCGACTCTACGACCAAAGTCGAGTACATCGCAGCATCAAATGCAACCAAAGAAGCAGTTTGGATCAAAAAGTTCATCACTGAACTTGGTATGGTTCCAAGCATTGCTGATCGAGTACACATGTATTGTGACAACAATTGAGCTAATGCGCAAGCTAAGGAGCCAAGGTCTCATCAGAGATCCAAACATGTACTCAGGAGATACAATGTAATTAGAGAGATTATTGGTAGAAATGATGTAAAAATAGAATGAGTCCCCACTAAGGATAATGCAGCTGATCCGCTCACTAAAGCCTTGCCGTAGCAGAAGCATGATAATCATGTTAAGTCACTTGGTATTAAATAAATGGGTGAATGGCTCTAGTGCAAGTGGGAGATTGTTAGTGTATGCCCTAGATCCAATTGGATTGAATGCTGAATACATTCTATGAATACAAATCAAATAAAATGGTTTCTTTATTTATCCAGATGTTTTTTATTTGATATATTTGTCTGTGAGATAAAGTCCAAAAGAATGTGAACCATGCATATAAATTTGTAATAGAGATTACAAATTGTGAGATCCAAATTGCACGTTATGGTTCGATTCTTTAAATTTTTCTAGTCGATGTGTAGATGGGACTGGACACATCGAACACTGTAAGACTGGCACACATTGCATATCCTCACCCTTGGGGTGAGTAGCTGATTTCACAAGCTAAAGTATGAAGATACTTGGATAGATATGTGGATGCTCGTTATTATAACAATGCATTGATGACCCATATAGAGATCCCATATGAATATTTATATAGTGTTGATGGTTGATCTCTAATGATGGTGGTGTGAGTGATCCTTTGACTTGAGATCTTTAATGCATCTTATGTTTGGAATGTCATGCTTTGACAACATCCAAATGTTGCTCTAGCCATGGATGGCAAATATGGTGTTGGTTGGGTATGACATGAAGCACATGAAGGTGGTGTTTGATCAAGACAGGATTCCTCTCCCTTGATAGAAAGGGTTATATCCCACGGCCACTTGATAGATTAAATTGACTGTTAAATCCTTGCAAGGTTGAGTTAGAATTTGAAATGGTTTCAAAGTTTTAATTCATATGAGTCAATTTTTCTAAGATCAAGTAAACAAAGATCAATTACAGGGTTGACACATTCCATACCACTGATTGATCTGGGATATGTGACGAAAGGATTTGATCATACGATAACCGTTCATGGACATGTGTTGTTGAGGTCACATCAATAAAACCTTTAGCAGTTGGGTGGTCATGATGCTTTGCTAGAGGCCTCTCATGATCTATAATCATGTGGTTGACTTGGATAAAGAGTTGTCCAATCATTCATAGGGTCTGTGATTAGAATATGATTATTGCCAACATGTTAAAGGGCCTAATGGGTCACACGCATTGAGAATTTTGGATGAATTAAAATGAGAATTAAATTAGATTTAATTCAGATAAGATGACCAATTAAATAATTGGGTAAGACCCAATTTAAAGAAGATAAAATAATAATGGATATGATCCATCATAGTAGAAGGAATGTTAGGGAGAAATTATTTGCGCATATGATGAACAAATAATTGGATACCCAAATATGGCTTGTTCCATGTGATGGACGGCTCTGATTATTTGGGTATGGATGGTAAATCTTAGCCATGTGAAGAAGGATTCATGCCCATAGGATGAGGCATGATGAATCTCTACGGTACGATGATGAACACGTACAGATTGGGGCATATAGTTATGTGACAACTAACTCCTAATTTCAAAAGCTGAGATTGTAACACTTGGATTCGTTACTATGAGAAAGGAGTCTCTTCCTCTTTTTTTTCGATTAACGTTACCATGAAGTTACCATGAGAAGGGGAGTTTCTTCCCCTCCCTTAGATTAAGGTAACCATGGGAGAAGAGGTCTCTTCTTCTTTGGAACGTTTCTTTCTCTCCCTTTCTCTCTATCCTTTTCTTCTTCCTCAAAAGGTTCAAAAGGTGAGAGATCTTCTATTTTGAATATTTTTATAAGGGGATTCAAGAGGCGCTAGCACCCCTCTCTTCCTAAGTGTCATTTTCATACCTTGAAGGTCTTCATCAACTCTTCTCTGCATGGATCACCGTTAGAGGCCGAACATATGGACGGCTAGTGACATAGGATTCACCGGCTTCATCCTTGTCTATATCGATAAAGGACTCATGTATGAATAAATCTAATGTTTTAGATTTTATTTCTAATTTAATGAATCTGTTCCTAAGGATCCTGGGCATCTAGGAATTTTATTTTATATCTTCTGCTATAATTTTCATAAATTTGATTCATGTCTTAATACATAATTTCCATCATTTTCATGCTTAGAATTTACATGACATCTTATTACACATATGCCATAGTCTTAAATTACAGTTATATATATATATCTTTGTGACAGAATTAGAACACCTCATTTAACCCTATGGATAAAGGTATATCTTTTACATATATCCCCTATGAATATGGGTTCTGGTATCAAACATTATGCCATCAAGTCATATCATAATGGATTAAGAGTAACATATTTTATTATTTAAAATTTATTCTTTATTTTTATTTAATTATTATCCATGAAATTCTTTTGATTAACATACATAAATATATATTCATATCATAATAGTTATGATATTATTATTAATACCATAGATTATTACTGTTTTATGGTTTTACAATAAAATAGCTATTTAGTTTGCATTTTCTTCATATTTGCTTTAGCAATTTATAATTATTTTCAGTATTATCAACATATACTAATATTATTATTACCATATTATTATTATTACTATTGAAATAATAAATTATGCAAAAATTAACTAAATCTAAAATAATAATATTTAAATGCATATATTGAAGCAACGAAATTTATTTTATAAAATAATAAACAATAATAAATAATATTTAATTAGAATTGTATTTATGTATAAATTGCATAATTTAAGAATTTACTAGAATTACTAATTATAATTAGCTTACAAATCTTCTATCACTAATCCACATGTCAAATCCAACTAATTAAGCTACCAATTAATACCTACAATATAATATTTAAATTTTTAATTTCTAAAAATATGATAGCTCAAAATAATTCTAATATTTTACTAAGTTTAGTCTTGGCTTTTAGTTGGGGCTTGATTAACTTAATTTATATAACCTAAATACTAATAAATGGCTGACAAACAAACTATATTGATCCTGTATCTAATCCTTAACCTTTGCGATTGGTGCATCGCCAGCAATCCTAAATGGTAATATAGATTACTTACAACATAAATTATCATTTGATAGATTACCAGTAATGTTGATTACTATGTTTGGTATTAACCAGTAATGCAACAGTAATATTAATTATTGTGTTTGGTATAACAAACAGATTACCAGTCATATAACATCAAATTTTCAAAGAACCCCTAAATTAAATTTATTAAAAATTTATATATTATTATATTTTGATTTAAAAAAATTTATTTATAACAGATAATGTTTAAAAAAATTATATTTATAAATGATATTCGAAGCGGTTGATGAGGATGCTGGAGGCCACCGATCGTAAGAAGTTTCTTGACATTTGGAGATGGCCGTAGGGCCACTGGGCGATGGAAATCCATAGCTCGACTCCACAGAAGAGTGTGTGACTCGAGACCTTCGACACGAAGGTTCCAATAAGATCGATAGAAGAGGATGCGAGTAAAGAGGAAAAAAGGATAATTTTATCAAAAAAATAATAATTTATCAGATTACCACTTCTCTAATGTGGATAACCACCCTTTTCTGAGGAGATCTGGATTACCTCATGAGAGGTGATCCAGATTACCACTATAAGATATATTGTCATTCAAATATGTACTAAATATGATTATATGGTGGGCTCCATTTAAATTACCGACAATCTGAATAGATTACCTGCTATCAAATGCCCCTTAAGAGGTTAGGCCAAGATTAGATTGGCTTCAAAATGAGGTCCAATTTGGGTCCAAATGGGTTGGACCTAATCCTGGATGGAAAAGACTTTGTACATCACATCCGGTGTAGCAAGTCCTACGAGAACTGTCGCCCCTCTTTATTGGTCCACATGCATACGATACCCATTAAAAATGTTAAGACAGCTTTACGACATCCCGAGGGAAAAAATTATGATACCTCAGTTTTAAACTTACAACACTGTAGTTATAAAATTAAGACATCAGTTCAGAAAGTAAAAAAAAAATTATGACACTCCAGTTTTAAACTTACAACACCCGTTCAGAAAGCAAAAAAAATTCCGACACCCGGAATTTGTGTACAGACACGTTTTCTGAGTGGGTGTCATAATTTTATAGCTACGATGTCATAAGTTTACGAATAGAGTGCCGTAATTTTTTTTTAACTTTCGGTATCTTAATTTTATAACGTAAGTTTAAAACTGGGGTATCATCTTAAATTTTGACATGATGTGCATTAATATCTGTTCAGCTATTTTTTTGGAATTTGTGTTTAGATACATTTCTTTGACATGATGTGCATTAATATCTGTTCAGCTATTTTTTTGGAATTTGTGTTTAGATACATTTCCTGAATTGGTTTTTTTTTTTTGCTTTCTAAAAAAGGGGATGTCATATTAAGCCATCTTAACATTTTTTAAAAATGTACGCATGTTAGCGGTGCAACCCATTTAGAACTTGCTGCACATACGGTATACAAAGTCTTTTCTAACCCCGGATACAGACCCATTCCTCCTACTATTTTTATTTTTTCTTCTTTCTACTTTCAGAAACCCATGCTCAAACTCGCTTTGGCCATGGGCGGCCGCCTAGCGAATTGGCCATGGGCCGCCTGGATTCTGACAGCCCCCTTTCGGCCGATCACCGGCTTCCCCTGCCGAAGCATCCAGCCCGTGGTGGTCCGGTGGCCGCTAGCCACTGCAAAAGGCTTTCTAAAACTCTATCCATAGGTCCAAAAATAGGGCAGACAGACTTTCTCCCCCATTTTTCATCGATCGCCACCGTCCAAGCCCAAACCATGCTGCCCTATGAAAGTACCAGCAAGAGGAAAGAGAGTGACAAGGGTATATGTTGGAAGAAATCGCCGGCAATGGAGAAATAGCCACCGGAAACCCACCCTTGCTGTAGCCAAAACAGAGAAAAACAGAGAAAACTATGTAAAAGCCCAACTTTAAACTCCAAAATCCGATGACTGGGGGCTACACCTGAGATGGGGGAAAAGGAGATCACCTACCGGGGGTTGTTGTCCGATAGTCAGAGCACCAGCGACGATTCGATGATGCGGTGAAGATTGAGAAGAATAGGGATATAAGAATGCTAGGGAGTTTGCCAAATATAAATACAAAAGAAAAAAAGGGGAAGACATTTAATCGCTCCCACCGTTCTGGGGATTGATGGAACGGATGAGGCGGTGAACGCGGGTGTTACGCAGGTTTAGGCCTAGCCCTTTTTTTATTTATATCTTCATATTACGTTGTGAACCTCAAAATGTACTCATGGTTTATTACTTTTGTGAGGCATTAACAATTCTAAAAAGCCAACATATAATATTGTAGATTTGGATTTGTTGGATGCCATTGAGAATTTTAAATAATATCATCAGAATATTTATCATTTTGTATGCATGGCTTTAAAATTCCCATTTGCCAGTACTTTTGTGATGCGTCATTGAGCAACATATTATAAATTGTGTATGAAGACCAATATTTATAAAATCTTTCAAATAGATTTTGTATTGATTTGATTTATGACCATGCAAATATTAAAAATAATTACCATCGGCAGCTGAAAACATTGCAGAAATTATTCAACATCAATTATAAAATTGTCACCATGGGGGTATTATTGGCATTTGAAAGCGTTGGTAACTCTATTTCTTGGGAGCTTCTATTTACACTGCAAATATTACTTTCTTCACTTCCAATTTTTTTTAAAAAATTAATTTTTTAAACTATTCTTAAAACCCTCACTCTTTCCTTCCCTGTTCGTTCCGATGCCTTCATTCCCTTTAGCGCCCCCCCTCCTCATTCGCTTCAACAGCCCCCTCCCTCCTCTGGAGCATCGACCACCTTCCCCAGCTTTTCCTTGTCCCGGTGCATGGAAGGGAGGGATCGGAGCAACTGGACCGAGAAAGAGAGTCGATGCCCGGAGGGGGAGGAAGCCAGAGGAGCTATCGGAGCGAACGGATGGAGAGGGAGGGAGAGGAAAGCTAGAGGGAACGAAGGCGAGGGTTTTAAGGATAGTTTAAAAAATTAATTTTTTTAAAAAATATTTAAGAGTGTAGGGAGTAATTGTTAGAAAAAAGTTAAAAAAAAAAAGGGAGAACGCCCGCGAGCAACGCTCGCGGACGTTTCTTTGACGCGGACGTTCCTTCTTTGACGCAATGTTCCGTTGGAACGTTGCGTGAACGTTAGAAGGCCAACGTTTCAGAAACGACCCAAATAATTTTATTTGTAAGCCATTTTTGATGTAATTTAAGGCTAACGGCCATTAGCCTTTATGGCCATTATGGGCGAGCGTTAGAGTTTTTATGGGCCAAGCCTATAAATAGGCTTAGGAATTCATATTGATAGAATGAATCAATATAGAATGATTTGGAGTAGTCCTGATTTGTTTTATCTCATTTTATTTTTATATATTTATTGATCTTTTTGGGCATCTGAAGGAAATCGTTGGGTTTGCACCTCCACACGATCATGCTCGTAGTAGGAGGATCGGGTCGAGCCGGGTCGTTGTACCTTGGGGACAGATCGCCAACAACCTGCATGAAGGGGTGAAAATCTGATCCTTAGGGCAGTGTCTAACACGCCTCGATTCTGGTTTGATCCTATTAATCTTTTGGTTTTACTTTATTTGTATATTTAAATTTCTATAACATATTTCTAGCAATTTTAGAAAGTGATTTTTTGTAAGATCAAAATTATTTTCCAACAGCTAAGGATCAGATTTTTCCTTCTTCTCTAGAGATTGCTAGATTTTCATTCCATTTACTCATTCTGCTTTTGCATGAGTTTGCTCAACATATAAATTTTTTATGCCACTCTGAAATGCATGTGCATTAATGGTGCAAATGTTGCTATGCTAAATTATGATCATCCATTGGGCCCAAGATTTAAAGGAAAAGATTATGGTTTGAATACTTATTATTTTTCTTGGGCAAAATATTAATATTGCTGCAATGCTTTAAATTATATTTCATAAGTTGATCTTTTTACCGTTGGAATGGATTGTTGTGCTATGTTGCTTTAAAAGAGTTAGTTGATACACGCTATTTTTCTTCCTTACTAATTTTTGTTAAATATATGGTAAAAATAATACTCAGTTTATCTTCACCATCAGATGGTTAAGTGCTCATGCACATACATGGATAGAAATTGGTGTAACAAATCTTGGTTATTAAATAGATTGGGCAATCATGGTCATGTACTTAGCTTATAATAAAAGCGACTGTCCAGCTATCTCTGCAATTTGCTATGCAATTGTTTTAGTACATATAATCATTATTTGGTTTATCTGCTTCATTTGTAGTATCAGATTTTAATACATTTTGATATGCCTCGGGTGATATATGGTGAGCATAAAATATACTAAACTGATAAATAAGACATAACAAAAATAATAACATATGACATTATTGTCTTATTCTAAATGTTAGACACTGTTGAGCTTCCTTTGTCTTCTGACTTGTTAGAAGTTGAAGCTTGAATCTTGGTGTGTGTGCATATGGTTTGTTCAACATGTCAGAGGCTTCTTTCTATTCACCGAACATTCACATGTTTAATTATATGTATAAATATATACGCATTTATACATGTATGCATATAGGTACACAGACGTGTGCAAATCAGGTGGGGCTTGTCACATCTTAGTACCCAAGTACATATATAATATGTATACTTATTCTCTCCTCAAGTTGGTAGTAACTAACAAAGCTAACAAATATAAAGTTGAAGTGCTAATCAGAAAATGAATTACTTTGTTCACTGGATAGATAGACAAGGGTGAAGTCATCAAATAGGTGGTTAACCATTCAGCATGAAAACAAAGCCTTGTTGAAAACACACATGCTTGCACTTGTGCACATAATATATGTGTGCTATATAGATATATTTTTATATCATCTTATTATTTAACTTTCAAGTGCAGCTACTAGCATATATATTTGCATTCTTACATAAATGCAAAAGTTTTTCTGTTACATATAAGTGTTTTCTGGTATTTGCATTCTTACATAAATGCAAAAGTTTTTCTGTTCCAGATAAGTGTATAGTAATCAATATTTAATATCTCCTTGTTGTGTTGAAGTTCTAGACAAAAGTGACAGTATTGGGCAAATACTTATTGCTTACCTACTATTGTGAATCTTTTATGTTACCAAATGGCAAAGAATGGATGAACTTGGATGCGGTGACAAGGTATGTCATTTAAATGCTCTATTTTGAGTCTCTTAATATATATTGTCATGAGATTTAATAAAAGTTTTTATAATTTACTAAATAATCTTATGATAGTTGGAATATCCAACTTATTGTTTACCTTATATTTGGATATTCAATTCTAATATATCTTTGCCTGATTCTCTTATTTGAGGTCTAGTCCTAAAATAATATTATCTCTTTGGAATTTGCCGAGAAGATTTTGGCAGACTAATTAACCAAGGAGTTATCTAGGAATGGAGTCTTAGATTCATCGAGGGGGATGTGGCTTAAGCCCATTATTTGATCGCCAGCAGTGGATACCCAACCTCTGTGATTGGAGATCCCATGAATGAGGTTCAATGTGGTAGAAACGAAGCTGATTGAGTGATCGTGTTAGAGCACAAATTTTTGAAAAATTTTTCATCCCATCCCTATGATGAGTGCTCTTATAAAGTGACAAAGTAAATTTGTGTAAGGTTGAGTTATACTCTTAATGGATCGAGGTAGGTTATCTGCAGGGTATTGTCACAAATACCCTTGGAGGATTCACCTATATGAGAATCGTCATATTAGGCCGTGACTAAAGGTTTGGGCTAATCTTAAAGAATTCTCATGAAAAATCAAGGTATTAAGCGCAAGGCCTTTAATATGCGCTACCGCTTAAACCCAATTGATCCATACTGTGTGTGTGATTAGTAGAAGTCTGAGTCAAAGGACCTAGTTCAAGGTCTAATCCACTATGGTTCCTTCAGATGTATACAATCAACACTAAGTGAGGTTCAAGTCCATTGGACACCTCACCTATTGCGCAGTATAAGATGCCCTAAAATTTTTGTTATATTCATTTTTTTATTTTAAACTTTTGTGGGAGATTGTTAGAAAAAAGTTAAAAAAAAGGGAGAACGCCCGCGAGCGCGCGGGCAACGCTCGCGGATGTTCCTTCTTTGATGCGGACGTTCCTTCTTTGACGCAATGTTCCGTTGGAACGTTGCGTGAACGTTGGAAGGCCAACGTTTCAGAAACGGCCCAAATAATTTTATTTGTAAGCCGTTTTTGATGTAATTTAAGGCTAACGGCCATTAGGCCTTTATGGCCATTATGGGCCGAGCCGTTAGAGTTTTTATGGGCCAAGCCTATAAATAGGTTAGGAATTCATATTGATAGAATGAATCAATATAGAATGATTTGGAGTAGCCCTGATTTGTTTTATCTCATTTATTTTATATATTTTATTGATCTTTTTGGGCATCTGAAGGAAATCGTTGGGTTTGCACCTCCACACGATCATGCTCGTAGTAGGAGGATCGGGTCGAGCCGGGTCGTTGTACCTTAGGGATAGATCGCCAACAACCTGCATGAAGGGGCAAAAATCTGATCCTTAGGGCAGTGTCTAACACGCCTCGGTCCTGGTTTGATCCTATTAATCTTTTGGTTTTACTTTATTTGTATATTTAAATTTCTATAACATATTTCTAGCAATTTTAGAAAGGAATTTTTTGTAACATTGAAAAATATTTCTAACAATTTTTACTGTGTAAATAGAAGCTCCACTATTTCTTATAACTACTAAACTATCTAGAAGTCTTTTATCAGCATTTTAAATTTCTATTGAACTTTTGTCACCGACATCAAAATGTCGGTAATTCCATTCCTCAATGCGATGGTAGCATCTAAAAAGGACACTTTGAACTGCTATTAAAAAGCTTTTAAGGGTTTTTTTTTTGTGCTGCCATCGGCACTCGTGGTGTTAAGAAAATACAAGGAAATTTCAAAAAAAAATTGCTGCTAAAAGGATATTTTTTTAAAAAAATTGCTGCTAAAATAATCTCATTTAGCAGCATTCATACAAAGCGTCAGTGATTAACGAGTCCATTCTCCATCAACTTCAAGTCTTGTGGATCAATTTAGACGATAACATGCTGGAATTTGTTCAAATTAGTCAACTAGTCCAAACCTTTCAAAGTATACCATGAAGGCACTTAAATAATGACAAATCCAAGCAACTTCTATTTAGAAAGAAAAAGTAACCATGGATATAGTATAATTCTTGTTGGATGCTTATTATAATGTAGCATGATAAAACATGAAGCTTAAAACCATAACCAACAAGCAAGACTAAATAAGGCTACATTATTTGAAAAATTCCATAACCCAAGCATCGAAAAAACCATACAAAACTTCGAATCAAAAAAGCCAGCTTCCCTTGCTAAAGACTCGTACTCTTTTTTGGTCCTCTCTTTTCCTCCAGGATTATGGGCCAACATGATGAGGTCAAGATGGAAGACAACTTGCGCTACTGGGAGAATAGATTCCACAACTATCACCTTAATTTCCAGCTTTTGATAGAGCTTTCCAACAATTCTTCAATAGCTTTAAGCAGCAATCATCATTCTAATCGTGAAGAATCCACTACAAGAATCAAAGTTCATATCATTAGTCGCTATTGAAGCTAATTGCACATTATGGTTATATTTCATATTCATTACTTGTTTTCTTTGTTTATATTGTTAGCCTTATTGTTTTTATATTAATAAAACCATGTTAACTATTTAATATGCATTTCTAGATTTGTACATTTTAGTTAAATTTCTAATGTAGTACTCTTGGTGTTCCATCTTATCCACATTTTATCCAGGGCTAGGAGTTCCATCTTTCATGCTAGCAGCTTACTAGATGTTCAACCAACCATTTATTAATTTATTCTTCTTTCTTTTCTGCCTCTGAAGCTATATGTTTGCCCATGAGCAAGTGCAAATATTATATTTAAAATATTATTTTTTTTAAAAAATAATTTTTTATACTAAAGATATTTAAAATTAAAACAAGCCAGTAGGTCTAATATTTAAAAAAAAAACTTAAAAATTAAAAGAATAGCCCTACAAATCTAGACCGTGCCGATCCAGTTAACTAATGGTAGCCAAGCGGCACGACTCGACAGCCCATATAATTTAATACGTTGATGTCCAGTTCTCTCATGCATAAAATTTAATACATTGATGTGGAGTTCTCCCACCAAAAAAACATTGAAGTCGGACAGTCCAATAGGACCGGCTAGATCTGGCTAGTAAACATAGGAGAGACTCAAAGAGTTTTGGCCTGCGCTTCTTCAACTAATATTTTAAAAAAAGAACAAAAATGAAAGGATGTGATGGAAGGAATGGAAAAAACATTCAAAAATCAAATTTTATAGGAATTTCTTAATAAAGAAAAAAATTCAGCCCAAAAACAACCCAAGGGACCTTCCATCTAAACAAACTTAATCCAAACATAATTTCACCATGCTCTTTGGTATCTCCTTACTTCTAGAAAGGTTTAAATCCATTTTATCTGCTAATTTTAGCCTTCTTTAATTCTACATTGATGTTTGGCTTTTCGAATAAGGCAAAAGGCTCCACTTGCAAATTCAAAAAGCTGGGTTCAATGTTTGTAGCCGAATCAATGATGCCTGAAAATTATTTGAGAGAATGCCAATATAAAATTTGGATGTAATTGTCTCAATATAATTCCCACCATGGCCATTTAAATAGTTGAATGTAGTCTCAATGTACTCTTAGTACATTTAACCCTCACTACTCTCTATATCAAAATCCTACTGGTTCCATTATCAAAGAACTTCTACTTCATTATTACTTAAAAAAAAAAAACAATGATGAACTAAGAATAATTGAAAGGTTCCCAAGTCCTCATCACCCACTGTTCATATGTCACCGTGGGATCAATGTTTAGATATATAGTGTCTTTATAGTTTCTTCATTTTCTCCTAGTTCAATCTCAATCTCTAGCTATTTTAAAATGCATTGATAGAGACTAGACCTTAAGTTTACCCATACAGTGAAAGGAGATTTATAAATCATTTAGGGCTTAAGCTTTTTTATCCTTTTATCTCCTTCCTACTCTCCTCTTCATCATGCTCTTCTTCTATTACTAATTTATGAAGCACAGCACATGCAAGAAATAATCCTTTAGAGAGCCTCCCAATAAAATAAGCCTCTTCTAAATAGTTAAGAATAAGATCAAATACTAAAATGAGCAACGAAGCTAATGCTAACAAGCCCAACCAACATTATCATCATGCCTTACAGTGTCATCGCTAACAACCCCAAGAATATCAAACATCTTCAAAACCAACTTCTACAACTACCTAACAGGTGACCATTATGTTGCCATCTTCTTGAAATTGCTTGAAGGTGGCACTAACATATGCAGCAATATGGGACGAGTTTTAGTGGCAGGTATAGGCTGCCGGCAATGTAATGTCACTTGACGATTTTGACACCTACTTTGATGGATCCATTGTTGCATCGACAATAACAATCATGTTTGTAAAAAAGAACATGATGCTGCCAGCGAAACAATGGAATTTGAACATAATGCTACCAGCAAATGATGAAGTCGATAGCCACCCCTTCCTCTCTTTCTCTTCATCATGTTCCTCCAATCAGTTGAACCATATCCCATTATCTATCTAGAGTAGTTTGAGCGAGATGACGAAGTTGACAGCCACCCATTGCTCTCCTCTTTCATCCTCTCATCTTATTACTCTAGTCAATTGAACGAGGTCTCATCATCTACTTTGGTTTTTGGTTTGACTTGAGAAGATTTTATTTTTCAAATAACAGAAAAAAAATAACATTTTGAATTGGTGTATAACAAAGGCTATCAGACATGAAAGAAAGCTTACATTAAATGGGTTAAGTAATATATTTCAAACCATGAATAGGCTAAGTGAAATCGAACTATTCATCAAGTAGATAAAATGCATTATTCCTTATATTAATATTAACTATATATTGCATATATGATTATTAATAATTATAATTATTAATATAATAAAACATAAAGTTTATTGTTAAAAATGTTTGGTTACACTATTTTGACTTTTATTTTTAAAAATAGCTTTTTAGGAGGGAACCTAAGATAACTTTTAAGAAATGTAATAATAAATATTATAATATATAATTATAATATTTTTATTTTTATTTTTTGATATCTAAAAAATGGTAGGTGAAAAAAAATTTTCTATTCATTGTTTTTATTATAAATAATATCTTTGAAAATAATAACAAAAAATAATAGAATTATATGATATTATAATATTAAAAATAATATTATAATAACATAATATAATAGTTTATATATTATAAATAATATATTAATATATTAATATATAATTAATAATATCATAGATACAATATATAATTGATATTAGTATAGTAAATATAATATAATATTAATTATATTACGTTATTATAACATTACAACCTTATAATATGTAATATATTATAATATTACAATCTTATAACTTTTATTATTATATATATATATATATATTATGTATCATATATAAATTTTTTATATATAGTAAATAAAAACAATAATATAATAGCTATGATATCATGGTAATATATAAGTAATAGTATATTATTATTAATATTAGAATATAATATAATGTGTTAATATTATACTATTATAATAATAATAATATCATTATAAATATAATATAAACAATATATAATTACCTTAATAATATCATATATGAAATATATAATTAATGTTGATATAATAGATATAAATAGTAATATAATATTAATTATTCATTAATGAAATATCATTAAAATTATTATTAGTATTATTATAATATTTAATATTATATCATCAAATTAAATAATAATAATAATATATATTATAATTATCAATATTATTTAATTATAATAATTTAATATTCTTAAAAATCAAGTATAGCCTAAACTTTTAATCATAGAAAAGCTGGAAAGGATGCATAATATTTTTTAAGATTGGTGGCACAATCTCTCGTGACTAAGTTTGTTGGCCATTTATTTGGACCATAACAACGTCATAAGGGAGCATGGCACAACCAACTGCAGGACAAACATATCTATAAAGAAAGATTGGATCCAATCTTTACGAGCCTTTCTGCCTTGAGATATATCGAATTTAACATTATACTCAATATAAAAGTAGTGCACATTACTCAATAAAAAGTGTGTTGAGAAGCCTTTTATCATCCAATATGAGTTTAAAAACTATAGAAAGTTGAAATATTTTGAAACATGTAAAATATAAACAACCAACAATCCCCATATGTTCGGCACGAAGAAAAATCATGCATAGCAATAATACATCTTAAATTTAAACATAACTTAGATAAATAAGTTTAGAATCATAAAATTATGTTGGAGCTAAACTTATTTAACCAAATTTTTTTAGTATGACAAACCAAGCTTATTATTCACATAACATTGTTAACCAAAAAAATTCAATGAGTTCACATGATTATGGTTATGTGCCTGTTTAGATGTTCATAACACTTACTCATGCTTATATCTTGGTTTTTAAGGAGTGGCCATACCCTCATGCTCATATAGAAGACACCCATTATGGGTGCACTAACACCCTACCCTAAGCTATGGAGCTGTTTTCCAAACTGGTGTCAAACGACACCGGTTTTACAACAACGGCGCACGTGGCAGGCAAACATTTTGCAAAAAAATGTTAAAGTAAAAAATGCCACTTCAAATGACGTTTTTCATGTTCATCATGGCAGTCAAAAAGTGCCACTTAAAATGACGCTTTCATTTCTCATTTTCATTCCACTTCCACGCAAAGCTTTTTTCACGTGAAGAAATGGTGCTTCTTAAAAGGCATTTTTTGATTTCCATGGTGAAATAAAAAATACATTTAAAATAGCATTTTTCACTTTAACTCTCTTTTTACAAAATCTTTTCCTCCCAAGCCATTGTTGTAAAACGGGTGTCAAACGACACTAGTTTAAAAAATAGCTCATTGCTACAGTAAGCACGGCATGTCAGGATGCTGCCATGATAAATATTAGTCTGATTGTGATGTAAAGAGTGTTGGAACTGTTAAAAAATATTTTATTTTTCACAAATACTCTTCTAAAAATTTCTAAAAAATTAATCTAAAAATTTAAATACATAAATAAATTAAAATAAAAAGAAGATAAGAATCAAGCCTGAACCGAAATGTGTTAGACAATGCCCTAAGGATCAGTTTTTGCCCTTTCATGCAGATTGTTTCAAACTATCCCTAAGGTACAACGATCCGGCTCGATCCGAACCTCTACTATGAGCACAATCATGTGGAGGTGCAACCCCATGACTCCTTCAGATGCCCAAAAGAAAAGATTAATAAATATAAAATAATAAAAAATTAAATTTAAAAGAAATGAGTTGAGAGAGCTCTATTTCTTCAGGACTCCAATGCAGCCCTTTCTCTTTCTCTCCTTTCTCTCTCGGCTGCCTCCATCTTGCCAAGAGGTGATCAGGATGTGAAGGCCGATAGCCAATGATGCTCTATACTGGTAATAGATGCTGCCCTTTTCCCTTCACAGACAGACTGACGCCGAATGGCATCAAAATGATGGAGTGAGAGGCAAAGAACGTGAGACATTCTGGGAGAGATTGAGCAAGAGAGTGTGTGAGAAAGAGAGTTTTTTCTTTTAACACCATGAACGAGCGTTCGCGGAACGCTCACCATGTGAACATTCATGCAACACTCGCGAGAGCATTGCGCCACTCACTCGAGCGAATGCTTGCATGAGTCTAGTGAACGTCCACTAGCATTCCGCTCGTGGTGTTCCATTTTTTTAACTTTTTACTAACAATCCTTCACAAAAGTTTTAAAATAAAAAAAATAAAATCAACATAACAAAGATTTTAGGGCATCTTATACTGCACAATAGGTGAGGTGTCCTATGAACTTGAACCCCACTTAGTATTAATTGTATACATCTGAAGGAACCATGGTAGATTAAATCTTGAACTAGGTCCTTGACTCAGACTTCTACTAATCACACACACAGTATGGATCAATTGAGTTTAAGTGGTCAGCGCATATTAAAGGCCTTGCGCTTAGTACCTGAATTTTTCATGAGAATTCCTTAAGGTTAGCCCAAACCTTTAGTCACGGCCTAATATGATGATTCTCATATAGGTGAATCCTCCAAGGATATTTGTGACTAATACCCTATAGATAACCTACATCGGATCCATTAAGAATATAACTCAATCTTACACAAATTTACTGTCACTTTATAAGAGCACTCATGATAGGGATGGGATGAGAATTTTTTTAAAAATTATGCTCTAACAAAATCACTCAATCAGTTTTGTTTCTACTACATTGAACCTCTTTCATGGTTTCTCCAACCACAGAGGTTGGGTATCCACTGTTGGTGATCAAATAATGGGCTTAAGCTCCATCCTTCTCAATGAATCTAGGATTCCACTCCTAAATAATTTCTTGGTTGATTGATTCACCAAATTTTTCTTAGACTTGACAAATTTCAAGGAGATAACATTATTTTTTAGACTAAGACCTCAAATAAAAGAATTAAATAAAGATACATTTTGAACAGTAATGTGCTTGCTTCTAAAATGGACCATCATAGCCATAAAGAATAAGCCTTATTCAAACTATTAAAGAATGATAATTACATAAAATGCAGATAAATTATCATCATCCATGTAATATTCAAAAGCATCATGTAGTAAATTATGCAAATATAGCTGTAAGTACTAACAAATCAAACTAATGAAATGCTGCTAGTTTACTTTCTGCCATAACTAGCACAACATCATGTAAATGTCCAAGAACATCATTGCTTAGCTATGTGAAATTGTAGTCCAAGGATCACTTGTAGCATAAAATATGATAAGCAAGCATCGTTCCATGTTCTTTTCCTACATACTGGTTTTTCAGGCTTAACAGCATGGTGTTGTTATATATTCCTTCTAATTTATGGTGTTCGTAAATATGACCTGAAGCAAGTAATATCAGTTCACATGCTACAATACAAAGATATACCACAAGTAGAAAGAGCATATAGTAGTCTGACTACAACTTCCAGTAAATATTATACTTGTCAGAGTGAAGTACCTAAACAATGTTGCTTTATTGCTAGATTGTGGATTAAAATTGCTAATATAGCAAATCAAGCTTATCTTAGTCACATTTAATGGCATTAAACATGCATAATTGATTGAAACATGCACAATTGATTGCTAAGCATCAGAGAGCTAAATTTAAAATATGAATCTTTTTAGAAAGTATCAAAGTAAAAAGGGTGATAGTAAAGTCAATTGAAGGCCCAAATCTTTAACATGGTAGACATCTATAATGATATGTTCGTATATGAAAAAATAAGTTAATCTTTTCTTATGCTCATTTAAATTACCCATAATAATATCTTTCTTAATGGGCCAGCCTAACTAAATATTGGCAAATAATTAATGCATCGCACTCCTTGATTTTCGTATGTTGAACTAAACCAAAAAATCACATGAAATTGACAAAGCAATATAATAACTCATGAGGGAGGATAATTAAGCTATAACTAACAGCTAAAAAACTAGCAATAATACCATTTGAAGGTTTCATAGGATTTTTGCAAATAACAAGAAGGGAGTATGATAATTATAATCAAATGCAAATAAATATTATATGTAAGTTAATCATATGCATAATAATCTTTTTAAAGTAAGATAGTATAAAATATGATTTCTTCAATAATTTCTAACTAGAAAATTGAGTTCACAATACAAACTAGACTACTATTTGACTCCAACATAACAAAACAAAGTTTCAAATGCTGGTCTGTGCTAGGCCAGATTGTTTTTGCTCACTGTTTTAAAATGCAATGCATAAGGCTACATGTACCGATGAATGTGTATGTAGTCCCTTGACCTCACTGTTGGGTAATGGGCCAAAAGGCCTTGAATACCCTAATGGGCCTTGAAAGCCCATTACTTCCTTATGTGTGTAAATAAGAAATTGAGAGGACATTTAGTCCCACATTGAAAAATTTAAGAAAAGAAGGTTCACTTATATGGAAACCTCTTTCTTTATGCTTAAGTTTCTTAGACTCACCATAAGTGGAGAGCTTGAGGATGATGCATAGCATCACCCCCGCGCACGCGCGTGTGAGAAGGGCGCAATGGGTACTTTGTAGGCGCATTTTGCACTTCGCAGGATCCGACTCGTTGCGAGGAGCTTGAGGAGCTTTAAATTTTTTCTTGATCATTAGGATCCGATGATGGAGACTTATCGGATTAAGATAAGCTAAGATCAATTGATGTTGATCATCGGATCAGGATTAGACTGATCATTGATCGATCAGATGAAGGGTCAAGATCAAACACTGAGATATGGTGATCAATCATGATCGCGATCATGGCAGTGTCGATCCAACGGCACACATGATCGGCTGACCGATCAACTATTGACCGCTAGTGAACCGTTAGTGATAGGCGCTCATCCACGATAAGGCATGCTCCGATCAAGCCGTTATGATAAGTCAACATTCCGATCTTGAAACAGCGTATCAAAACCGTGCAACCACCTATTTGATAATGTGATCATCAGATCATGATGGTGAAACAGCATATCGGACATGGATTAGCTTATCTAATCGGCTGATCATCAGATCACGGGGTGAATCGGTGTATCAAAGGCTTCCTTTGATCAAATCTGATTAACCAATTTAGATCGGATTAAACCCGAATGGATGTATCCAAAAGGCACCTAAAACCTATAAATAGGACCTTAGACCCTTGCATTTCATTAATTCCAAATTGAATCCAAATTCAATCCAATTCTTTCCTCTCTTAGGCATTTGCATACTCTCCTTAGGAAAGTATAGCTATAATGCATTAAAAAGAGAGACGCATTCTTGGTTCAATATTTTTAGTAAATTGTAGTGCTGCTTTTATCAAAAAGAAGACGGTTGTATCCTGAGAGACAATCATCATACAGACCGTAAGCATTGTTATTGGACAAAATTATCTTAAGGATATAGAATGTAACTCTAGACTCAGTCTTATCAATTAGATAGCCACAATTTGCACCAACAATCTTAAGACAATTTACTGCTATCATGGAAGTGCTGCTGTAAATGTCTACAATGACTACATCCATTCAAACTGAGAAACCAGAGAAGTTCTCCAGCACTGACTTCAAGAGGTGACAACAGAAGATGCTGTTCTACTTCATAACTCTGAATCTGGTTAGAGTACTGAATGAAGATCCACCAGTCTTGAAGGAAGGAGAGACCAACAAGTAAGTGATTGATGCAGTGGAAGCATGGAAGCATTCAGACTTTCTTTGCAAGAACTATATCCTCAATGGTCTGGATAATACCATGTACAATGTGTACAGTAGTATTGCCACTACCAAGAAATTATGGGCATCCCTGGATAAAAAGTATAAGACAGATGATGCTGGACATAAGAAGTTTATAGTTGGAAGGTTTTTAGAGTACAAAATGGTTGACCACAAAACAATTATGGAGCAAGTCCAAGAGCTCCAGATCATCCTGCATGAGATACATGTAGAGAAAATATCTCTCAGTGAGTCATTCCAGGTAGCTGCCATCATAGAGAAGTTACCACCATTATGGAAAGACTTCAAGAACTACCTAAAGCATAAGCGAAAGGAGATGGACTTGAAAATCTAATTGTTCGCCTGAGGATCGAGGAAGACAATAAAAGCCAAGACAAGAAGATAGGAGGACAACCTGCTGAGCCTAAGGCTAACTTCATAGAAGGAAAGAAAAAATGCAAGTTTCCAGACAAAGGCTTTAAACATAAGAAGGGCAATCCAAAGAAATATAAGTTTAAGGAAAAGTGCTTTGTCTGTGAAAAGCAAGGACACAAATCCAAGGACTATCGTTTCAAGTAGAAAGAAAAGAAAGAGGTCAATATTACTGAAACCCTATTCGAAGAAGTATCCGAGATGATGCTGACAGCTGTTGTGTTTGAAGCAAACATGGTTGACAAAGCTAATGAGTGGTATATCGACACTGAGCTACCAGACATGTCTGCTCTGATAAAAGTATGTTCTCATCATATACTCCTATCAATGGTAAAAATCTGCTCATGGGTAACTCCGCTACATCCAAGATAGGACTTGGCCGCATTATTTTGAAGATGACATCTGGCAAGGAGCTTCTACTAAATGATGTGCTACATGTCCCTGACATCCGAAAGAATCTTATATCAGGCTCCTTCCTAAGCAAATATGGCTTTAGGATGGTATTTGAGTCTGACAAATTTATACTCACTAAGGGAGGGATTTATTAGAAGGGATTACTTTAATAATGGATTATTCAAGGTAAATGTAATGAATGTACACATAAACCTTGAAATGAATAAAGCTTCTTCTTCTTCTTCTGCTTATATGGTTGACTCTTCTTGTTTATTATTGGGATATGTGCCCATAAACAAATGACATTTATTATTTTGCTGAATAATTTGAAAAATTTTTCAATATTATACTTGCATGCATATTTTGATGCTTTATAAATATCAAAAATCTCTGGATTATTTAAATGTGACTTTAAATATTTATATAAGTATTATATACAGAGGATAATATTTAAAGTAAAATAATCTAAATTTGTCCGTAATTATAAATTAAAGCTGCAATCGGGATCTTTAATTTAAAATTACTAGCGCGGTTCATTACATTCTGAATAAAATGATCTTATCCGGATTGTTGATAATGAGATTATCGGAATGGAAGCGCTTTATATAATTTGATTATATAGGACTGGAACATGATTAATTATGAATCTCTAATAAATTCTGTTGTTAAAATAGAGCATTCAAAATTAATCAATGATGGTCATATATGTATCAATTTTAATTCTGAATAATTACTAAACTCCTATTTATTGTATTATATTTTTTGACATGCCGAGTAATGACACAGAAACATAGTGTCAAATTCTTGGTATATTAGAAATATAATAACATAAGTAGCCGGAAATATTAATATACAAGATGAAATCCATTCATTCATAAAGAAATCAAATGGACGGTTTGATTCAGGACTTGAATAATAAGAGCATTCAATTTATGATTGGATCATAAATATATTATTCATTATAGAATCAATGGTACTTATGGATAAACACTACAAGGGGAAAAAAATATTGCGACGCCCAAATGCGTCGCAATTGCATCACTAAACATGCTATTGCGACGCAATGACGGCGTCGCTCTGATGTTCATCGCAATATAAATTTGTCACAATTGCATCAATATTGCGACTCTCTGCGATGCAACAATGAGTCGAAATATTGCGATGCATCCAGATGCGTCGCTAAATTTAAAACTAATTTTTAATATTTTAAAATTATTATTAAATATTGCGACGCATTCAATTGCGTCGTAATATTGCGACGCATTTAGTTGCATCAATATTTAATAATAATATTTTAGATATAATAGCGATGCAATTTGAGTCGCTAATGCATCACTAAGAAATTTTTTTAAAAATAGTGCGACGCAAGGTCATTGCGTCGCAATATTTAATAATAATATTTTAGAGATAATAGCGATGCAATTTGAGTCGCTAATGCATTGCTATTATTTTTTTTAATTATTACGACGCCAGGTCATTGTGTCGCAATATTTAATAATAATATTTTAAAAATATTAGCGATGCAATTTCAATCGCTAATGCATCGCTAATTAAATTTTTTAAAAAAATAAAAAATTAAAAATTAAAACGGTTAATACAATTTCGTTACATTTAAATATTGATAGAAACATTCTTCACTCATATTGATCCAAACAATAATCATTCAATTTCCAAAAATAATTCATATATTAAAATTTTGAAGTTTTCATGTACAACATATAAAAAAAATACATCAAGAATCTAAGCGATCACGTGGAGGCTGGAGACCCTGCGACAAGCGGCTAACCATATCCTGCAAATGATGCATCTGATCTCGCACGTCTGCAAGCTCCTGATCCCGGCCTCGCATACGCTGCTCGAACTCGTGCTCGACCTCCTACCGAACCTCCTGACGAACGTCCTGCCGAACCTCCTCCGCAATAGATCTCCGAATGTCGTCTAAACGCTCGGCAGGAATATCACAGAAAATCGCGAGCTGGAGGCCTGATGGGGAAAATATGAGAAGCTCTAGTGCCCAGACCATAGACCCTGCGGTCTCGCGGCTGGGCACCAACAGCCTCCAAAAAACACGCGACTCTCCTCTGCTGAGAGTTCGACGGGTGTCTCCCCATCAGTGAGTCGACCTGCGATGCCTGGGAGAGAAGCTCCTCGACTCGTGTCTTTGAATTATAAAATCAACAATAAATGAGTTAATAAATTTCTTAAAATAAAATTTTAGAAATTAAACAGATACTACATAAAGCTAATTTCTTACCGCAACCTCCCGTGATCGCGTGTCGACCCAGGAACCGTCCCTCCTGGTGTGTGTCGCCCTGAATAGATGAAACTCACCAGGATCTCCCCCTCCTGCTCAGACTATAACAATAAAAAATTGATATTAATACAAATATTTGTAAATAACTAAATAGTAATTAAATTATTTATGTTTTCTTACCATACGGTGTCTGTGCTCCTGAATCGAAATGGAGCCCGAAGTATGGCGGGAGAGACCCGTGCCAGGACCGCCCTTCTCGGATCGGTTCGTGCTGGCTGATGCGGACCTCCTGCCAGCCATCGGACTGCCAGGCCTGCTGCCACTCGTGCCAAATACCCTCTGGCACATGCGCAGGACGCTGACCCGATGACCTCCAACGATGAAGCATGTCGGAGTATCGGCGTCCCGTAAGAGCCTCCCATGCTGCCCTAATGGCATCATGGCTGGCAGGGTCCCACGTAAACTTTTTCTGCATTAAAATAAATAGTTAGTTTCAGAATTTATTAAGATTAAGAAATTTTATATCAGTGATAAATTGTATTTAATAAGTTTACCTGAAACTCAGAAAAATAAAACTCCCTCGTGGCTGAGATATGTGGCGCCAATCGTAGCCACTAGGATCTGCACGCCTCTGAAATACGGCGCTGATGTGGCTGGATACATGATGCTGCTCAAAAAATCTATTAAAAAAATGCATGTTTATAAGTAATTGACTTAAAAACATAAACATATATTTTTAATTAGTATATACTTACAGCCCATGAGCATCAAGTCGAAGTACGGTGTGGCCGATGGTGGAAGAACTCTCGGAGGTATGCGCCGATCGACTGGATGATAATACCAATGCAGGATCACCGCTGACTGCTGGAGAGATCGAAGGCTGTGCGATGTGTGGAGATCCAACTCTCCATCTCCAAAGCTCATGTGATCTGATGCAGCAGGGCTACGTCCCTGCTCACTCCGTATGTCGTCGGTAGATCTACCTCTGCCCATCATACTGAAAATACTAAAGATTCATGCAATTAAATTACGATTAATGATTGACTATGTAAAAATTTAACACTTATAAAATAAAGTTGAATTTAAAAAAACTCTATGTTTAATCGGTGTCATTTGTTTCGTGAAATGTCGGTTCAACATATGATGCCGTATCGGACTGTGGTTCAGTTTCATTATCATCGGAAGGAAACCGAACATTTGCATCCGCAATTTCTTGGACATCACCATTTGGATCTCTAAGTGATGTTTCAGGAGCCCTTGTGTCGTCCTCAATTGCATGCATTTCCATCTCATCCTCTTGAAATGCAGGGCACTCGGCTGATTGACTTGATGAACTCTCCTCTAATAAGATTGTTGAATGTGGGACGATTTTAGAAACAGCCCACCAATCTCGCTTGTCGTTGCGCATACTTGAATATCCGCAGTAAAACACTTGCTGAGCTTGGGATGCAAGGATGAATGGGTCATATTTCTGCAATCTTCGTTGATGGTTCACTTCAACCAAATTATAGTCATTATGAACCCTTTTGCCCATAGGAACTGTCGGATCGAACCAATCGCAACGAAACAATACGGTTCGTTTCATAGGCCAACCGGGATATTCAACTTCAACCACCTCTACTAACTTTCCGTAATAATCCTGCATATTTGCTCCAACACTTTCTCCTTTAACACACATGCCCCAGTTCTGCGTGCCTCTTGAAGCTGCTAATCGTTCAATCTGAAATTTGTACCCATTAACAAAATAGCCAGTAGAGGTTGTTACGGTCTTCAATGGCCATTGCGATAGACATTTAATGAAAATATTGTCGATTGGGGACCATGGACCGTTTACCTATAAATTAATAAGCTATTCACAACCAATTCAAAAATTAAAGCCATTATTGAAATTGATTGAGTGATACTACTCACAAATTCATAAAACCAGTAAGCGAACTCCGTTTCTAACTTCTGTCCAATTGCAACTTGACTGATGTCAGGATTCATTTGTCGTTGTCTATCATAATACATCCTTATGGGATGATAAGGATTAAAACTTATGTTAGCAATTAAATATTATGGTATATTGTAATTTAAATTAAAATTCCAAGTAAGCATTGAAGTGTACACTTACTCAATATATGGATCGACTTCTCTACAGTTCATTAGGATATAATAATGTGCTGCATTATACTCCATATCGCTAAGATTTCTTGACTTCTACCCCCCAAATGAACGGCCGATACCTTTAAAAATTGATATTCTACCGTTATTAGGTTCTTCTTCTTCCACACATACGTCATCGTTACGACCAAGATTTTAGCTCCTCGTGTGGACGTGACCGTCAAAGTAATGCGAGGCAAAAGCTGAAACTTTTTTGACCAAGTGTGCATTGCATATAGAACCTTCAACCCTTGCCTTATTACGCACATTATTTTTTAACTTCTTAAGGTACCTATATAAAGTTGAGACAAAAAATTAACCAATTTTCTCACAATGAAATAATATTTGAAATGTCAATATGTCTAAATGATGTATATATTTACCTCTCGAAAGGATACATCCAGCGATACTGCACGGGACCAGCTATGCTCGCTTCGTATGGCAAGTGAACCGGTAAATGCTCTATTGAGTCAAAAAAACTGGTAGGAAATATTCGCTCTAGCTTGCATAAAATAATTGAAAT
>UESW01004631.1:606927-701643 GCA_900491605.1 Calamus simplicifolius | reverse complement strand
GAATCCATATCTGACAGGTGACATTGCTTGGTGGCAAACATCCAAAGTGATAGATTGTTGCACCTGCAATCTGATCACTTTGAATCAATGAAAAATACAAACTGTCATCTATCGTGTTTGAATCAACGAAAAACATTTGCAGCATAAAAAACTACAGAAATAATGAGAAAAATTGATGCTACTGGATCAAGCATATTCATAAACTCATACCCGATTATGTTCATTTGAGCCCTCACCAACTGAGTCATGTCTCGCCTGGTGACTACTGCCAGCGTCTGGGGCCTACAATATTACAGTATATAATTAACAACAGAAATAAATAATATATATTTTAAAAGTAATTAAATTAAATTTAAATACAGATGCCTTCAATTATGAACCTGAGTATGAATCGGTGGATCTGAATCATCAGCTATAGGGACACCACTCTGAGCTAGTCGATGATGTAGCTCCGCCTTAAATGCCTGCACCTGCTCCTGTACCTGAGCCTGCACCTCGGCCTGCATCGCAGCCTGCATCCTTACCCGAAGATCCTCGACACGCGCATCCATCTGCTGGTGAAGAGACTGGATCAGCTCAGCCACCTCGTCAGTTCGCATGCGTGAGCCCTGGGATGACTCCGCTCGCATGATAGTCGAACGTGGTATGCCTGTGCCGTATGTAAGTGTGTATCCGTGCCCATCCTGGCCTATGATGGTGTGGAATATCTCATCCCGCCTAGCAACTACCTGTCGCTCCTCCTCTGGCAGCTCGGCCAATCGAGCCTCAAACTGGGCCTGTGTGCAAGAAAGCAACCAAATTAGAATAGTAAATCAATAAATCTCATAATAGGTTAAAAAAGTATTGCGTAAAGGTAAATACTTACTACAAGAGCTGCAACCTCAGGATGGTCGAGATGCGACTCGCCATCCATACAGACATCCGGTCGGTGGGTGCACCCCGCTCACGTAACTGTCGAAGGATAAATCATGTCATCTACATATATGAATACACACTACGTCAACAATCAAAATACGTATGGTTTAACGTGACTGTTTACCTCGTGCCGGATCTGCGTAACGTGTCGAGTCCCAAGCCTGTGAGTAGGGCCCTGCATCGAGCGATTTTGAGAATTTCGCTCTGCCTCTTCCTGCATTCATTTTGGGTCGTGTTTATAAGTTTACACCGAATGTTTCATATGAATTTAACAAAAAATAGGTTGAACTACTCACCCTTGCCTTCTCACTCGACCAGTACCGGACCAACTCAGGCCACTGTGCGGGGAGAATGCCCCTTGGGACTCGCTGAAGAAGGTCTGGGTCGTCCACATTCTTCTCCCAATGCTCTTTCTTTACCTTATTCTTGTGGTCTTTCCATAACTTTCGACACTTTGCCAAGCAAACTGGACGAAAATCATCAGGACATGACCTCAAATTGTCCTGCGTAGGATAAGAAATTTTAGGATAAGAAATTTTGATACATCGTATAATAACGTTGAAGCTATAAGATAGAACTCAGCGGCTTACCTTAACCTCCCCCCAGAGTCGATCTATCGTATCCTGAGGAAAAGCAGTCCAATCAAGCATAGTCAGGGGAAATCTATGTGGGTCTCGAACCATATGCCCCAACTGGCTGATAAAGGGGCGAGCCCCTTCTCCAACTGGATGAAATGTGTCGTCAAATTGCACATCAAACGGGTACCAGCATTCCATGAAGGAATCCCTCTAGCTGGGCCCCTACCCCTACTGGAAGATGAACTCGTCGTAGTAGAAGCTATAAACAATAAACTTATTAGTTAAATAAAACTAAAATTATTTTATATAATTGTTAAACATAAAAATGAAATTATACCAGTATGTGCGGAGGTCGATGCACCAACTGTAGATGGAGAAGGCCCTGTCGACTGGGAAGATCTAAATCGTGCCGGTGCAGGTGTCTGTGGATCATGGTCTGTAGATGGAAGGCCCTGTCGACGAACGAGCCTGGCTATGCTGTAAAAACTCGTCCATCGTGTGTGGATGCTCTCTCCTCTTACGTCCGGACATATCTTTTTAACGTATCATAAGATAAATAAATTGCAAGTAATAACTAAAACCATTCGTAAACAAAAAGTAAAACATATTCTTAAGCAAAATTGAGAAGAAAAAAAGGAGAACAGTTCACTGGTCATGCAAGTCGATAGTATCTCCTTCAACTGTCTCTCTAACCCAGTTGACATCCTCATCACGTTGAAATATTACATTTTGGTCAAGAACTTGCTGAGCAAATGCATCAATATCTGGCTCATTATCTTCAATTTGATACACCCCCCTCCTTGACATTTTAACTGCAACTTGCCAGTTAGGATCCATGGGATTCATAACATAGTAAACTTGCTCAGCTTGCCTGGCCAATATGTATGGTTCATTACTTACTCGCTCATCTCGATATAACAAATTGTTGAAATTTACCAACGTAAATTGATACTTGTCAACTTTAGTCCCACGGATTGGATCGACCCAGTCACACTTGAATAACAAAAATTTTAATCCGTGACTGTATATAACTTCAATGATATCTTTCAACTGGCCATAATAATAACCTGCATCGACAGAAGGACTCCCTAGACCACTATTTTGTGTTGCTCGTTTCTCATCTACTTCTTTGACGCGAAATCGATACCCATTGACATCACAAGTTGTGTAACGTCGTGCCGTTATAAACGGACCATCAGCCAGTTGGTTCATTTCATCAGTCAAAGTACCTTCACTCGCTCGTCGTAAATTGTACACCTACAGAATTAAAGTAATCATTGAATAAAGATACGTAAAACTAATATGATAAGAACAAATTGAAGCACATACAACCATATCTATACATACATAATTCTTGAACCAATCGTGAAATGATTGAAAATGGGACTGCTGAATTTGATTATCTGTCGCACGAGGCATGTCCCGTTTGAGCTCATCAATGTGTGTCCTATAATGCAAACAACATGTGTTAATGACAAGCTTGATTGAGTTAGACATAACATGAATAAGTTAAATATATGAATGAGCATTCACTTACTGAATCAACGCCACAACTGATGGAGTGTTAAACAACACGTATCGATGAGCTTGAATCCAGTCGATGTTATCTAGATCAAATGCTGTTCCCTCCCCAATAGGACCATCATTAATCCGCAAGGGCCTATCAAGTTTGGTTTCAACATCATTAAGATATGCAGCACAAAAATTAGTACACTCTTCCATTAAATAACCCTTGGCTATTGATGCCTCTGGATGAGCTCTGTTACGCACATACCTTTTTAACGTATTCAGGTACCTCTCAATAGGATACATCCACCGAAATTGGACAGGGCCACCAAGCAATGCTTCACCTGTTAAATGTATGGTCAAGTGAACCATTACATCGAAGAATGAAGGTGGAAAGAGTTTCTCCATATGACACAGTGTTAGCGCAATCCTATCCTGGAGACTTTTCAAATCATTTGTGCGATGGACTCTTGAACACAGTTGTCTGAAGAAGTTACTCACCTCAATCAAGGGCTCAACAACATTCTTAGGTAAACAATTTCGGATTGCAATAGGAATTAATTGTTGAATGAGAATGTGATTGTCATGACTCTTCAAACCTTGTAAAGTCCTTTCTTTCATATTCACACGCTTAGAAATATTAGAACAATAGCCGTCAGGCACCTTAACCCCTTTCAAAATGGAAAGAAATGCCTCCTTCTCATCTTTACTCATCGTGTACTGTGCAGGAGGCATGTATGCCTTGTTAGACTCTGTCATCTGTAAGTGTAGTGGTTTCCGCAAGCCCATTTCCTGCAAATCACGACGTGTATTGGCACTATCTTTGGACTTTCCCTTAACACCGAGAAGGGTCCATAATATATTATCACACACATTTTTCTCAATGTGCATAACATCCAAGTTGTGCCTCAGTAAATTGTCTTTCCAATACGGTAACTCGTAAAAAATACTTTTCTTCTTCCAGTTATGACTTCGCCTTCTGTTCGCACCAGGAATAGCAGGCAATGGAGGGGCTAATAGATCTTGGAAATCATATACTGTGCGTATTTGCTCTTGTTCAAGTTGTGATAACAAATCAACCCCAGTCATTATTTGTGGTGTTGGACCATATTCTCGAGTGCCATCGAATGACACTTTATCCTTTCTGAACCTATGCAATGGAGGTAAAAAACGTCTGTGACCTGTGTAAGCCCACTTTTTACCATGTTTTAGCCAGGTTGACTTTTTACTCTGATTGCAACAAGGACAAGCAAATTCTCCTTTCGTGCTCCAACCTGACAAATTCGCATATGCCGGGAAGTCATTGATTGTCCATAATAATGCAGCGCGAAGTTTGAACATTTCATTTCCTTCAGAATCAAAAGTCATCACACCTTCGGCCATAATTCATTCAACTCGTCAATTAAAGGCTGCATATACACGTCAATTTTATCCCCAAGGCCCCTTTGGCAAATCAATAGACGTCCTATTTGGCAAATCAATCCAACTCTTATCCATGTCGCTAAGTATTTCTGTGAAAGTATGAATAACTTGCTAGGCAATGCACGGACAAATAACTTGCTAGGCAATGCACGGACAAATAAATTAAAAAAAATGAAGATTAGTTTAAAAGAAAAAAGAGCAAAAACTTTCACCGGTTAAGTCTGCCTCACTAGCTTCACTTGACCTCCTGTGTTCTGAAAAAAGAGGGATTAAATTCAAAATTAAAATCAACAAAGAAAAGAGGGATTAATTCATTTGTGAATTGATCATGCTTTGTAATATTATAGTGCACAACCTCTGAACAAGGGAACATATAAGCCCTAAGTAACCATGTGACGGATTTTTGAATAGTGTTTTGGTTTTGTGTTTGTTTCTTCCGATGCCACTCAACGCAAGGTGTCATCCCCATGGCTCAGCATTATATACCTCTGGGTAGACTGAACCTAGCGTCTAGCTGGTGCCCAGCTAAGACAAAGCTTACAATGATAAAGACAACATCGAAAGTATATGGTTGACAAAGCTGCTAGCCACCACATCCAGTAAAGCAGCAGACTATGCAGGCATAATAGGACTGGACGCATATGTCAAATTATCAACCACCTCCTACAAATGGCACGGCTTATGAAAACTAAGACAGTTCTATCCAATAATTAACTCTATCATGGCAAAGCATATGACTGTTACTTGAATAATCCTAACATCTAATCCCAAGCCAAGACAAAAGCCGTCTTCTTTCTTCTCTCTTTTCTCCTCCACTCATAGTAAGCCTCCAAGTACCCTACTTTCCTCTTTTCTCTCCATTAATATGGTTATAAGGCACACGCTTGACCTTATCCTCTTTTTCTCGCCGACTAGAGTATTGGAGGGCCTTAACCATGTAGCCCCTAGCACCCCTCATGCTGATCTTTTACTTTTGCAAGATTTCCAATAGAGATGTAAGGCTTTTCTTTGCTGAGCTTGTAGTTGCTTCCATTCTAATTAGTTCACCATCCTCATCATCATCACCGTTGGCACATAAAATCCCATCGTTGAGTCTCAGCACAATCAAATTGATGTCCTCTGTGAGAATTAGATAAAACCTATACCATCCAAACTTAATTACCAAGAAGGCTCTTGCTAGCAATTATGGCACTATCTAGACTACGTTGGAGATCAGATCTCCTTGTTCAGTCCATTCAAAAGCTGTGACCATTGAGCATTTTACTCAACTATACCCAACATATCACCCTCATCATGCTAGTTTGGAACTTTATTCCTCAAACTGGTGCAACCGGTAGAATCGACACCTTCCATGTGCTATGTACAATCAAAATCATACAAATTGCAGTGTTCATAGAAGAATGAAAGGAAACTGAGACTTGCATCAACTAATGATTAATTTTCATAGAATTAATGTTGTTGAAATGGATATGTACAGTGGGGGAATAATACTTGTGATCTTTTGCAATTATAACAATTGAAACATTGAAAAGCTTTTTCTTTTAAAAAAAATCCAAGGTCCAATAAATCAGATTTTTACGTGCTTTACTTAACAGTGGTGTTATGTCAAAAGTCATCAGTAAAATTTTGAAGACTAGTTGTCTCACAACTTAATCCACAAAGCCAACCTGACATTAATATTGATGGAATGAGGCCTGTTGATTGACAGTGCACCTCAGACAGTACCAAGTTACTACAGGAATCCAGGTTTTTTATAACAAAGTGTATATACTACAATGCTATTCATTTTAACTTTCTAATGATCATTAGGGCTTCAGCCTGCTGGACAACCATATTAAAGTTCCCATGGTATCAAACTTAATCTAGTGAAGAAAAAGGGTAACTTTGGATGTATTTAGCGCTTAGTTCTGCTTAACTGTTTAGAAATGTGTGTTCAAAGCTTTTTGACCAAAATTTTCCAGTTACAATTTGGGACAAGGTGCTTTGGATGGAACAAATGGAACAACAATTTAGAATTAGTCATAACATGTTTATTATGTGTATAATATTTTATCTGTCATTTTTTGATTCTATTAAGAAACATGATATACTGAGTTCAACAGAAGGAATGAATTTAGAAACATGACACACATTCTTCATTGCAACTTTTCCCTCACTGCAGAATCGGCATTTTTATAACAATTTTTGCCTAACATTTTTCATTCATTACAGTTTTCACTATTACATAATTATCCACAATATGAAAAGCCTAGACAGTTGTGGGTGAAACAATGATGAGATGCTTCTGTAGAAAATATTGAAGAATAGCAATATAAACAGTGGAAAATTCACTTAAGATGCTCCTTCACACACCAAACAAGAGAGATGCATACCCCCTCTGTCACACTAAACTTGCTACCAAACCATGCAGGGATGAAGATATATTAGGAGTGGAATAATTGAATTGAATAAATGGAGCATAAGTGGAAAAAAAAAGAAGAAAAAATACAATCCCATTCAGGAATTTAGGACATATAACACATTATAATTCACCCATGATAATGTGAATTTTCCTAGAACTTTCCTAGATTTGGCAAGCACACCATGTGCCATATTTGCATCTAAAATTTGTGAGTAGTGTGGTGATACTGAAATGAATGAAAGGAAAAGGTGTCATGTTCGGAAGCCACTACTGGCTTGGGGATGTTCGTAAGTTAACTGTTTTTTTGTTGTGTAATGAGCTGAAAGATCGTCTGGTGCTGCTGCGGGCACAGTACTTTCCCCATAAGAATCGCATGCAGAATAGCAGCCATATATTATAAGAATAAAAGATGACAACTCTCTTAAAATAGCAAACTCAGAAATTGAAAACTAAAGAAAAATACAAATAAAAAATTTCTATTTCATGAGAAGGAGGAGATGAATCACATCAAAAGCGTGTGCAAAAGACCAGATTAATGATTTGCCAAAATTCTTCCGCTTTTCAAAAATAACACAAACCAAACAACTCGTGAGATTTGGAGCACAAAGAAAAGGAGAAAAATGACGAAAACTTGAAAGAAATTGGATTTTGCCCACCAAGAATAAGGAAAAATCCAAAATCCAGTGGCTACAGAGCATTCCACGGGGGGAAAAAAAAAATCAGCCTTCAATAAAAAGAGAATTACTGTCGTTAATTAGAACTGTCAGGATGGAACCTTAACCTTGAGCTCCCCCTTCTTGGATTAGGGATCTTACCTTTCGAAGGAAAAGCGTTGCGAGAAGAAAGTGGGTGGAAGCCTAAAACCCTTGCCGCGGGGAGTTTTAAAGGTGGCGGGGGAGGGTTCCGGCGTCCGGGGGTTGACGGCGGAGAGGAGCTCGCGGGCGTCGACGGAGTCTCAGATTTGCGGCGGAGAGGAGCTCGCGGGGGAGGGTTTCAATTAGGGCATCGACGGAATCCAGCTGAAGAGTTAATAACAATCAGCCTTTAGCGACCGCTCTCAAGCGGTCGCTAAAAGAGCCTTCCGCGATCGCCCTAAAGCGGTCGTCCGATTTTTCCCGATTTTCCCTATTTTCCGTGACCGCCTTTAGTGACCGCCCTCAAGCGGTCGCTAAAGGTGCCTTCCGCGATTGCCCTAAAGCGGTCGCCCGATTTTTTCCTATTATTTTCTCGATTTTTTCCTATTTTCCGCGACCGCCTTTAGCGACCGCCCTCAAGCGGTCGCTAAAGGTGCCTTCCGCGACCGCCCTCAAGCGGTCGCCCGATTTTTCCCTATTATTTTTCCGATTTTTCACTATTTTTCGCGACCGCCTTTAGCGACTGCCCTCAAGCGGTCGCCAAAGGTGCCTTCCGCGATCGCCCTCAAGCGGTCGCCCGATTTTTCCCTATTTTCCGCGACCGCCTTTAGCGACCGCCCTCAAGCGGTCGCTAAAGGTTGCTTCCGCGACCGTCTCAGGCGGTCGCTCGATTTTTTTTTGCGCCAAAAGTCCGGCCTCTAGTAGTGGTAGCTCATTAATTTCTTGGGCTAATCATAGAGGCTCAGAAGGCGTATTTTAACTTCGTAGGCATAGAGGCTTAGAAGGCATATTTTAATGCAAAAAATTTTAAACTTAAAGAAAGAAAATATATGATATATATAATTATATCATGTTAGAATCATAACAAATCAATAACCATATATGCATTATATGTCAATTTGGTTTCAACCTATATCAAAAAATATCGACTCAACCCGATGGATAAGGCGCATGGAGCTAATGATTTTGGGTTTGATTTCTATTAGATACGCTTCTCTTTTTTTTTTTCGAAAGACTAATCTGTCCCTACCTTGTCACGGAAGATGGCAATAGAAAGTTCCGTTCCGTTCCAATTAGATAATGACAGTTTTTTTTTTTAAAATAAGCTGTCTACGATGGGCACATGAGGAGGGCAACGCCAACTAAGCACTAACTAACCACCTATCACCCTTTGCAATTTTTTTTTTTTTTTTTCAATAAGCAATCTAATTTTCTTTACCATGGTCACTGCTTATGGGGAAAGAGGTTTTTGCTCTCCCACGTGCAGCACTTGTGACCCCAACTAGTCAACCCTCTTGATGGCCTATTAACTCTTATAGATAGTTGGTTTGAATGCATCAAGTCTCCCTAATATCCCTACTATCCGGCTGTTGATACTACTAGTAGCCTTCTTTTTATGGACTATTTCTACATAAGAAAAATAGAGATCAATAATGCCTTACCCTTTTTTAATATATTGCTCTTTTTTTATCATTTGCAAAATCTTTCGATATTACATCATTTATGAATGGAATTCACCATTGAACTTTGTTGATGATTTACCTTGGATAACTTCTTGATTGAAAGCAGATTGAATGCTTTCAGTCAATGATGGTGCATGCCTTGAGTATTGCTCTTGATTAAGCATCCAATCTCTATCTGACTTCCATATATTTGTCTTTCGTATAAAAAATAATTTATAAAGAAACCTCAACTTCCTTATCTTACCTATTTCAATCAAAATAGGCCCTTTTTAATTTTTTTAAAAAAATAGATATAGTTATCACTTCCTTAATTAGTGGATGGATGTGGTACTACAGAAGTTTCTTAAATTTTTTTGCAATGTCTTTTGTTGCAATTTTTTATCTGTTATATATACCATAAAATCAAAACTATATAATCTTGATTTAGTTGTCATTGATTTACAAGGAAGAAGATAGAAAAGTATTTGAAAAAGAAAAAAAGAAAAGAAAGAAAGCTTTGTATTATATAGGGGTGGCAATCGTGTCGTGTTGTGTCGTGTCCGGGTCGTGTCATGTTTTGATCGGGTTGAAAACACATCAACCCAAATATGACCTATGAGTTAAACGGGTTAAGTAATTTCGATATGAACATGACCTGACTTGAAACATGACTAACCCGACACGACCTGTGACCCGAGATTTACACAGGTCGTGTTCGGGTTAACACGACCCAACCCGGCTAACACGACCCAACCCAACCCGATGTTTTTTTTTTTAAGAAAAAGCTTTACAAGAAACAAAGAAGAAAAAGTCAAATTTTGGCTTTAAACCTTCAAGACAAACAATTGATTTACTCATTAAGCAAAAAAAAACCAAATTTACAAGGTTGCGGAGGGCCTCGGTGGTAGTCTCCCAGCCGAGGCCGCGAATGAAGAGCTTGCGCTGAGCGGGGTCCCGGTCGGCGATGGCCCGGACGACATCGAGGATGCTGGCATCGCGGCACATGGCGTACTGGACGATGTCGAGAAGCTGATCGCATGTGAAGGGCTCCACGATCTTGCGGGCGTCTTCGGCCGATAGCCTCGTCGGAGAGACGGCAACGACGCCGTTATCATCGGACTTGCGCTCTTGGCATTGGGATCCATGGCCAGTGAGATCGGAAAGGAAAAACCCTAACCCTGAAACCTAAAAAGCTCAGAGCAGTGGCGCTACCACCCGGGATTCTTCCCTTCTTTGCGACATATATCGGAAGCTTAATGGGCCCGAAGAGTTTTAGGGTACAAGTTGCTCAGCGGCCTGGTTTTGAAGAAATGGGCTCTGGGCTAGTGAAGCTTTAAAAATCGCCCCTCGTCCTTCCTAAGATACGTGTAATACGTTGCATTTGTCGGTGCAGCGGCTGCCAGGCTGCCATCAGGAGACACGTGAGAAGCTTCGGTAATTACCCGGTCCTCCTTTATCACCCTGGTGGTGTTGGAGTCATCCTCACGGTTCCGTTGCACAAGTTGCTTCCACCCTCCTCTGGTCATTCAAATTTCAAACCAATTTAATAACTGTAAGGAGGAAGGAGGGCTAAGTTTGGAAGGAAATCTACGCCATTGCTTGTTTGATCCTTAAATTTCAAACCAATTTAATAACTCAACCGTCACAAAAGTTGCTCCCAAGACGTAGATCAGGTCAAATTGGTTGCATTGCTTATTTTATCAATCTAATCAGATTAAAAATATAATTCATATAATCTAAATTTTGACTATTTAACCAGCTTTGTTTGGTGGAACCGTCAACTTCGTTTGTTTGATCTAGAGGCCTCGGGTAGCGGTGACGGATGGATCATGGCGGCGTACGTGCGGGCGAAGTGGGTTCGGGTCAAAATAGGTCAGACGGGTTCGTGTCAACCCGATTAAATACACGGATCAATTTGGGTCAATTCGGGTTAAGCGGTTGAACCCGAACATGATCCATTTAAATTTCGTGTTGGCGGGTCGTGTCATACACGGGTTTGTACCAAAAAATAGTCAACCCAAACCCATTTAATTCGTGTCGTGTTTGTATCGAGTTATCGTGCCGTGTTAAAAATTGCCACCCCTGGTATTATATCCTAAATATCTAGTTGCTCATTGATTATATCCTAAAGATTTGATTGTTGAAACTAATTATATTTTAAACACCTATTATTATATCCTAAAATCTGGTTGTTGATTGATTATATATCCTAAAGATACCAATTATTCTGTCATAATTTTTCAACACAAGATCAACTAATTACAAGTTATTCGTTTCGTGTGGTCATAAAAACAAATAACAACTTAAATTTAGTGATAAACAAAAATTTCTGGTAGCAGATTATAAACTTTTATGGTTGAGATTTTCCGTGACCAATAATAATAATAAGCTGTGACAGAGCAGCTAGCAGCAGTAGCATATACAAAGAGAAGAACAACTCATCAGTAGAACGGAACCCTTGTAGCAATATATATACATCATCTGTTGCTATTCTCGCCATCTGCGATCGATTCTTTACCTCTGTGCCAATAATCTCACAGCGATGCGATCTCGACAGACAGGGCAGCTATTTGAACCCATGATCATCCACTGGTCGATGCATGCCCACTGCTTATATTAAAAAGTTTGAGATTTGTATTCCAACCAACTCGATCTCCGCCTCTTTTCTCGGTATTATATAGAAAAAGCCCAGGAAAATAAAAAACTCTTATGCTTGAATGGCAAATATAACAGTGAGAAAGGCGGTTACAAAGCACTAATATAATGAAATTAGAATCAAGAAGGGTTTGTGAATATACGCATGGATCTAGCTAAGAACCCCACCGTCATTGGCCAACACTATTTGACAAGCCTTTTGTTTAGAAAAAAATCACTTTTTTGGTTTTGATAAACAAAATCCATTCAAGATTTTTTTTTACCTGCTTTTTTGGAAAGTTTTCTTGGTTTCCTTTTTTTTTTTTTCTTAAAAAAATCTCTCTTGTTTTGGTAAGGAAAGTTATTTGGGATTTTTTTTTTTAAAAAAGGCAAGCTGTTTCTCTTTTTTTATAGAAAAATTAAGTTAAATAATGAAGTAAGCTTTTTTATATAGAAAAATTATGTTAAACAATGAAGTAAGCTTATTGAATATGATGGTCAAGCTTGCAAAACAAGGTGTCTTAGTTCTAATACTAATAGCATAACAAATGAAGGAGAGAGAAGGATTGAATAGATCACTACAAGAATTTTTCAAATTAGCAACACCGATTTGGCGTGGCTAAACACTAAAAATTTATTACTAATCCAATTAGCGATGCAACAACGATGCCAAAAATTTCAATACTAATTTGTGACTATTTTAACAATCCAAAAATTTCAATGCTAATTTGTAACTATTTTAACGATGTCGTTAACGATGTCGCTAATTAGCCAGTTAAGTGTCGCTATTTAGCGACCCCACTGGAGGCATTTAATGGCATGATGCCCACAATGGCATCGCTAATCTATGATGATTAGCAACACCAATAGGAAGTCGCTAATTATTTTTTTCAAAAGAAATTATAAATTTTTTTAATAATTTTAATTAATCTGCTTAAATAACATTCAATTTCAATAGAAAACACATTCATAAACAAAATATTTCATTGAAAATAAAAATAAAATATTAAAAATTAATATATTAATAATAGAAATCAATACCACATAAATACAAAAAAAAGTATTACATCATAAAATACAATATAATGTAAAAATATAAATGCCAATCTGGAGTTGAAGGTGGAGTGCGTCGACATTAATTCTGGCATCTCCTCAGCAAGCGTTTCTTGGATATGTTGCTTCAGCTATCATGTGCTGCATTAGAAGGAAACATAGCATCAGTATTGCATGTGAAACAATAGATTTCCTATTCAACTCTGATTTACGCATATCAATATTTTTTTTAATGAAAATATCTTTTCATATCATAACAGATATTACTGATTAGATGTAATTATTTTAAATATTATTTTTTAAATACTTACAAATTAAAAATTATCTTTATCAACTTAATTTTTAACTCAAATGTGTTGTTATTGATTCGAATGTGTTTCGGATCAGGCCTAGGCCTATCAAGCCTGATCTTTAAAAATTTTTTGAACCTGAGCCCAATCTAAAGCTCAATAAAAAAAATTAGAGCTGGGCTCCAGCACGCCCAACCTATTTTCACTTCCAATAACAACTAGCATGTCATGTAGTATGTCAAACCCTAGCTTAATTCCATGCTCTTAGCCCTCCTAAAACATAACGACACTGTCAGCGAACCCCACGCTAACAAAGCCAGCTATTGGTCTCCCATCTTGTTGTATGAGGCTAAGAAGTATTACCAAGTGGCTTGGATTTACGCATCTCAAATCACGTTAAATGTCATCGCTGTAACAACTTTGAGACAACACAATCTACACTATACTCCTAAAATTTCATGTCAAAGCATTAACATTATAATTAAGAGTTATAGATCAAACCATTTTCATGTTTGTTAAAATAAATGGAATGCATTCCCATTTTTTGCCTACCTAAATAGCATCTAACCATTAACATATAAACATAGTTTTCCTTGCATACAAGTCCATAGATCTTAGGCATTTGAACTACTCAAGTGTTCTTTAATAGGATACTCCAAAAAAACCGGGCCAATTGCAAGCATATTTTTGGAGTGTAACCGAGGGCACCACTGCATCATGTTATCTTCAAGCATCTAGAATTGCTAACACTTCAGTGAAATTCCTAAAACTTGGAGTAATCACATAACATTGATGGCAAACCTCCATAATGACCAGAGATCAAGGATTAAATATCAAGGGACAGGATTGTCTTGGTTTTCCTGAGGAATGATACACCCCACATACCCACACTCTAAGATGGTGGATTTCTAGTTCTGCCCCAGTGCATTTCCATACTTGTTGCTTCACATCCCAAGATTTTATATGGTGGGATACCCTGCCATCCCACAGGTATTTAAAATCCTGTGTCAGATTTTACCATAGAGAAATGTGGTGGTTAGATGTTGAAGATCAAGGTAAAGCCACCAATATGAATGTCATATTTGTTGCATTGAGCTAAATAATAGTCAAAGAAGGCTAAAGGCAAATGGCACTATGATACTGATGGCATACTTAGAAGTTGAAAATGTTCTCTCTTGGCATACTTAAGTCTCAACTCAACTCATCTAAGTCTTTTCCAACTACATGGAGGTCAACTCTTGGCATACATAGTATTAAATTAAAATATTTAGTCATGAATTTTAATAATCTGGCATGTTGATAACATAACAGCCTGGGCCTCATCTTTGGTACTCTGTCACAATCAACATAACAATTACAAACAACTTTAAACACAGAAGAAAGAACTCTAGAATCTACATGCACGTATGAACCAAGTTTGGGAAAATCCCATGTTTGGCTACCAAAGTTTAATCCAACATTAATGCACCACATTGGAATTATTATTATTATTATAGAAATATTTTTATTGACCACACTATTTGCAGCATTTAATATACAATTAAAAATAAAAACCAATAGTTAACAATCCACACCAATAGTTAACAATCCACGGTAACAAGTGGCATCATTAAAACTATAGCCACAATTTTGCTATATTTGCTATTAGCTGTTGGCATAATTAGTTATCCACTTCTAACTGTAGGTTTGGTTTGTCACAGTGAATTTAATCATCATTATAGATGAATTATGAATTATAAGTTTGGTTTGCCACTGTTTCTTGAAAATTAGTGATATATTAAATATGCATAAAGATTCATTCAGCCCCTTTAAAGCAATGGAGATTCACCTAGATCTAAGAGAATAGGTCAGAGTAATTTCTACAAAATGACTTATGAAGTTAAAATACATTAACTCCCACCGCTGAAATTCATGCTAATATTTAACTCTGACAAACTCCTCAATTCTAATCTGCCAATTATACTATTACCTGGAGATTTCAGATTGCTGTATCACTTTTTTTTTTTTCTCTCTTTTTGTTCTACTTAGCTTATCACAATCAATTCACACACAACACACATGCAGACGTCGATGCATATGTAAACAAAGGAATAAGAAATAAAGAAAAGAAAGGATAGCAATTTTACAGAATGCACAGGAAAAGAATTCATAGAATTGATTGCTGGATGCAGATGCAAATATCAGAACATAAGCAGGAAGAAAGCAATATCTGTGTCAACTTTTCACTTGCTATGTTATGAATCAGAAATGCCAAATGAACGTGACAAGTGAGAATTAAAGTTATTGCTGGCAGTTTTTATAATACAACTACGTACCTTAATCTTAAACGCTCATGCTCTATAGAAAAAATGTGATGAAATAACAATGTCAAAAACCAATGATAAATCAAAATCATCATGGTATTTTGTAGCCTGCAAAATTTTCACCAGTTTTCGTTAATTCGAAGGCAATTAGGAAAATGAGAATGGCTTAGGGGTAGAATTTCAGGGACTGCTTGCAATCCTCTGGAAAAGTCTTGCAATCCTCTGGAAGAGACTGCAACTGGTTTTCCAATTGGTATGCTACTGGAGGTACCTGTGGTGGCCTGAACACTACTAAAACAACCCAAGCTCTGTGGATTCGCTGGGTGAAACCAGAGGCCAGGACCAAAGGAGTCCACCATAGGAACTGAAGAACTCGAGGAGAAATTCATCGAAACACCTTGGCACATGGCGGCAATGGGAGGGTTGGCCGGAACTGCACCCGTCGATGGCGTGCCAAACTGCCAGTCTGCAAAGACACCGCAAGTCTGGTGGTTCAAATGATCCCCACTCCTCTTCTCTATCTCAGACTTATCATTTGCATTCATTTCCATCTCTCCCCTTGACAACAAAATCTTTTCTTTTGGTGTTGAAGAAGAAAAAATTCAAACTCGATCTTTTCTTTCAAGTTTGATCTCAGGGATCCAAAACAATGTCAATCTAACTACAGAAACCCAAATAACTGACATAAAGATTGACATCAAGCGATATAGAACAAGGCCATTTAAATGGAACCAATAAGAAAGACAACCACTTGACTAGAAACATATAGACTCCAGAGATCAATGATTTATGAAATGAAGAAAGAGAAAGAGAAAGAGAAGTGATGGGGCCAATGAGCCCCATGGGCAATGGTAGTCTCACCGGGGTTGGACCAGTCATTTCTAAAGTCGGCCCTCGGCCTTAGCCACTTGGCCCCCTCGGCCTCGGTCACGAACAGTGCTCGGTCACGAATAGTGCTCGGCCATGAAAAGTGCTCAGCCATGAACAATGCTCGACCATGAACAGTAATCGTTCTCTTCCCCTCGGTCCCTTGGCCTCGGCCCCCTTAGCCTCAGCCATGAACAGTGCTCGACCACGAACAGTGATCGGCCTCTTCCCCTCGGCCCCCTCGGCCTCGGCCATGAACAGTGCTCGGTCATGAACAGTGATCGGCCTCTTTCCCTCGGCCCCCTCGGCCTCGGCCATGAACAGTGATGGACATATTCCCCTTGGCCATGAACAGTGCTCGGCCATGAACAGTGATCGGCCTCTTCCCCTCGGCCCCCTCGGCCTCGGCCCTCAGCCTCAGTCTCGGTCCCCTCGGCCTCGGCCATGAACAGTGATCGGCTCTTCCCCTCGGCCATGAACAGTGATCGACCTCTTCCCCTCAGCCCCATCGGCCTCGGCCTTGGCCCCCTCGGCCTCGGCTATGAATAGTGCTCGACCATGAACAATGATCGGCCTCTTCCCCTCGGCCCCCCTCGGCCTCGGCCATGAACAGTGCTCGGCCATGAACAATGCTCAGCCATAACAGTGATCGGCCTCTTCCCCTCGGCTATGAATAGTGATCGGCCTCTTCCCCTCGGCCATGAACAGTGCTCAGCCTCTTTCTCTTGGCCATGAACAGTGATCGGTCTCTTCCCCTCGGCCTTGAATAGTGCTCGGCCATGAACAGTGCAATGCAAATATTCACCCACGGCCTTCTTTGGAGCTCATCCAAGGGCATGAACAGTACCATGCACGTACTCTATAATCAATACTCCACGAGGGACAGAGCCAGCTTCAACTCCAAATTTCATCTTCTGCTTCAGCGGCTACACTTTAAGGCCCACATGCCTGACTTTATCGCCCATCACTATCCACACAAGACATCAAAAAGGTGGCATAGGGGACACGTCTCGCAAGCACCGTAATGGTCGGTCATGCTTGCGATAACTGTCCAAGTTAAGCAACACCCACCAAATAGCTACAGCCATCTACTCTGACGAGACATAACCTGCAGCTTTGATAAATCACATGGAGGCAAGCCCCACTGTGCTGTCCCCATCATCAATGCTCTGACAAGTGATCATGCTCTAAGACTAGCATGCTCTAAGCACCAATAAAATGGATATGAGGGCCCCCGACCAAAAAAATAATAACAACTGGTAACTCGAACAATACTACATCCCTAAATGCTCATTCTTGCTCATAAAGAGCACGGTTCTAAGCCTCTCTCTTCTTCTCTTTTTTGAGCTTTTTCAAGCTCACAACTGTTGCCCAGAGCACTGGCTTAAGCATCAGAGGGTTTTCGTTGGTATCTCCGATCTTCGGAACTTGTTGCAGGCTTCTAGGCACAAGAAGCTCGCCAGAAGATCCCGAGCTTGCTGGAGAAGGAGATCGGATGCTCGAGGAGGTGATTTGGCATCAATAAGAAGAATAACTAGGGTCAGATAATCTAACAAGAATAATTCCAAGATACCTGATAGAAGATCACAGATGGATAAATAAGTCAAGAGTTTAGAGCCTCTTCCAAGACCCAGTTCACTAAACCCATCAATGGCAGAAGGGAATCGTCAAAAGTCACATAGACCCCAGCTGATATCAAAAGCCATTGATTCTAGATATCAATAACTTTATTGATCGCAGGAGCAAAGCCAAGCAAAAAAGGAAGCCTTTTTATGATAAAAAATCGAGCAGGCCGAGGACCGATGGGGGGCGGATTGGGACCGACAGGGGGGAGGGGGGACCGGGTGGGGAAGAAAGGGGGGGCCGGCCAAGGGGCCAAGGAGCTGGGGCAAGGGGAGGGCAGCCGGGCCGAGGAAGGGAGCCGGGGCAAGGAGTGGGGTTGGGGCCAGGGCCAGGGCCGGGGCCGGGAGATACAGCAGGGGGACCGGGGGTGGGGGGAGAAGAGGGCTGGGTGCATGGCCCTAGGTTTGGACGGTCGAGCGCATGCAGCGTCTGCATTGCTGGGTGGCCACGTGCACTAGCAACGCGAAGCGCGTGCCTGCCATGAGAGCAATGGGTGGACGCCTGCTTGCGTTCGCACGCATCGCTGGGACATGCGCACTAGCGATATGCTAGGTGCATCACTAATTAGCAATACGGTGAAGTGCATTGCTAATTAGCGATGCCCACCCGCATCGTTGGGATGTGCATGGGCATCACTAATGATGCGCATGGGCATCGCTAATTAGCGATGGGATGCGAATTTTTTGCATCCCTAATTAGCGGTAAAATTTTTTGCATCGCTATTATGTTGCTATTTAGCGATGATATTTTTTGACGTCACTAATTAGCGTAGCTAAAATAAAAATTCTTAATAGATGCTTTAGTTGTTAGATGAGCTAAATTATAAGAAGTCTAGCCTTATGGTGTCACTGCTCGCTAATATTTTTTTCTTCCGATCTAGGCTAACCTCAAAAGCCTCATAAACGATATCATATCTATTTTTAATATTTTAGAAATTAAAATTAAATTTGCACCATTTGAACTAAAACTAAACTTTCACCATACATTCTAAATTTAAATTTGTTTGATCATATTATTGTTTGATCATGTACTAAGGTAAAATCTAATAAAAAATTAAATTTTAAATACTTATTTGATATCTTTGTCTAAATTAGGCTAAGACTCGGTAAAGAACCTATCTAAAGCATTTAATATATATAATTTATAAAAGTTTACAATCATAATCATAAAGAATAGCTTGACATGACCTAACTATATTAGAAAGGGACAAGAAAGATTATTAATATTTTCCCCCAAAAAAAATTAATTAAATGATTGTATAAGGATAATGATTTAGCAAATTATAGTTAACTTATGTGACATGGTTATTTATTATAAATTATAGATAATTTTTTGGTGACAACAGCAGTTGTCACTAGAAAATAATTTACTTAAAAAAAGTTAGTTGTCAAAATAAATAAAATTTTAATCTTATGACCTACATCTCTTTTTTATTTTTTGCCAAGTTTTTTAAATTTTATATATTGCGCTATTGCGAACAATTTATTAAAACTTGCCATCAAATCAAAATTAACTTTTGTTACAACTTATTCTCGTGGTCATGGAAATAAATAATAATTTAAATTTAGTGAAAAATTAAAATTTCAATGTAATAGATCACAGATTTTTAGTGATAAGATTTCTTCCAGTGACAATATATATATATATATAACGGAAGAGGGAATTTGTTACATAGACGCCACATGATAACTAGAATCCAGAAGTTGTAACAAACCATGAAAAAAGAAGCAGCGGTGGCTTTATAGGAAGAGAAAACAATTCAGTGAAACCGAAACCATGTAGAGCTCCGTGGCATAACAGCAGGCCATGTCACCGCCCAATCTCATAGTCATGATCGATATCTCGACAGACAGAGCACCTCCGTGACCAGCCACCGATCGATGCATGCCCGGTGGAACTACTCATGCCTACACCGTGGCAGGACGCGCATCTCTTCTCGTCCTCCAAGCATATATGGGGCAGCTGTTACCCGACTCATCAGAAGCTGGACAGCTTCTCTATAGAGGAGAGCCGTCTATGTAGATGAGCTGTTGAAATTATTATTTAATTATAAAGAAAAAATATAATAAAAATAAGCACTATATATATATATATATATTAAATTTTAAAATTAATCGTTTAATTCAAACGGATATATTAGTTGAAAGGGATATGTTATGAATCAAAGGATATGGATATGTTATGATTCAAGCGGATACATCACGGGGATACATTGTTTTATGAAGAGGTGCTTTGTGTCTATAAAACTAACGAAAATAGAACTGACATTATCTTATCTCTTATCTTATCTCTTCCCCAAGAAATACTGTGTTCTAATTTCTTAGAGAATTTTCATTGTTGCTTCGGTACAAATTCTCTTAAGGCTTGTCATATCCTAAAAGCTATTTGAAAGAATTAATCCCACAAGCAGAGAGGAGGAAGGCAAATAACGCTTTAAGTAAGCGTATACATATGTGCTTCAAGTCTTCACTTTTCCCCAACATTCAAGTCTTATCCAATCTAAAAAGATTATCTTTTTCCAACATTCTTAAGGCATTATTTATGTTTTCCAAACATTCTTAAAGCATTATTTATGGTTATTGAGACTGATAGCCACCATCAAAGTGATGAACCAAGACCTTGTTCGTTTGGATTGTTTTGATGGACTAATTTTATTCACTGGCAAGATAAATTGAAGTTTTTGTTGATAGCCCTGAAGATTTTGTATGTTCTTGATCCTGATCTTGAAGTAATTACAGAACCTTTTGACAAGGACTCTGAAAAGAGAAAGGTAGCACGTAAGAAATGACAAGAGGATGAACTCATATGTCGTGGCCATATTTTAAATGCCCTATCAGGTCGTCTTTATGATCTATATACTAATAATCCACTGTAAGATATCTGGAATGCACTGGAATTTAAATAGAAGGCTGACGAGGAAGGTACAAAGAAATTTTTAATCTCTAAATATTTGATTTCAAAATGCTTGATGATAAACCTATTTTGCCTCAAGTGCATGAATTGCAAGTTATTGTAAACAAACTGAGGGCTGTGAAGATTAAACTTCCTGAATCTTTCCAAGTTGGTGCCATATAGTAAAAATTAATCTTTTCAAGTTGGTGCCATTATAGCAAAATTATAATCTTTCCAAGTTGGTGCCATTTAGCAAAATTGACTATAATTCTGAAGATTTATCTTTGAAAAATATTCAGAAACACCTACGAATCGAAAAGGAATCGAGGGAAAGAGATAAGAATAAACATTCTTATGAAGGCCTTACTAAGGCAAATGCAGTAAGTAAGCTCTCACATGCCAATAAAGGTAACCAAAATAAACAAAATTTCCTTGGTCCTAAAAAGGATCAAGAGAAGTTTAAGAAATTTAAAAACCAAAAGGTGACTAAGGGTGCATGCTTTGTCTATGGACAAATCTGGGCATTATGCTGTGATTGCATGTTTAAGAAGAAAGCTAATCAAGAGGCAAAGATGAACTCCGTGAAGGACAGTGAAGAGATTATTGCTGCTGTGAGTGAGATCAACGCTGTTTAAGGCAAGGTTCCTGACTGATGGTATGATACCTGTGCCATAGTCCATGTTTATTATGATAGGTCACTGTTTAAAACCTATCATGAAGTAATTGATGGACATGAGATTCAAATGGGAAATGAAGGCCGATCCAAGGTATTAGGCAAAGGAACCGTGGAACTTTTCTTCACTTCTAAAAAGAAAGTTACTTTAACCAATGCTCTTCATATCCCTGATATGAATAGGAATCTAGCTAGTGGGAATCTTTTGAGAAAACCTGAAATAAAATCTGTGTATGAAGCAAGAAAACTGATTTTATCCCATAATGGTGTCTTTGTTGGAAAAAGCTATTCATGTGATGGAATGCTCAAATTATGTATTGCTGATAATGCTATTAATATGATGATACTTTTGCTTATATGGTTGATTCTGTTTCTTTATGGCATGGTAAATTAGCACATGTAGGAATTAGCACCATAAAGAGAATGATTAAATGTGGTTTAATTTCCTATGATAATGTTGATAAATTTAAAAATGTAAAAAATATGTTAAATCAAAAATGGTAAAAAAATCTTTTCATAATGTTGAAAAAAATTCTCAATTATTAGATCTTATACATTCACATATATGTGAACTAAATGATATGTTAACTAAAGATGGTAATAGATATTTTATCACATTTATAGATGATTGTTCAAGATTTATTTATGTTTATTTATTGAAACATAAAGATGAGGCTTTTAAAATGTTTAAAGTTTATAAAGCTGAAGTAGAAAATCAATTAAGAAGAAAAATCAAAGTTCTTAGAAGTGATAGAGAGGAGAATATTTTTCAAACGATTTTAATATATTTTGTAAAGAAAATAATATTATTCATGAATGTTTGTACCTTGAATACTTGAACAAAATGGTTTGCTGAAAGAAAAAATAGAACTTTTCTTGAAATGATTAATGTAATGTTATTAAATGCTGAATTGCCATTCAATTTGTGGGGTGAAACTCTTATTGCTGCTTGACATATTCTTAACAGAATTTCTTTAAAAAGAAATAAAATTTCTCCTTATCAATTATGGAAAGAAAGAAAACCCAATATAGGGTATTTCAAAGTGTGGGGGTATTTTGCATATTACAAAATAATGATCCCAAACGGACCAAGTTGGGTCCAAGAGGAATTAGATGTGCTTTTATAGGTTATTTATAAATAGCAAGGCATATAGACTCTTAAATTTAAAGTCTAATGTAATAATAAAATCCAGAGATGTGGAGTTTTTTGAGCATTTATTAATTTAAAAAATAAATCTCAAACTCTTATTAGTGAAGGATTACAATTGAAGACATATTCTAAGACTGAAGATCAACAACCAGTGAACCTCGTAAAAGCAAAAAGAATACGGAAAGCAATAGAATTAGGACATGATGAGATTGACTCTCAACTTATCTCCTTTTACCTAGTAGAATGAAATAGGAAGAAAGTCATGAGAACAATTTCTTTTGTTTTTCAAGTTAAAGATGATCCTAAAACTTACAAGGAAGCTATGTATTCTAGAGATGCTTCTTTCTGAAAGATGCTATAAATAATGAAATGATTCTATTATGTCAAACCACACTTGGGAACTTGTTGATTTACCCCATGGTTCTAAACCCATTGGTTGTAAGTGGATGTTTAGAAGAAAGTACTATACTAATGGAACTCTTCATACTTTTAAGGCTAGATTAGTAGCAAAGGGGTTTCGACAAAAGAAAGGAATTGATTATTTTGATACTTATGCTCCAGTAGCAAGAATAACTTCCATTAGAATTTATTTGCTTTAGCATGAGTCTATGATCTTCATGTTCATCAAATGGATGTTAAAACTGTATCCTTAAATGGTGATCTCAATGAAGAGGTTTACATGGAACAGCCAGAATGTTTCATCTTACCTGGAAATGAACATAAAGTGTATAAGCTTGTTAAATCACTATATGGTTTAAAACAAGCACCCAAACAGTGGCATGAAAAATTTGAATTTGCTATTCTTTCAAATGGTTTTGTTCATAACATTGCTGATAAATATTTTTATACAAAAGTATGTGATGTATATATGATATTTGTTTGTTTATATGTGGATGATATGCTAATAGAGAGCAATGACATAAGAGGTGTCACAGAAACAAAGAGGTTTCTATCTTCCACATTCAAAATGAAGGATCTTGGACACATAGATACTATTCTAGGTATCAAAATAACTAAAGATAGTAGGGGTTATTTTTTGAGCCAAACTCATTATATAGAAAAGTGTTGAACAAATTCAACCATTTAAAAATTAAGGAAGCTAGCACCCCGATTAATCAAAGTATCAAGCTTCTAAAAATAATGGAAGAGTTGTAGCTCAAATTGAATATACAAGTGCTATTGGTAATCTTATGTATAAGGTTGAATGTACAAGACCAGATATAGCATTTGCTGTTAGTAAATTAAGTAGATTTATTAGCAACCCAAGCTATGAGCATTGGAAGGCCATTGAGAGAGTTCTTGGTTATCTTAAGAAAAACAAGAATCTTGGTCTACTATACTCAAAATTCCCTATTGTCATAGAAGGATATACTGATGCCAGTTGGATATCGAGTGTAGAAGACAATAAATCTACTACTGGTTGGGTGTTTACCCTAGGTAGAGGTGCTATATCTTGGAAATCCAAGAAACAAACTTTAATTACACATTCAACTATGAAATCTGAGTTTGTAGCTTTGGCAGAAACAGAGAAAAAAGCTGAATGGCTAAGGGATTTTCTTTTAGAAATTCCTTTGACATCAAAGAACTTGTCTTCTATATCTATACATTATAATAATCAAGCCACTTTAGTTAGAGCATATAGTAATACATACAATGAAAAGTTTATACATATTAGTCTAAGACATGATTACATAAGGAATCTAATTAAAGATGGAATTATCTTTCTTACTTTTGTAAAATTAAGTAAGAATTTAGCAGATCCGTTTACTAAGCCTTTGGCAAGAGACTTAGTGAAATCAACATCTAGAGAGATGGGGCTAAAACTCCTAAATTAAAAAAAATTTGTCAATGATGACAACTCAACCTAATATTAGTCAATCACTAGTTATTAGGTTCAATGAGAAAAATAAATTATTGATAAATAGAGAAATATCAGCACTAATAAATAAGTCCTATCTAAGATGTAAAGTGCTGAAGTATTGTTACAGTTTGAGGGTTGAGTTAATCAAAACTCTTAATAAATTTTAGTATATTTGAGATAAGTATCTTAAATGTAACAAATATACTAGAAGAATTTTACCTATATGAACTTAGAAATGGTGCCATCTTAAGGAGATTTGAAGTTTTTTCTTTCTTTGAAAAGTTCATGAATCAGAATGAGCATATGGCCATAACAATGCTAAGTGAGTTTGGTGTAAATTTATAAACACAAGCGTTTTATGTGTGTATATATCACCATTTTGTCACTAGAAATTAAAGGTTCAAAGCTTTATGCTACCTAGGATTTCGATAAAGTCCTGTGGTACATACACTAAGGTAAAGTTCAAATTGAACGATACTTTACTGTATTAATATAAACTGTTTCTTTTCTGAAATATTTCTTTATATTTGAACAAATGGGGGATTGTTGGAATTATTGTTCAATTATAAAGAAAGAAGATAAATAATAAAAGTAGGTATGAGACATGCGCATGTGGCATGTGGTTAAAACTATATCAGTTATATATATATATATATAAATTTTAAAATTTAAATTTTAAAATCAATCATTATATTCAAATAGATATATCACTTGAAAGGGATATGTTATGAATCAAATAGATATATCACTTGAAAAGGATATATTATGATTCAAACGAATATATCACTTGAAAGGGATACGTCGTTTAATGAAGAGGTGCCTTTGTGTCTATAAAACTAACGACAAATAGAACTGAGATCATCTTATCTCTTCTCTAGAAATACTGTGTTCTAATTTCTTAAAGAATTTTCGTTGTTGCTTTGGTGCAAATTCTCTTAAGGCTTATCATATCCTAAAGCTATTTGCAAGAATTAATCCCACAAGCAACTCAAAAGAGAGGGGGAGGGCAAATAACGCTTTAAGAAAAAACATATACATACATGTTTCAAGTCTTCTCTTATCCTCAACATTCAAGTTTTATCCAATCCAAAAATATTATCTTTTCCCAACAATGGCCCGACTTGAGAAGCTCAAAACCGTTGGTTGCGATGGTGGTGGCATCTCTTGGCGTAGCATCAGGATCGTGGACCTATTGTGAGTCTGGGAACAACCAATGCCGGATGAACTTGCTGAGGTGGCACACAGAGGAAGCCATGAAGCATATGATGATAAAATAGAGCAAGTGGGCGATGAAGGATGTTAAGGGCTGTTGTCCTGTGGATGATGATTCTATTTTATTTTTATTTGGTAACCACTTGCAGATATCTCTCAACCTTTTGAAGATAATCCTCAAAATATCCATCCACTAATTATGGTGAGATAAGAGAGTTAGGGTTTCTCTATAAATTGAGATGCCTTCTTAAAAGTTTTTTATATCATACGTGAGAAAACCATACGATAGCGATAGAGAAATTGGATTCCTAATCAAAAGAAAAACCTGAAGACATACACTATCATTGTGTGATTGCTCATTGATTGGAAGCACCCTGAGGTAGATCACAAATAGATTCAATGGATGAAGGTAATTCATTGGTCCTGTTATTCCATGTTTTAATCTATACAATATGCTTATGTAGATTTTAATGCTTACAGTTGTATCTGAGCCTCAATACCTTTGCCTTGTTTTGTTGCAAGTGTTTCCATAGTTTTGGAACCTAAATAAATCTTCCATAGCAATGAAGATTTTTCCAATGATAAAAAAGAGTAATATATATATATTAAAAAAATATTCTTAGTCTCTATTTCTCTCATCTAGGGATAGTTCAGAAAGGGATGCTACTAATAGTACCCTAAACTATTTGACCCAACGGGCATATTGTAGAGATATTAAGGATGCACTGCTACGGAAAGCTACTGGTAGTACCTTGGTACGTTTGACTCAACTACCTACGTACTGAAAGAGTTAATAGGCCGTCAAAAGGGCTATTCGTAGCTACCAAAGAGGGCTAACTTGTTGGCAAGATCATAGTTATTATGCATAAAAACTTTGGACTACACAAATTGCACTGGAAGAATGGTCATTGATTTGCTATGATTCTAGCATGATATTTGTTTTCTTTCTTTGAGTTTAAAATTTCTTGCATTAAAACATGCCTTTTAAGCCTTTATGCCTGCAGAGTTTTGCATAGACTAGTCTAAAGGATTAATGAGCTATGGCCGAACATGTTCTAATTAACGTAAAATTTTACTTAAGATGATAATTTTAAAATTGTATTAAATAGATGTTTGGTATAAAATTGCTTCTATTATGCATATTGGATTTTATATCCTTAATGGAAGGATGTGCAATCATAGTGTGAAAGAATCATAATGCAAATCCTTTTAGGATTTGATTGATCAATTGATGTTTAAAAAAGTGGTTCTGGAAGGTAAAAAGATCTTATTTTTTAATTGGTTCATTGACTAACTTGGCTAATTAAATTAGTGTCTAAGAAAAGTAACATAAGACCCCACCTCTCTTCACTTAACTGGCCAATTCGATTGATTCAGATCTTGAATTGAAAATGCTATATTAATTAAGATATTAATTAAGATATGCATGCATATAATGAAGGTTAAATACCATGTGGTCGATATGATTTTGATTAATTGATGACTAGCCATAGCATCTTTAATTAATCAAAGTCGTATATTGAGCTGCAAAGATCACATAAGGTTAGATAACATTAATTATAATTAATTATATTTAATATAAAAATCTTTTCTCATAAAAATTTTTATTGTATTTGTATAATTAATTAGGATGGGATAACAAATTATTTTCTTAATTATCCATAGGAATTAAGAAAGTAAATATAATTTGTTATTCACATCATTAAGTTAATGAATCTATTTAAATATAATAATTTACCCACATGTAGTTATTATATGTTATTAATTTATATTGTTGCATGTTTACATTAGTAAGACATGACATTAAGTTGTACGCCTCAAATTCAGTTACATGAATATGATTGGTTATCTAGCTATTTTACTTGTGAATATTTTTGATATAAAATGTGATGTTCTTGATTTAAGTGGTGATAATTGTATAGTATGAAAGAAAAGAATTCTCTTTAGTTAGGATGCATGGACATTGACTATGCCATCATAAAAGATGAACCATCCGTAGTTACACCTACTAGCACTTGCGTATGAATGGTAGGAGCGGTCTAATTACCTCAGTATGATGATCATACGTACTAAAATTTCTACTAGTATACATGGTAGCACGGTTTGAGTTTTCAAATAAGGCACTGACTAGCATCCTAATGGTAAAGTTGTCAAGCTCACTACTATTGAAGGTGTGTAGGCACATCATGAAGATAAGGGACATTATGGCTCAATAAAAATCCCTAAAGGTTATAAATTTTATTGTCAATCGCACAACACTAAGATTGTGGAATCAAGAAATGCAAAATTTTTTAGAATGACTTGATCAGTGAGAATGATCAATCTTGGTATTTTGCTTCTTCTGAGAAAGACATTCAGATATTTTAGCTCCATTTCAAGTGAAAGATTGGTTGTCATTCATAGCACCCCTCAAGTTCAAATAGGTGCCCGACAAATAATCATTAAGATTTCCCAAGCTGTTATTCACAAGTGAGTGATAAACTGAATGATAAAGCACTAAAATTTGCCCATAGACCTTCCCTCACAAGAGCTAAACATCTCCTAAAAAGAAAGGTTTCTTTTAACCACTAAGCCCACCAAGTCTTAAGTTTCCATTATAGCATCCATCATAGAACAGAAAGACCATCTCCCATGAGTTCCTTGCATGGACTGATCTTCTGAACTAAAAGCTGCAACCAATTTGACGACCTAGGACCGCAGTTAATTTACAGCCTAAAGGTGGTCATATATGCTGCATGCCCACAGGATGGACATTTCTTTTAAATAACAATCACCAAAGAGGGAATAATATTTACATAAACCAGAAGCAAATGGACAAAATATATGCTGCTAGAACTGTTTTATTTGAAGCATGCGTTGTATTAAAATACTTTGAACATATTTTCAGAAAGTTTCAGAAGGAAAAAAAATTACAAAGATTATATTTTGCAACTGAAAGTAAAGCACCAAGATTTTTTAAAAACAAAGGATATTTTTAATGGAAATCATTACAGTACACTTGATTCATTCTACTGAACAGCATTCAAATGATTAAGAATAGACAATGTGCTGCATAGACTTTTCTTTTTAGGTCTTTTTTTTCTCTCTCAGACTTTTTAACTTTCACAACTTTTACTTCATCTTCTTAATATATGTGTGAATGTAGGGAACATGTGAATATATTCATCTAGACAAGTGTGTTGATTACAAATTTTTAAAAATATATATATATATCAAAGCAAATCACAACTAATACGACCAACTTAAACGCTTTAAATATATACTTGAGTCATTCAATAATATCAGATCAAAAGGATAGGGGCTTTCCCTTCTGCTTTTAAAATTTGCTTGGTGGTTTTACAGATTCTCTCTGCTTCCAAAGAGGAGGGAATGTTGGGTGCCTACAGCTACACAAAGATATCCCATAGCATAAAGATGATGCAATACAAGTGGAGAATCTCAACAGAGGAAAAGGCTTATAAAGGTGACGACACTTCTTTTGGAACACGCACAGCACCCACCGACCACTCATGGATTTTAGTCGTTTGCTATTTCGTAAGAATGAACAGAACGGTCCCTCTGCAGTAACTAAGAAATGTTAACCGCACATTAAGGTCGATAAGTCTTCTGCTCTGTGGCCGTTGTGTTATTAATTCATTCTGTCTTTTGCTACTTTATGGATTTCCTTTTTGTTTGACCATTGCCATTAAATTTTTATCCTCTAGTTCTTTACACCTTGATTTAGAATATAACACTTCAGATTGCCACCATGATGTCAGAATTATAGCGGTCGGGGATACTGACAGTGGATCTTTTACAGTTAAAATTTTATGCTTTTAGAAGTCAATGTAATGATTCCCTGGATATTAATTAACACGTCAATGAACAAAAAGCTGGGAGTAATATCATGACAAGAAAATGGAAATAATAAGGTGAGGAACTAATAATAAGTAACACCTATGTAGAAGGCAAGAACTATTGAATTTATTGGCAGATTGAATATGATCAAAAGAATTTACCTTTTCTCTCTTTCTTTTTTCAGTTTGAGTGGGAGGCACGGAAGGTCCACAAGTTTTAAAAAATAAAGATGAGGGCAGGAATTGATCCCTGGTCTCTTATAATGACCATTTTTCTTCTATTGTCTATTGTCTATCTGTTGATTACAAAATACAGTACAATTGCCATACCATCTGTTAAGATTGCAATTTCAATAGATGCTAGATCTCCCATTGCACAGGGATGGGACTTCATCCTCAGTCCAGCAATTAATTTTAATAATGTGTTTTGCCATAAACAAGACCCCATCTGGGTGGATTCTATTGACATTTTGAATCTGATGACAACAAGGATGTTACTTTCTAGGTTGCCATTTTCTAGTATTCAAGCTAGTCTGTGAGAGAATGAAGGCCGAATTGTTACTCTCCATGTGGACCAAAAGTGTGTGCATCCAATAAAGAGATCATGCCTTCCATTTGTAAGATCATACGACCTCCATCAAGTCTTGGTGTCTTACAAGTTGGAGCTCAGAAAATAAATTTGGTCAAAAGTGAAGATCACGGCTAATCAGTATTGTACTAGTGCTCTTAGCTTTACACCACCTTGCCCATTTAATAGCCAATATCACATCTAACCCATCGGTTCCTACAATACTCAGCTTCCTCACTTTAAAAACAAATGATGCCAGTATTCTTTAGCTAGGTTCACTCCATTCTCAAGTTCACATTAGATCCTCAGTGATTGAAATAAAATTTTGTGGAATTGACTAGCCCAAGCAAAGAATGCAAAAAAGAGATCACTTCGGACAGTACCCAGATGTGCAAAATAACTATTATTGCACCTAAAAACCATGAGATTTGATGTGAGATTTACTAACTGAACCCAAAAAAATGTTAAATGAAGTTTGATGATGTTTCACTGTAAACAAGGTGGGGACCTGGAACATTAACCAGGATAGGCAAGGTGTAAAGTGTTTCCAGAGCTTGGGTATAGCAGGTTTGATGTCATCAAAGCATAAGCCAGGCAGAATAGTAGTTCTACTTATGACAAGGTGGACACTTTCATCAATAAAAAAAACGAGGCATATTCAAATGTATTCACCAACAAATTGTTAAAAAGTTCAAAATGCAAAGTTATAAGTACTACTAAATTTGTCATGCTATTATAAGAAAAAAAAATAGTATTCAATATCCACAAAGCATTAATATGAACCCAAATAGATGAAACCAGACAAGGTAGGCATGAATGATAGCATGGAACTTCATGCCAACCATAAATACACCCACAGAAAACGCTGACAAATATAAAATAAAATATTGGTAAATTTACAAAGTAGCAGGAGAATAAATTAGATATATGGAAACGACTTTCACAAAATTTATTAGAGCAATAATATGGACTTCATCACAACATGCATATCTTACAGGAAAGATCTAATCAAATTACATACACATAAGCATTGCTTTACATCCCTTGAAGCATACAGGAATTTCATCAGCCATCTTTCTGCACATGCATGAATGGAACAGTCACAAACACATGAACTTTTCCAGCGGATTTCTCGCAAATAATTTACCCCACCAGTCTGACAATGTCACATGTCCTTTGTACCTTCAAGACATACAAAGATTTGGACTAGCAAACAGATGTGCATTCTTTTCAGTCTATGATACATGAACACTTGAGATGTCAAAGGTCCAAATTGAAAAGACAATTTTGCAGGGGGACCTTCACAAAAAAACGATAGAAGTATTAATGCAAGGAAGCAATTACTTCCAAAAGGGAAGCAGCAAACCGCATCTGGGTTTCCTCATCAATTGTCAAGAAGAGAGGAACATGTACAAAGAGAGATTTGATTCTGTGTTGCTCTGCAAACCGGAGGGAACGATAGTAGACATAATTGCACACAAATCGACCAGCATCATCCGAAGGCACTACATCATATCCCATCTTGGATAAGCCATTGACAATTTCATTAACAGGAAGAGAAGTCTGTGAAATGATCAAGAAAGGGAAATCCTCTTAAAGCTATAAAAATATGTGAAACCAAAATGTAGGGTTTTTTATGACACAAGATTCAAACAACAATTATAAAGATAGTGACACATGAGACATAAATGTATGTACATATGTATGTATTTATGTATGTATATGTATATTTGTAGATATGTAAATATGTAAGATGATTTACATCAAGGCTCGCCATACTGGTGCATACCACCACATACCAAACACGTCGTACCCCCAAATACCCACCTTTGGTAACATTAACTAGTATAGAGCTTTATTGTTGGAAGAATACATCTTATCCATATTATAATTAGTTTCTGCAATCCTAAAGAAAAAAGAAGAAGAAAATTTGAAAATCCCCATAACGTGAAAGGAACCAATCTTTCCTTCAAATGAATCTTTTAGTTTTTAGAAATGAATATTGTTGTGAACGAGAAAATTAATTAACAAGATAATTTGTAGTCAATTAAACCTGTGGCTTATAATATGTCACAATAAAGTTGATATTCCATCTCTTAGATGATTCAAACTCATTTTTGTAGAATCAAGGGCAAGGATGAAGCCATGAACATAGGGAAATGTATTTTCTAACAGCTGAAATAGTGAAGCTATATTTCAAAGATGTAGCTGCATATTACCCTACTTGATGCATGATCAATTTGCACCAAAATGGTAAACCTTATAGTTGCACTGACCTTAACATTAAATGTTTCTGAGCCTTCATAATTCTATAATCCAAGACTTTGTTAAAACTCTTCTCATGAACTAGTGACGCAATCCTACCTACAACTTTCTTGTTCGACCTTCTTGAATGATCTTCCAAACAATTTTTTCAATAAATTATGACTCTCCTTTATTCAAAGGTAGTACAAGTATAAGTTAAACAACTAAACCAAGTGTTCCATAAATGCCTGACAGTAATTGTTAACATTACATATGTTGACTATTAGATAAATGTCTTTATAATCAAGAAGAAACATGATGTCCTTTAAAAGGGAAACTTAAGGGAAATCATATCACAAAGATGGTACTAAATCGATGTATCTGAGCAATGTTGCATAGACATAGACAGGGACCTGGATTCAAGACAGGTTGGAAAATATAGCTCAACAAAAGCAAGCTATTAAGAGTGAGGAACAAGACCTTATAGTGCATATTTAACTGTGAAGCTAATATTGGTTAAAATCTGAACGAAAGAGAGGAGATCACTCGGATAATTTTCTCTTCATGGCTATAATGTCTGGTTTTACCATGCTTCAGAAGTACATTGCCATCTTTGCGTATCTATTTGACTTAACTACATTTATAAAGTTTTACCTTGTAAACTTCCAAGAGTCAGACATTAACAACTTGTGACAGAGTGCGACAGAGGACATGTGCTGTCTTGCATGTTTTCAAATAAGCTTATTTGTTGCCACAAAGGTTGTTGGGAATGGTGTTAGTAAGCCCTAAGTACTTAGGCATGAAAGATGGCTTCTTCGGAGTAGTATCACTGTTGTACAACATTCCATCTTGATGCTGAAAAGCTATATAACATTCAGCTTTATAACTCCTCAAGAGAGAATTTAATCTCCAAAGAAACATAGAGACCAATATCAACATCACCAACCCGATCACACAGCAATAAAACACACCAGAATATGGAGTGGAAAACAGATGGAAAAAAGAGGTATGAGTAATCATATCAAGTTTCAGAACATAATGAATGCAGCACAGAACAATGATTACATGCCACAGTACCAGTCATATCTAACCAATAGATCGTAAGGGACACAATGAGTAGCAAACAAATTTGTATAGGATAACAGAGCAACTCATCACATCCTACCAAAGTATTAGAAGCTCCATGGTCATATCAAGAATCTGAGAGACCATTATAAAAGGATATGACCATGGATCAGCTGTATACCTTGCACAATAACAATAAGACATGGGTAATCTAAGAGCTTGTTAGCATACTAAAGGAAGTTAAGATCTGGCTTCTTGAACTCTATCATATGTAATCATAGATAATGATCCTGTTCTCCGGCAAACAGAATAAAGAGGTGTGAAAACGAACAAGAATGCTTGTGGTATGTTCTCCTCACTATGCACAAAACCATTTGACAGAATTGGATGATTTTACAGGTAAAGAAGGAGCGAGCCCTCATGAGACTTGAAACAATACTACAAAATTGACAACATGATGAAAGGGATGAGTGACACTGCAATAGGCTATTTAGTTCACAAAGAACAAGTCATTCTTTGCTTCAGCCTTCAAGCCAATAAAAGTGCATGACAGTCACAGCAACAAGGTGGTGAATAATAGTTATCTCAGCAAGTGGGGCAGAGGACCTCATGAATTCCTAGATATAGGCCCATTAAATCATTCAGAGCTCCTCACTACTCAAATAGACCATCCAACAGATTGTTAATCTTGTAGACTCATTGAGATAAAGACCTTGCTACTGTGACATAAGTGTGCCAACTGGCTGACTTGGTAAAGTCACTGGTCATTGATGCAAGTGATATAGGTTTGAAACAAGGGTTCGAACCCCACCCTCACCCCATTTCAGGCAGGCATCCTAGTTCTCATGAATATGGGCAATGAAGAGCTGCAGGCTCCTCACACACAAGCTCATGTCACTACAACATATGGGAAGGCTAAATCAATGAGTTCTTGGCTTCTGATGATAATGGATGGTCACAAGAAAATAATAAAAGCTTTGAGGAAAAGTAAGTGTTGGGCAAAAAAATTGATAAATAGTTACTGTACAACTTCTCAAGAAGGGAATTCAATGACCACAACTCTGACAGAACATTCCTCAAAAAAAAAAAAAAAAAAAAATGTCTGACAGAATATTTTTCTCACATGTTTCCCAGTAATGCCCACAAATTAATCGACAATGATACAATATGATAGGCGACCTGGAAGCCTCTCATTGGCCATATATACATCAAAAATATCATTAGAAAATAGTTTTAAGAGAATTTGTCTGTGACCTGACAGCATGAACAAAGCTCCACCAAAACATGTCAACATTAAAAATAAAACACACACACACAATATAAGTGCCATCAAAGAAAGAATACCTCACGTGTTCGTGAGATGCTTCCATCAGAAGGTACAATGGGAAGCCTCTGCAATACAAACATAAATATATGAAATTAATGGAGAAACTAATGATAAACAAAACAATATTGCAAAGCGCATTTAACCTGAGGTTTCCATCCAAGCTCATCTGGACAACGAAAAGTAGCCTCATTGAATGCTTGATTCTCAATAGCAAACCTTGTTGCACCACTATTAACTCCAAAATGGATCTGATGAGACATCAAATCAATATAGGAAAAACATCCATGAAAGAAATAAAGTGGAATCAAAAGTGGAAAACCATGCTAAACATAAGCAACAATCAACTCTGCAAAGGTAGCCGCAGGAGGATGAAGCAGAAAAACCATAACTGAGAGGTTGCGAAAGAAATAATGTACATTATGAAATATGAATGGATAGTAACTAACAGACAGCAAGTGGAGTTACATCACATTAATAAAGAATTATATACACTATTAACCATCGAGCAATCTATTAAATAAAATCATTATGATTTTTGCGGCAGATTCAACAAACTCATTGATTAGAGCAGGAGTCATACATCCCAAGATGGTGCTCCAGTTATCTTATCATTTATCATCCTGATAAGAACAAATGATAGCTTCAAGGGTCAGATAACAAACTGCTAATAAAGAAAATAGCACATACTTACTGATATAATAATAGCACTGCATATGTCAAGTTTAAAAATCAGGCTAGTTGAGCATTCAGTCTAAAATTCGGGGAACTTATAGAAGTGAGGCCAAGAAATCTAAATGGAATGCATTATACAAATCTTTTGAAATGCAGTTAAAGTTAATCTTGTCTGATGGCTCTAAACTACATTCCCAAGCTAAGTTTGCCAATATTATTTGGTGATAAAATTACACCTCAAAATAATAAGATAAGGAGTTACAGGATCCATTCCTAAAGAATAACCGCCGCTTGAAAGATGTTGAAATATCCACTTAATTGCATCCTGACACCAGCCTGGCATAGTGCATAATTTTCAGAGCAACTTGTTTTGTCATCTAAAGCATGATTCAATGCATTATTATGGAACCTTACCAAGAATACTGATGTCCAGCATATTAAATATGTAAAGCTGAAGAAAGAAGTGCTTGGAACGGTTAAAAATCTAAGAGGCTATAAGGACAGAATTTTCTGTTATGGATTAAAAGCTGGATGGTTATTTTACTTGAATGCTTCTTTGGGTAATCTTAGATGAACAGGTAATTTCTTGAACAATTTCTTCAAATAGTCACTAAATCACATGACAGTTGATCTTATAAGTGTATGTGTGTGTGCATGTGTGTGTGTGAGAGAGAGAGAGAGCAACTGACCCAAATGACTTGCCCCACATTCGAAGATTCATTGTCTCGTGCAGTCACAGAAGACTCCAATAGTTCATGAAGTGGACCAAGTGCCCCCTGTCCAGCAGTCTCGAGAATTTTGCAGTTCCCAAGAACAAGGCCTTTTGGCAAACCTTTCTTTTCCATATATTTCTTCATATTCCTAACAATTGTTTCTGTGGGATTCTCAGACACCCCATGAAATTTCTTGAATCCAGTAATGTGAACAGTTATCACTGAAGGCCCTTCCGAACCCATTTATCGTAGTTTCGGGTATACTAAGTTAACGAATCCTCAATTTGTTCAATTATATATGCTCTCTTCGTACCAGCAACCAAATGTAGTTGATTGTTCTACAACCCGCTTCAGATAAGAATATAATAAATAATCAATCCCTGTAAAATAATGAGGCAAAAAAAAAATCAAGTCAGAGAAAGTATTGATATGAATATTAGATGCATTCGACTGTACCGAAAAAAGAAAGACATACTTGCCAATCATTCAGTTGACTTGGAACTAATAATACACGCTGAGATCAAGCCCAAAAAAAATCACAAGGAACTCAGAACAAGCCTGTTAAAACAAATCATCGCAAAGAAACCCAAAATATTTAAGACACATATAAGAAAAACATCGTATTCTTGGAAAAACTTTGGGATAGGTCGTATAAGATAGAAGACATATATATATATATATATATCAAGCATCTCCACACCAATTGAATTAAGAGAAACAAAGGGGAAAGCAAGAAGAATTTCAACACCGAACTAGGCCATTAGATGTAGTTCAATAAAATGTGCCATCAAAAGCCCAAGTTTGAACACAGAAATCATAGCAGAAGACTAAAACACGAAATCCCATGAATGGCCTAACAACTAGTCTTCCCTTAATAGATCGACAACTAGTTAATTACGAGTAGCGATCGACTACCTGACGGGAAGTTTCAAGAAAAGACTCATACAGAATTGGCAACAAAGGAAACCAGACGCGGCGGCACACACAGAAGGGAAAAAAAAAAAAAAATCTTAACTGAAATTATAAACCGTAAAGAAATCTAAACCGAGATGAGAAAACGTGAAAGAATCGAGGAAGTTGACACCTTTTACTTATGATAATCGGGGGGAGAATCTAATCTAATTATGAGCACGAGAAGCGATGCGTGGAAACAGAGATACAATTCGATAAAATCAAAGATTGAAAAAGGCATCAAAGGAATCAGAAAGACCAATAAATCCAATCAAAGATCCAAAAAAAAAAAAAAAAAAGAGTATTTTGACAGAACCTTCAGCTCCGGATTCTCAACCAAACCATCAAAGCTCTCACCTTTAACCGTTCAGAAGAAAGAAAACCAGAAACGAGCCAAGAAAAACGATTTTTCGCTCTTTCGTGAAAAAAAGGGCCGTTGGAGGCGACGACAGGCGAGATCACAACTCGGCCTGATGGAATAGGGGGAAGATATAGAAAGGATACTTGAAGAAGATTGGGACCGGTCTCTTTCAAACAATATAGGGATTGCAGAATAAATCAAAGGCAGAAGATAGAGATGGAGAAAGAGGAAGAGTACAAACGAACCTAGACACTTTGTGACGATGGCCAGCTTTCTTTCTTCTCTCTCTTTTATTTATTTTCAGTTTTTTTTATTTATTTATTTATATTTATATTTTAAAAAAATTGATGAAAAATAAAATTTTCTTATGCATGAATGCATATAAATTAATTTTCTCTGCATGCAATGTAAAGGGAGAACCGTAATTGTTGGATTAGTGAATGGCACTTGTAATTGATGCTTAGACTCCATATGATGTTTAATGTAAAAGAATTACCATTGCTGTATTTAAGTTAGTGTTAAAGAAAAAAAAAGCCAAACAAAGGTAAAAATTATTTTGTAATGTTACATTAGAGATTAGTTCATATAAAATATTAAGGGATGTTATAAAAAATATAGCAAATAAATCCTTTTAAAATCATACATGTAAAACTTATCCCCCACTCAAAATAAAAAGTACATGATGCTATATAAACCGTAATAACCAATTTCCCACTTTTAACTCATCAAAGTGGGAAATTGATTGATGATTTTTGGATGATTGGTGATGGATCTTTGATTGATGTTATTCAGGATACTTAGATTTCTGAGCTTTTCTTCTCGGTGGCCCACCTTTATTAGCATTGATGCCCTGCTTGTTTAAAGGCGAAGGATTTGATTTCCTCAAATTCCCTTGCCTGGCATGTCCCTTCGGTGATGAGATTCTTTGGTGTAGAACGGATTCTCTCGATGCCCCTTACTCCTGGCCGGTTATCTAATTCCAGGCTATGGCAAAGATCTTGTCTCTCTAAGGCCCCTCTAGGGATCTGATGAAGTTGTTCAGGCTCTAGCCCCAGCGGTCGGAGGATGCTGCGTGGATTTGGAAGCTTCCTATCATTCTCAGGGTTCAGCTATTTATTTGGAAGCTTCTGTGGGACTGTCTCCCAACCTATGGTTTCTCTCCTGAAGGGGTCTACCTATCCAGCCGACCTATCCTTTATGTAGTCTGGAGGAAGAATCGTCAGATCATGCTATTTTCACCTGCCCCAGAGCTAGATGTGTCTAGAATATGATTGGCTATTCTATTAGACAGGATGACTCGGGTTCCTTGCACTCCTCTTTCCTTCTTGATCTATAGAGGGGTTCTCGGCAGAAGAAAGGTCTTTGGGCTGTCACGGCATATCAGATATGATTGTCCAGGAACCAGCTCATTTTCTCTGATGATGTTATTTCTCCTCATAAGATTGTGAGAAGATTAGATTGTTGGTAGCGGACTATGCCCGTATTGGTTCTAACAACTCTGGCCTCTAGGGTTCTCCTGCTGCTTTGGCAGCGAGCCGGTTACGATTTGCATCTCCTGGAAGCCCCCTCCAGGGTTATCAAAATCAACTTTGATAGGAGTATCCATGGTAGAGCTGCTGGTTCTGGTTTTATTATCCGGCATCCTCATGGTGACTTATTGGCTGCGGGAGGTTTTGGAACTCTCAACTCTTCTGTCCCCATAACCGAGCTTTATATGGCCTGGGCAGGTATTTCTTATGTGTTCGATTTCTTCAGGCTCAGAGGCTTTTCATTAAGGGTGATTCTATGTCGGTCATTTCTTGGTTGAAGAGAATTGCCCTTCGGGTTTTAGTAATCCGATCCTCTGGGATATTTGGTCTATTCTGCGGGAGGTGGATGGTGCCCAGATCCGTCACATATATCGTGAAGCTAATTCGACAGCGGACTGGATGGCTACTTTTGTGGCGCAGCATGCTGGATCATGGTCTTGGAGGCCGGACGATATATGTCCTTCTCTTTTGCAGCTAATTTTGTACTCAGGTCTATCTTGTCTGAATCGCACTAGACTAGTGTGATCGCCCGTTTGTACAAAAAAAAAAAAAAACTCATCAAAAAAAAAAATAAAACAATAATTTTCACTTTCATTGATTAAATAATGGGTATCATTCAAAGAGCCTAAGGTCATGGAATATAAAAAGCCTAATGTATTAGACAAATATAGAATGAAGAGTTTGCAATACATGAAATCAATATGATTATGTTATTTTGTTTTGTTTTATCAATTTTTATTTATATTTAGTTTTTTAAATTATCTTTTAGGCATTATTTAAAGGATATACAAAAGTATTTTACAAACGAATTCAACTACTATAAGTTTTGTAAATATTTTTTTTTAAAAATCTCAAATCTAAATTATCATACAATATCCTTATGCTTAGCACTTTTATACTTTTGAAATTACTGTTTTTTATACCATCATCCAACAAATAGATAAAAGTATTGTAGAATTTATCTTCAAAAATTATATGCCTAATTGATTAGGGATAGCAACAAAGTAGTTGGTGAAATTAGTTTAAAAAAGTAGAAGATAAGATGAAACTAAAGACCCTAATTTTTGTCATGTTTCTATCAAAAAAAAATAATTTTTATTCTCATCTTATCTTTGAGAATAAATTTTTTCATCCTCATTTTATTTTTAATTTATAAAAAATGATAAATACCTATACTTCATTTATGTTATATCGTTGCTCTTACTCCATTCTTAATGTGATAAACAAAATATAACTTAATAATTATAATAATTTATATTTTTTATATTATAACATTTGCAATTGCAGTAAATAAAAAGAATATAATGACAAATTATTGTAATTATATGATAATAATCACTAAACTTTTTTTTAAAAAAAGTAAGATATCTAAATCATGCTGGTACTACTCATTGTTTCTTTATCTAAGATACTTACGGTGATTTATTAAATTATAAATAATTCACACATATAAAAAATTGCTATGTAATTACAAAAGCCTCAACATAGACACTGCTTACATGAGATGAAGATTGATATGTAACATAAAACAGCTACCAGCTACCAGCAAGGCAGCATTGACTTTTGATGTATAAGATCATGATTGACTTGTAACATATTCACCAAGCTAATTTAATTTGTCCTTATGACAACACCGTGAATGTCTAAAGCTATATGATAATTATGTTTAGAACGCCACCTCACATCAAATAACTACAATATTTGAAACAGCGAAAAAAATAATCATGAAATCCCCGTATTTGTTTTGTTCTCCTAGATGTCAATTAAAAAATATGCATCAAATTATTATAATATTTAATTATTCCTCATCCACTTGCCTTGCTTTATCGACTTTCTCGCCGGCCAACCTGGTCTGGCGGCCGCGTCGGTCCTTCCTAACCCCACCGCGCGCGTCACCCACCCGCATCCTTCCACGCTCCGGCCCCACTCGAATCCCGGCCGTCCATTGGCCGCGACGCCCCTCCCCCCAACGAGTTGGTAGACCCGCGGTGGCGCATTTAGAACGGAAGGTCATATCAAGGGACGGCCCCAGTAACATCGTGATCCGTGGGCACCCAAACCTCCTCTCCAGCCCAAGCCCCCGGTTTCTCAAACCGCAGGTTTGCCAAACCGTGATCTCGACCGTCGAATCGATGGTTCTCGTGTTTGTCTTTTTACCGGTGGCGGAAACCCGACGGCGGGCCGTGGTCCAAAAGACGTTGCCGTTCGCCGCGGCCGCACCCGTTTGAATCTCGGCCAATTCACCGATCGTGCCGGCTACGCACTGCGAGCTTGTCCGGCGCTGGCTGCTTGAGTTTTTATATAATTTCTTTTTAAATATTATAATTTATTTATTTATAATATAATTTTTTATTTATATATTATAATTTAATTAAAATTATTTAAATCATTTGCTTACATGCTATAGCAAAACTTTATCATTCTTTTATCTCATGCCTACTAACTTTTCCACACTCGAATATTATACCAACCTTTGATATGATATTCTTCTAATGTAGATGATGTGTTTATTAGGTAAATTTGGTCTGGCTATATATATATATATATATTCAATTTTTGACCACTGATAGCAACCTTGAAACAAACATTGCTGCAAGAAATAGCGATTAAAAGAGGAGCACTGGAACACATTAGTGGAAGTTATATGATTTTCAAATATCTATAATTGCAAGGATCCTTATAACATAAATTTGGCAGTTGACATTTTGCATCCTTCTGTGCCATTCATTTTCATCAAGGGAGATTATGGTCAGTCAAATAGGCGTTTAAATCCTTTACTAAACTTCTGAAACTGATATTTGGAAATTAATATAATTTTGTAGATAAATCTGTTGAATTTACTCTCTGTCTTCCCTGAATGACAGACTTCCAGAGTCTCTGAAAATTTATTTGCTGCTTGGCAACACTTTGACAGAGAAGTAATCAAGTTTGGTCGTTTGCTGCAAAGGTCAGAGATGGCCTTTAAAGGAGAGCTAGGAGCGAAGAAAGGTGGGGGGTGAGAAGTCGATTTTAATATCAAGGTCAGGAAGAGGCTCTTAATCACCTGACCAAGGAATTTCTCATCAAAATTGTTTACAAAATTACAAATATTCTTGGAATGATGCATGACTTCACGCAAGAACATATGTTGGAATGGGGCAAGTTTATGGAAAATGGTTAACAGATAAGCACCTGAGATCCATCATTGCAGCATTGACCTGTCAAGTTGATCACCAGCATGATTTTCCTGATACATTATAAATTCTGTGTTTGATTAATTTTAGGATCTCGTATTGGAAAGCAAGATGATTTTATCAGTTGTGACTTTCTTTTCAGTACCCTGCCTTGGAAATTCATCTTTGATGTTTTGTCTCTAAATAGTTTTATAAACATCAGAATGGAGCAACTGACATAGGCAATGGAGCATGTTTAACTTATTTACATAACTTTACAAGTTTTTCGATAAATAATTATTATGATATATCAACTTAAAAAGGAGATGCACAAAATTCGATTGTTTCTATGAGCAATGCTCATTTGGTAAAAGGTCTCATTTAACCATGGTTTAATTTCTGATTATAACTTTGGTGGAATTTTATTTGTGCAAATAATTTGGGTTACCCTGTGAAACATCATACCAACGGCTGGTCAAATTTTCTTTTCACTTTTCTTATTCTGCTGTTTAATTCAACATGATCAAGATGCTGGGAGGATTTCACAAGAATACAAAATGTAAATGTACAGTGAAAACTGTAGGGAGAATTTGGATGCCTTTATCAGCAGAATATACCCCATATACAACAGAGACAGGATGGCAAAACTCAACTCCTGAATGGAGCAGATTGAGGCAAGTTTTGAGGCCTCATATTCCTGGGTGTTATGACCCACACATTCATCATTGTGCTAGTTCAAATCAAAACTTCTATTTCTATTTGTACTGAAATTTCTAAGTGGTTCATGTTTCCACTCATCTCTTATATGGTTAAGTAAATGACAAACTGTTCATGCTTCACAGGGTGACCGTTTAGCAGACAGTACATTTTACCTTTCAGTTCCTCAAGAAGCACTTCTTGCTGTTGCATCATTAATTACTGATGGTGTCCAAAAAGAAAGAGGCTGGAACAGGGCCATAGTTCAGAATCCCCTTGGCTTTGATGCATTTTCTTTGTACCAGCGGACACAGTCTCTTCTGTCCAAGTTTGAAGAGAAGCAGATCTTTAGGTGCATGTTTATATATCTATGTATATAGGTCTACACAAGAAAAATACATATGATGAAATTCATTTTTACTTTATTTTGTAATCAAAGTTGGACAATGCACCATGTTATTTTATTATATTTCTTTGTTTGCCTGGCTACATTGAATTAAGGTATTTTTAAGATGTATTGAAACCTTGTTCGCATTAATATTGGTTTGAGGATAGATCATCTTTTTGGGGAAGGACCTTGTTGAAAATCTCACTATTTTGAGGTTCTCTATTCTTTATTTTGGTATTGATGCCATTGTGGAGTTGAACTTACATGCATAATGTACAAGCATGGTTTGTTCCTTTCCGGTGAATTATGTCATAGGCTGTGCTTCATATTATCTCCCTGTTCCATGTATTGCTAATGTGTTTTATAACATGTTTATATGTTATAAGTTGTCCCATCTGCAGAATGTGGAATTGAAACATGCTGAAGGTAATCATAGGCATACAATTTGCAGCCATTGGTTTGTCATAGCTAAAAACAAAGTAACCATTGTGTGTGATGATTGCATTAAATTGTTTATTCTTATTAGGTGGCACATCCATGCCAAGTTTTGAATGCGTCATACTCTTCATCTGCAGGTTCCTTTTTTAAAATGATTATTTTCTTTTAAAATTGTAAAATGATGTATCATACAAGGAAACAAGGATATGTGATGTGCTAAGAATTATAGTTTCAACATTTAATGAGTTTCTGCGCACACATAAGGAACCTACACATGGTGAAATGTTGAAGTGCCCTAAGATCTCTGATGTTTCTATGTTATATATATATATTTTCTTTCTTCTACTGTTAAACATGGGTCAGACAAGGTGTTGTTCCTTCTTACTATTATCTCTCCCATTTCTGAATTGAGATCTAAATATATGAATTGGAATGGCAAGGCAGAATTTTGGCCACTGTAATTGCTACCTGATGGTGGAACTGACTTGGTTCTGAATGTCTGAGAAAAATTGGTTGAGTTTATAAATAGGTATCCTTGGTTCAAGAGACCTTATGGAAATTTCCTGGAATGCATGAACTTGTCATGGCAATTTTTCAAATACTCGTCTGTTTTGACAATATGGACATAATGCTTCATTTCTGCACAATACCATAATACTTGCATCTTCCATGATCCAGTTATATATTAAAGTCATAATATCTTATTTCTCAAAATTGTGGTGGAATGAATTCATTCTGATGGTTTTTCTATAAAGCTAAACATCTAGTTAATTGCTGATTGCCATCTCCTTTATTACTTGAGTTGTCAACATCATCTTATTTTGTCAGATACTTTGGTGGCTATGGGATTATCAGAGACATATTTCACATCCTCCAGAATAATTGTGTTATTTGCAATGGGGGAGATATCCAGAATGAGCAGGTAAAATGCTCCCTTCATGTGTGACTACCGCTGGGACTACGTCAATTCTTGACTCGGTGATACAATCTTATGCATGTCAAGGTTCTTGGATCAATTTGGAAATTGGACCTTGATTATGTTGTTCTTAGGTAGCATAAGGCTATTGTAGTCAAGGTGAATAGTTATATGAAACACTCTGACACTGACATTCTTTGCTGCTGCCCCATACATTGGCAACACACTTTGGGTTGGTGTATCATTTTTAATTAAACCTGGGGTGGGATTCATCAAACAAAGGTAATATGGCATTTCTTTATTTACACTACTATTTCTATGTCATGCATATGTTTTCTGATATATTCTTAAAGACATCAAAAAATGCACAGGTTTTTTTTTTTAAAGAAATTGTTTTAGGAAAAAGGAAAAGAAACTCAGCTTTGTGCTTTAGCTACTTCTTACATTAGTTCTTTTTCTCCTTTTTTTACCTTGCACCTGGAAATTCATCAAGAATTGAAATTTAAAGCAGATAAACTTCATTTTTACTTTTGGATGGAAAGGCTGATTACCTTTTTTATGTGCTTATCATGTGGCATTCTGCATTGATTTTTGTATATGTGGTCCTAACACTATCCATATTATATAATGAATACCTGCTTGCCTTTGTCTGGTCTTGCAACGAGTTATCATGCATGTTACATGGCTCATATCTTCATGTAAACCACTTATTGTTTACAAGTTACTCAGCGACTTCCTCTAGCAACCTTGTATGCAATGGCAAAGTAAAGCATGGTAGTGGATGCAAATCATAGTCCATCTTATTTCCTGGAAGCAGGATACTATAGTCACTTTTTTTTTATTTGAAGCACATGCACTAACTTAGAGATAGAAGCAAACTACGAAACCTTGTTGGATTTATTATCTCAACGTCTCTGCATATGTTGCTGTCTTCAGAACTTTCTCTTCCAAGATATTGCATTGAGAAAAAAGATAGCATCATTTTGCCAGAGAATATGAATCCTTTTTTTCAACTTATCTTTATTTTTTGCTTAACACACCTCAACTCAACTAAGCCTTAATCTTAAACTAATTGGATTTGACTATGTGAATTATTTCCTATATTCCACTCATTTTAGGGCTGGTTTTATTTTTGAAAAGATGATGAGATATCAAATCCTTTTTTACTATTTCACCTTATTTCTTGCATAATCCTTATATAAATTCATCTTTTATATTGTCGCCTCCTTACCAATCATCATTTATTTTTTTGCTTTAAGGTTTGTGATACATATCCAGTTTCATCATGTCCCTGGCAATCTCTCATAAGTACATTGGCCAATATGTTGACCTGGCCGCAAACGAATTTTTTCTATGCCATCAGCTTAATGGAGCCATCCTTCTGAAGGTCAACAAAGGTCTCAGATTGCAGCTAGAATCTTCTGAACTAAACATGCTTTGCAATAATAAGTATGGTTAAACGACGCGCCTATAGTTCCAAGGTCCTATTTGTTTACCCATGAAACTGTCTTGGACCAAGCACATTTTGGATGTGATTGGTGAAGACAACCATCTCTTCAGGAGTGATGAATCAGCAGCTGCATGGAATATACCAACTCCAGTTCACGAAATTGATGATCATAAAGTAGCACCAGAGCTTTATGGGGTAGGGGGCCTGGTGGTGCCTACCATCTTGGTGCCCAACATGGAGTTCGCTGGACTGATGGCTGCTGGTGCCATATTTGTGCTAGCATTGGGATTGTATTTTGAAGATGAACTTATTATCCAAATGAGATTACTCCCAGGGCAGGGTTCTATCACTCCATGATCAGTGTACCATTTATCTTTCCCAGAGATGTAAACACCACAGCTTGATGGCAAATGGTATGGAATTGTGAATAAACAGTGTAAGTCTGAGGCATTCATTCCAAACTCTGAAACTAAAATATGGTAGCCCTTCTCATGATCGATATTCATGTGGTGTCGATCTTATAGCACTTAGACATCAGTACATATTATATTTTTGTGAATGAATAAATTTTGAATTGCCTGCAGAAGTTTTTATTGCTTCTTGAACTCAGGGCATGGATAAGACCCCAAAGACCTCAATCTAGTTTGAAGCTCATGAACCTTAATATATGCACACAAAAAAAAAGGCTAAAATCCAGTTCAGAAGGAAGAACAGAACACTTAAAATGTCATATCATGTTAACAACCTCTAGAATACATCCAATAAGTATGGCTATTGTTGAGGCCATTATAGATATTGTCTGCGAAGTTTGTGGGGGAGTTGACATTATGGTACCTGAGTAGAAGAGGGAGAGAATATGTTAGTTTTTGACTAAGACGGAATCTGAAACCTAGACATGATGAAAAGAATGTGTGTATAGATTCACAAACAAGCATCTCTGATTTGTTTCTGGAAATTTGTTGGCAATCTTTAACTTTACCATAGACGGTGCTTTGTATGAGATTTTTCCTTGAAAGAAACATCTTAAGAGATGTAAAGCCCTTATAACAAGTCTTTTCTTCGGTTCTTTTCTTTACAGTAAATTTTTATTTGTTTATTTAGTTGCTATGGAGCATCATTTTTAGGATAAATTGCTACTAAGTCCACTTTATCCAGATGGTGCAAATCTGGAGCTTAATCAATATGCTGGTAGTACTGAAGGGTTATGATCAGCCTGCTCACCCTGCATGGATTATTGACCTATCCTCCTTACAAATACTGCAAATTTGGAGGAACCATTTGGTAATCCAATACAAACAAGTAAAGCGGCCTACTCCTTAAAAATGGTTATATGAAATTTCGAATAGAAGTCTAGTCTGATAACAGGATTTATATACTCTAATCTATGATCATTTTCATTTCATAGGTATGGATGCTGTTCGGGGCAACCTGCATCAGTCAATGCTCTCTTAAAAAAAACTAAATTAGTCAGCTTTTATTAACCCACTCACTGTTGAGCCCCTCTATCCAAATCCACCACAGTAGTATGCCTATAAATAATTCATCAAGTAAAATCACATGGTGCTCTGAGTTTACTAAAGCCACAGTAGTCTTTGTTAATAATAATCACTCTGCAAAATTAACTAGCTGGTTTGGCTGCTCTAATCCCAAATGAACCTTGAGTTCATCCATTAGTTATGCTTGCTTTGAATGTCTTTTAATGGTTGAGGTGGCTGAGAAAACTGAGATTACAGATGATGTCGGCTTCTCAAGATCTTACTTTAATTTATGAATTTTTATAAACTAGTCATAAGATGCCAAGATTGCCTGAACAAAAATTAAATTAAGATTGCTTACTCTTTTGAGAGTGACATTAGACCAACTCCTTGCCAGACAGAAAAATAAACATTTCCTGGTGGGATATCTTCACTTTTTGAGAAACAAGATAATCCAGGTGATGCTAACTTCTCAAAACTAACTTTTGAAGATAAATGCATGCCAATATATGCAAATGGCACTCTTCCTACTTCTAGAGATTCTAATTGGGTCTGTTACCATTTTGTCTATACTCTATTCCTTTTAATTATGCTTATTAAATAGGTGTATTGAATGAAATGTCTTTCATACCACTTGCGAGTTGGAATACAGTTTCAACTATTGTTTTTCAATAATCACGAGGATAAGTTAAAGCATCTACTAGAATAAATGCCTAACAAACTGCAAACAGTTTCAGTGAATCAAGATTGCAATTCTGTCATAGAAAAAGTCTAAAGTTGCCTTATGTACAAGGAATAGGATATGGAAAAAAGCCCGAGCACTATCTATTAACAGTAGCGCTCACCACGTTCTTAGATGTTTTCCCTCTAACAGAAGTTTTAAGTGTTAGTTGAATAATATTTTCTTTTTGAGAAATAAGAAAATCACTGCAGGCCAGTAGCTTCATTATATAAATATGTTTGGCTAGAAATGGACATTAAATTTGACATTCATGATATCATAATGATTTAGATAAGGATTTGATGGTTTGAAAGTTTCTATTTTACCATGCTACACTCACTTTTAGGTGTGTTTAATCTGGGGTGATATTGAAAAAATATTATTAATCTTGTGATGTAATTAGATCACTTTATTTAATATCTTATTTTAGAAGTGATATGTAATCACTAAGGTATTAAAATCACTATTTAAGAAAGTTATCTTTTAACAATTCATGTAAGGATAAAGGTAGAGGTAGACCTAAACTAACACGGGAGAAATAATTAAAAAAGATATAACTATTTGTAATTTAAATATGATTTGATCTTGAATAGAGCAGAGTGGAGAAGCAGATTCATGTAGCCGAGCCCATGTAGTTGGGAAAAGGCTTAGATGAGTTGAGTTGAGTTTAAGAAAGTGATCTTAATCCTGCCCAAAAGGTCGGGCATGTTAGATCACTATGGTGGTAGTGATGTGCATAAAAAATGATGAAAAATTTTATCTCTACATCTATCATTAAAAGGATAAGACTGTCTTTGATATAATAAAAAATTATAACCACTCCTCCCTCTTCATTTATGGGTGGCACATTCCAATCCTACTCCATTTCCCTTTTTCCTCTCTCATCTCTTTGAAAAGTTTTATGTTTTTTGATAATTTTGTACTTCTTTGATTAAAATTATAGTTATTATGCAAACAAATTTTTAGGAATATTATTAGTATTGCATACATGATGATTTTTTCTTCCCATGGTATACCATACGTAGTAATCTATGATCACGAATGATCTTTAATTGTTAAATATCTTAAACCAATGATACTTTTGCATGTAATTCTATCATTGGTGATTCTATCATCGAGGAAAATCATCATGATGATGAACCAAATGGCCCCGTAATGCAAAAAGATTGGTCAAGAATATGATGGATGTTCTGTACCTCAATGTTTTGATTTTAGAACTTTATTGTCTACATTCTTTCACAAGGATAACCGACACCCACCTAGATTTGATTGGAGAATCTTTTACTATAGCTATATAAAAGATAAAATTTATGTGCGATTGGCTAGGTATTTGCCATCTAATTCTCCACTTAAGAAATGACAATGTGCAAAAATCTCACTTGACAAGTGACACGTATTGTTATCATTAAGTGAAAATGGAGATTAATCATGCAATTAGGAAATCAGATGACAAACACCTAGGAAACCACATCTAAGGTTCATCCTATATCGAAAGGTATTCACCAGTATCTCAAGCATTCTTATAATATTGTATGATTATAAAATACATGATCTACCCTCGACAAAGAGGATGTAAAAAGTTGGAGATTTTACATGATGGTTGGCAGGCTAAACAGCTTACCTGATTAAAATCAACATAAAATATGAAAGCATATCATATCTATTGGAGGAAAAGCATATTGTATCTAACATTATAAGAATAGAAAGGATCAACCAATGCTATGAGAAGAACCGCATGCTAGATTCATTTTTTCCTAGTTATTTGAGGGTTGAATCCTGAGAAATCTCTCCCAGTTTTGATGATCTTGCTTCATTCCTTGGACTCAATGTTCCTCTTCCACTGAGACGAGGAGTTTGCTCCTGTCTTAATTCAGTTATTCGGGGGCTATATGCTTTCTCTGAAAACCAGGGGCTCTGAAGGCCCCTTAAATCAGTTGTTGGTGCTCCATTTGAGCTAGTAACTTTAGGACTGTTAATGTGCTTAATTTCACCTCGGCTTCTGGTGACCATCTCATCTAGAATTCTGCATTCTCTGCAAATGAATGTCTTGCACCTGTATCAGCCTCCTGCAACAGGGTGAAATTACAATCAGCAATTAAAAATCATACATTTTTCTTGGCAACATAACATGAGAACTTCAAGTTACCGCAGTCACATCAAAGGCTAAAGCTGGTAATTCTTCATATTCTGCTGCATCTAAATCTGAAAGGTGTAGCCCTTTGAAAAATTTAGGCAGAACATATTGCCTCACAGGAACTAGAAGCATGATTAGTAGGGGAAAGAGGACACCAGCTATGGGAATCCAGGTTATTCCAAAACACAAAAGCAAGTAAGTGGTCTGGAAAAGAGTAAAAGTTGCAACCATCTTAAAGGGCACAGTCTCCACAAAGGTGGCATGGTATTCTTCAAGAACCCTGTGTCAGTAAAGTTTATCAGTATTTACTATTGGAAGTGCAGCTTTTTCAAGAGAGGAAAGAGTGAATTAATGATATTAATGGGCAGATTAATTGCAGACTTACTTGTATCTCCTGCTTGGAGCAGTGAAGAGCAGCAGAATTCTCTCCCAAAATTGGTTACCGGGTAAGCTCTCAATGGCCATGAAGGCAAAGTAACCCCAGAGTACAGATGTTGGGATTTTTTTAAGAAATGGCATGGCTGCAACACAGCCCCCAACCATCATAGCTTGCAGCAAGTTGCTCAAACGCTGTTCTTTAACCTCAACAGGTATAAGATCATCAATTTCCTTTTCAACATCAAATACTGATTCATCGACTGGAGCATCAATATTCCCCATACTTGAAGCCAGTTGGACAGTTGAGTCTTTTATTTCCTTTAATCCCTGCATGGACAATTTAAACATGTAATGATGAGAGGGAGAGAGAGAGAGAGCTTTTATAATTAACAGATGCAAATTGATACCTGAGAGGATTGCCCCTGATAGATCAATGGGGTTTGCATTTGCTGATAAGCTTCTTGCATACTTCCATATAGCTGTCCCAGGCTTGAGTTCTGATGGATACTTTTCCGTGCAATGGCTGCTAATCGGTTACGAAGAAGCTGCAGAAAGTGCAGCAGAAATTCAGGAAATCTGTTGCATGAAAGGACCCTTAGTAAGTTGAATATAGGAGGATTAGTGGCTAGCCTGATGCTTGAGAGTGGCCAAACTCTTTGTATGCATTGGAGATTGTGGGATGACACCATTTGATGGGGGGATTCCAATTAGGCCACATAATAAGGTCTGCATGCAAGGACAAAGAAATGAAACAAAAACTTGGAGGTCAACAGCCATCTTAAGAAATTGACAGTGAATGCATGGAGTGCATACCAGAAAGCCCAGAAGAAGTAAATCGTAATGATAAGATTGTGGTTTCCTCAGATTGAATTCCTTCTGCTGAGCTAGTTGGGATGCTACACTGTGGTCGAAATAGTAAAGGACTGCTATCATTGTAGCTGGAATAAAAGCTCCTAGTATGTAGAGAACGGGTACATTCATCATATCCTGCTGATTTAACAGTGGTTATGAGTCATCCTAACAATATTTTAGCCAGAAGATCAAAGAAATTTCAAAAGACACTGCTTTATAAAGCAAGCAAGTTTACATTTTAAGTTTTTCGAATTTAATAATTCACTAGGAAACTGAGGTTTCAAGAACAAATGCAAACACTCAGACATGCTTGCAATGAGGATTTATTGGGACAGCAACATGACGAAAGGAGCTTTACATGCCTTGATGACGGTCCAGTTCTCATAGGCACCAGGTGACCACGGATTTGGACTGAAAAGTCGTCTAGGAATCCCTTTTGGAACACTACCAGATGGTATATAAGAAACCCCAGTCCAGACAAGAACCATCAGCGGCACCCCATAGTCTGCAATGAAACTTCGTAGCCAACCTGCAAACTTTTGTTCTTAGTTTTTTTCATGTCAAGAAATCAGGGGCATTTCCAAGGAAAAAAAAATCTAACTGTGGCTAAAAATTTTTGCAACTTCCAACATGTAAAATACCAATGAAACTTGGGAATTTCTATTTGCACCGCCCAAATTACTCAGTACACCCCCCCTTATTAAAAAAAAATTTCTAAACTACCTCCTTTTCTCTCCCTGGTACCACCCCCTTCCTCCTCCCCGGCACCGCCCCCCTCCCTTCCGTCTCTTTTCTTTTTCCAGAACCCTCCCCCACTCCCCGGCATATGCTCTCTCCCGGCCTCCCCGGCTTTCCGGCATTGGCCCAGCACCCCCTTCCTTCGGCACTGTTCGGCCAAACAAGACCAAATGGAGTCTCTGTTCAGTCCTGTTTGACCGAATGGAGGGCCTCCGTTCGCCATATTACAGAGGGCCTTTGTTCGGCCATGGCCCTCCGTTCGGTCAAACATGGCCGAACGAAGGCCCTCTGTTCGGTCCTATTTGACCGAACAGAGGCCCTCCATTCGGTCCTGTTTGGCGAACGGTGCCGAAGGAGGGGGCGTTGGGGCCGGAGAGGACAGTACCGGAGAGCCGGAGGGGCGCCGGAAGAGAGCCATAGCCGGGAGCCGAGGGGCTGCTAGAAGAGCACGTACTGGAGAGTGGAGGAAGGGTGCTGGCGAAGGAAGAGAGACGGAAGGAAGGGGGACGATGCTGGAAAGGGGGAAGGGGGCGGTGCCGAAGAGAAGATGGGGAGGAGACGGGGCCTAAGGGGGCGTTGATGGGAAGGGAAGGAGATGGGGTGGCGTCGGAAGGGGGGGAGGAGACCAGAGCGGCGTCGGAAGGGGGGAGGAGACCAGAGCACGGGGTGAAGAGAAAGGGGAGGGTAGTTTAGGAGTTTTTTTTTTTAATGAGGGGGGGGGGGGGGGGTGGTGTGGAGAGCAATCTGGGCGGTGTAATAGAAATTCTGATGAAACTCTGCAAACTTCTTTACAGGCATGGGTGAATAAAGCATCTTCTTGACTACTTAGAAGACAGCATAGTAAATAAAACTTTTGGCTTGAAATGTCATACATACCAGTTCCATATCGCCATGACCGTGCCTTCCTACTTCTGAGTGCAGTCAGCAGAAGGCCAAATGACAGAACTAGAGCAAACATTCCATTGGCAAATCTCCAGGATGGGATAAATTCTAATGCATTTGGGTTCTCTCTTTTGGGTATGCGAAATTCATCAACAAGCCCCTAACACATCCACATGATTACTAAATTATAATGTGACAATAAGTTTTCAAGTCAGGAAAATATCCGTCATGAATTATCAATTCAAAATTTACATCTAAAAAGGTCATGCTTGAGATCAGTTTATGAAGCCCAAATATTCAACAATGCTCTTTAGAATTTCAGATCAGTAGTGTGGAAAAATAGTGCAACAATGTTTGATATTGGTATTTTTTCCCCCCTCATAAAATCTTTATCTATTATTGCTTACAGAAATTATTCTTATTTTTGTCACCCATGATACAGGACTTTTAGCTTGTCTCAGAAGATACTTAGTGAGAATTAAATCATGCTTTCATGCAGTTGGTCCGCTAGCTATCTTTGAACACAATAACCTTAAGAAAAGAAAAACAAGGTACTTGATGCCTTACTTTAATAGCTTGTTGCATAAAGAGCATCGCGATCAGCAGACCAAACAGCTCACCAGCTATCCGAGTGAATCTATTTATAAGGGAACAAGCACCAAGAATAGCCAGCAAGAAGAGCAAAAAGGCCGTCCATGCACAGACCCTGCCAACCCAACAATATGATGAAGGAAAGCCAACTTTAACTTGGATGAAAGAGTCAAATATAAGCTTCCAATAGAATAATTCTCATAAGCTTACCATCCAGTCCATGCTAGAAAAAACTTTGGACCCAAATCTGTTCTATCTTTCACAAAGTTAAACATAAAGGTGTACATCAGCACAGTTGGCTCTGCTACTCCAAGAATCAGCAAAGGTTGACCACCTATAATAGAGTGTATGATCCCACAAAGTGCGGTTGATGCCAATGTTTGAACAGCTGTTAATATTCCATCTGCCATATCCACATGCAATTCCAAGGATCAGAAAATTCCAAAATGAACGGAATTTCTAACATCCAACAGATACAATTCAGAAAGCAACTCATCATCCAACTCTACCGTATATCTAACTTCAAATCAACTCGAATTTAATAAAAAGGCAACTGGTTGTAACCTCAAGCAACATGACACATTTCCTTACCAGTATTTCTCTCCAGTTGTTCTCCAAATGATATGACTGGGATTGCAGATGCAAAGAATATGTATGTAGTTGGAGCCAAAATCCTGATCAGTGGAATTGAGTTAACATGTTAGCACTGTGGTATATTAACTGTTCAATCCCAGCATGAACTAAGAAATTGAGAAAAGGACAAATCTAAAACCATCTACAGCACATTATTGAAGAAATTAAAGACTGGATGATCGCATGGAAGTCAGATATGGTTGTCCACAAAACAAAAAAAACTGCAGTTTAGCCTATTTAGATCACCAATCAAAACCTGATGCCTGAACGGAAACCACCAGTCCAATCTTGCCTGTAGCACATCAGTCTTCCTTGCAGGTCATTCTTGATTCCGCGAAAAGGTACGAAAGTTTCCTCCATTTTTCGATTGTTTTGCGACAAGAATGAGAAAAAAGAAAGAAAGCAACCTCTCCGGATGACCTCACAATTCCTAGGCTCTTATAGTTGCAGAATATGGAACAATGTAATCAAAAGAGTAAAAGTTGGAGTACATAATTTGGGCATCACAACAACCATCCAGGTTGATGAGGAAGCTAGTACAACTGTTCCTCGAAGGCTAAAATGAGAACCAGAAGAAAGGACCAGTGGGCTCAATATCCAGATGGAAAGATGGCCTTTTTCTCCAAGAGAATCCCCAGACACACTCATTTACAACCAAAAAGGAAGTAGCTTTACGTGATTCTCTCCACAAAAACGCCTCTTTGATCACAGCAGAACACCAACTCCAGCACCCACAACTGAAAACTTCTTGACTGATTGGAAGGGGAGACCACACAAGGGAAGCCAACCCTTTTGATTTCGTTAGATTTCTACAACCTATGGAGGCAAAAGAACTCTAACAAGGCTTGAGAGGCTTCAAGTAATCAAGAATGTGTGTTTTATTGATATATATATATAAATACACACATTGCCCCTCATGTCCCACCCTTCTATTATATATATATATATATATATATATATATATATATATATATAGCTGTGAATGGAGAAGGGTGGGACATGAGGGGCAATGTGTGTATTTATTTAGTAATAAATAAGAGCTCAGAACCAGCAAGGGAGAGTACATATTAGCCAAAGAGGGGGGGGGGGGAGAGAGAGAGAGAGAGAGAGAGAGAGAGAGAGGTGAGGGTGGGGACAAAGTGTTTTTTTCCTCCCAATGTTTCACAGGTTTGCCAGGTTATGCTAAGCTGGCTGGATGAAGTAGCCCAGAGCCACTGGATTCTGATTTGGAATTGAAAAATACATTAAATATTTTTTTTCAGACGCATCCGCTTGTGTTATTGGCGTATTTTGGCAACAGTGGGTATGCTCTTCCAAGCAAGGAAGTATGCCCATGAATCCTCTCCCTGAAACTCATTCCCTTTCTTTGTTGAATGCTCCTTTGCACTGCCTTATATGATACCATATCTCGTGAACTCCGACACCTCGAGTTGCTATCCATTTATTAAATTGTACACAAGAATACAAAAGTAATAGTAAGGAGTACATCAAATTTTATAGTTTACACTGCCGTTATGGCAAGTCTATATTATAAATAAAAAACAGTAACCCACATCACTGATCAAAGAGATGCTACTTAGATTTATGGGTCTAGACCAGTCCTCCATCCAATTGCTTTTGTTTTGAACTATTAATTTACAAAAGATAATACTAGAGTCTAATCTGGTGTGAATGACAGCCCTTATAATTTCACAGTATTCATGGTGTCTGTCAGTTTAGCTTAATGTAGTAGTTTTTCTTCTATGAACTGGAGTTTGTCCTAGTGTTCTTTTGACCTACATAATTATAACAAAAATAGATCTCTCTTTTAAAAAAAAGAAAAAAAATCTTGGTCCCAATCTAATTAAGTTCTTTTAGTCTCTCTATGATAACCTTTCATTTGAGAATTCTTTATACCAAACTCTAACTGTTGAAAATTATCAGATCTAAATATTGATCATATGCATCAAATTCTTTATACCAAACTCTAGCTGTTGAAAATTATCAGATCTAAATATTGATCATATGCATCAACCACACAAGTTTCATATTACAATAATTTTGATGATGATCAAGTTAGTGAGAAGGCAAAAGTTTAACAGCATCTTACACTCACGTAATGACAACCGGTGACTGAAGAAGTCAACTAAGCCTGCTGAGCATGCTTGGAATGTGGAATATCCAAGCGAAGTCAAATCAAGGTAAAGCTAAATACCGTTAAGTTTCATATTTGCAGGCTAGCTGGTAGAAAGGACCGTTTCAAAAGCCTCCTTATTTTCCATAGAAATAATTACTCCAAGAGCATGAACAAATTTTCAATTAAGTTTTTATAATTTCTTTCTAATTGAATATGTGAACTCATAAAATTTTTTCAATCAAGCAAGCTTTTGATGGCCATCAACAATGGCTTGAAGAAGTATCGTCCTATTTTGCATGATGAAGAAAAGAAAAAAAAGACAATGCTAGATACTAGGCTAAAGAGTTTGAAAAAATAGAAAAAAATTCTTATTTTTTTATTTTTCATCTTTTCCAACACTTATACGTGTCCTCTTTTTGATCATTTTGTGTTCCACTACACTCATTTCAATACATCACTATATATGCACTTATTTTCTTCCCCACATCCCTATATTTTTCTTCTTCTCCTGATTGCTATCTTTCTTTCTTTCTCTTATTATCGCTACCTTTCTTTTTCATAAAAGTAAATAGAGGAATATTTGTTATCACGAGGAGATGGTTGTTAATGCCAAATATTAATCTTGGCAAAAGATTTTTAGTGTATGAGAAATATTTAATAAATTCTTTTTTTAAGATATATATAATTATTTTAAAAAATATATTTCAAAATATGCAATAGCAAACTCTCACCAAAGGTGGCCAGTAAAGCAACGAAAGAAAAACAAATTTTTTTATTTTTTTTCTTTTCTTTTTTCTATCTTTGATTTATTTCAAATATGTTAACTCTTTTTTTATCATTTTTTATTCTTCATTATATTAAAGTATTGTGGGCATCATATAATTTTTTTTTCCTTCGTCTTAGAATGAAGCGTAATCTATCAAATCATTGTTAACGAACAATAAAATGTATTTAATTTAAAAATTATTAATTAATATATTTAATTAAAAATCTTAAAAACTTCTGTTTGTTATATAATCAAAGAGTAACAATAGAACAAAGAGATAGAAAAAGAAAGTATTGGAATATATTTTCTTTTATTTCATTCGGGTTCGTACCATCTATTTAAAGGCAAATAAAAAAAATATTACCTTTGTCAAAATTAAGAAGAATTTACATGAGTAATACCAATAGACATAACCTCTCCTTGGAATATCAATAGACACCATCTTTATTAGTTACATAGCCTTACATAGAATACCAATGGACATCCATTTTATCAATAATATTATAACACTCCCCTTGGATGTCCATTTATTTGACCAAGCTTATTAAAACTTTATTAGGTAAAAATCCAAAAAATTCTTTATGAAGGAGAGAGTACATCATTTATATTTTTTATTGAAAGAGGATACTGCCTCATTAAAAACCTTGCCAAAAAAATCCAATGGGACAAAATCATAACTAAGAAAAAAAGAGTATAGTATTTTGCTTCCTTTTTTATTATACTTCACTTAAAATTATCAATCGAGATCTTTGAGTCATTGTAGTCCAATTTTTCATACTAACTCCTCAAATCTCTTTGTAGATAGTGCTTTCGTAAATAAATCAGCGAGATTATCGCTGGATCGAACTTGTTGAACATTAATAACATCACTTTTCTAAAGATCATGAGTAAAAAAGAATTTTGGGATATATGTTTTGTTCGATCACCTTTGATTTACCCTCCTTTCAATTGGGCTATATTGGCTGTATTATCCTCATACAAAATAGTTGGTACCTCTTTTGAGAGGATAATCCATATATCTTCTGAATGTGTTGGATTACCGATCTAAGCCATACACATTCTCAGCTTGCTTCGTAAATTGTCAGAATTTTGGAATGGTTAGATGATGTAGCCACAATTATTTTCTTGATAAATCGTCATGAAATAGCAGTGCCACCATATATAAAGACATAATCCATTTGTGATCGACCATTATGAGGATCAGACAAATATCTTGCATCTGCAAACCTACTAACTCAGATTTAGACAAATTTGAATAATACAAACCCATATCCATTGTACCTCTGAGGTATCGGAATATGTGCTTAACACTTGTCCAATGCCTCCTTATAGGCGAAGAACTATATCTCCCTAATAAGTTTACTGAAAAGATATATCAAGTCGAGTATGAGTCGCAAGATACATTAATGCACCTATTGCGCTAAGATATGATACTTCAGGACCAAGTAGTTCTTCATCATCTTCCTTAGGTTGAAAAGGATCTTTAACGATTTCAGGTGACCTTACGGCCATTAGAGTACTCAATGGATATACTTTATTCATATAAAACATTTTAAGTATCTTTGTTGTATAAGCAAATTGGTGCATAAAAATCCCATTTTTAAGATGCTTGAGCTGCAGCCCAAAGCAAAATTTTATTCTTCCAAGATCTTTCATTTCAAATTTCTATTTTAGGCAATCTGCTGCCCTTTGAAGCTCTTTAGAAGTTCTAATTATATTCAAATCATCAACATATATTGCAATGATCATAAATTATGATCCAGATCTCTTTATAAAGACATAAGGACATATGGAATCATTATTATAGCCTTATTTCAATAGGTATTCAGTCAAATAATTATACCACATATGCCCTGCTTATTTTAACCCATAAAGAGACTTCTGTAATTTTATCGAATAAATTCTCTCGAATTAGAGTTATACTTTTCTGGCAATTGTAATCCTTCTGGGATTTTTATATAGATATCATTATCAAGTAAGCCATACAGATAGGCTGTCACTACATTCATAAGATGCAATTCAAGTTTTTCATGCATTGCTAGACTAATAAAATACTAAAAAGTTATTGCATCCATCATAGGAGAATACGTCTCTTTATAATCAATACCGGATCTTTGTGATAATCCTTGCGCAACTAGTCGTGCTTTATACCTCATAATTTTATTATCCTTATTTTGCTTTCGCACGAATACCCGTATATATCCTACAGGTTTTACACCAGTAGGTGTTTGAACAATCGGTCCAAAAACTTTACATTTTGCTAGCGATTTTAATTCAGAATCAATTGCATCCTTCCATTTTGGCCAATCTTGTCGATGTCTACATTCTTTCATAGACGTTGCTTCATGATTCTTATTTTTATTTTTAATATTTTACATAATATAATATGCAAACTTATCATCGATTATCATCTTATATCGGTTTCATCTTTTCCCAATCATAATATAATTGATAGAGATCTTTCATTTTCTTCGATTTTAGGTACCTTATTCTCTTTTAGAACAGACTCATTTAGAGTCTCAATTACTTCTGTTATTATACTGTGGATCTTTTCTCGAGTCACAGTATCTTCAATCTGGTTATCTGAATGCTTTGCTTCTTTTTTTATGAGGGTTTTTATCTTTGGAACCAACTGGTCTACCATGCTTTACTTATCCCTTTATCTCATTAACAATGATAGGTTGTCCTTCAGGCATAATAATTTTGATTAGAGCATTTGCAGCTGGTATATGTGACTTTGTCACTTTTTTAAGGTCAGTAAATGCATCTGGTAATTGATTTGCTAGTTTTTACATGTGAATTATCTTCTGAACTTCATGTTCATGTTGTTTTGTACGAGGATCGAGATAGAACAATGATAATTCATTCGAACTAATTTCTTTTATCAGCTGCTTATTTCTTCCCCTAATGTAACTTATCAAAATGATAATCGATAAAATGTATCGTAAATAAATCTCCTGTAGATGGTTCAAGATATTTAATTATAGATGAAAATTCATACCCAACATATCCCTAACCTCCTTTGAGGTCCCATCTTAGTGCGTTGTGGTGGAGCAATTAGAACATAAACCGTACATCCAAAAATTCTTAGATAAGAAATATTTGGTTCCTGACCATAAATCAATTGTAACGAAGATAATTCGTTAGCCTAATGTGAATAAGTGCTGCTGCATGTAAAATAGCATATCCCCATGTAGACAAAGAAAGTTTTGCTCTCATAAATAATGGTCTTGCAATCAGTTGGATCCGTTTGATAAGAGATTTTGTTAGACCATTTTGAGTATGAACATATGCTACAGGATGTTCAACAGTGATTCCAAAAGTAATACAATAATCATTAAATGCTTGAGAAGTAAATTCACCAGCATTGTCAAGACGTATTGTCTTAATAGGATTATTTGAAAAATGAGCGCATAGTCGAATTAATTGAGCTAGTAGTCTCGCAAACATCAGGTTACTAGTCAATAATAAGCATACATATGACCATCTAGTTGAAGCATCAATTAAAACCATGAAATATCTAAATGATCCATTGATGGGTGAATAGGCCCACAAATATCACCATGTATGCATTCCAAAATCCAAGAGATTCAGTCTTGATTTTAACTGGTGATGGTCTAATAATTAATTTGGCTTGAGAGTAAGCAGCACATGAGAATTCATTTGGTCGTAATATTTTTTGATTCTTCAATGAATGTCCATAAGAATTCTTTATAATTCTTCGCATCATAATTGAACCGGGATGACCTAACCAGTTATGTTAAATTATAAAATCATTTTTATTAGTAAACTTTTGGTTTACTATAGCATATGCTTCAATTGTGCTTATATTTGTATAGTATAAACTAGAGAAAAATGCAGGCAATTTTTCTAATACACATTTCTTGCTTGAGATCATACTTGTAATGCACAAATACTCAATGTTGACTTCATTAGTTATCTCAATGTGATATCCATTTCTGTGAATATCTTTAAAATTTAATAAATTTTTTTGAGGCCTTTCAGAATATAAGGCATCATTAATTATGAATTTTGTTCCTCTAGGCAAAATGATATGGGCTCTTCCAATGCCTTCAATCAATTTTGCACTACCATAAATATTATTGACATTTATTGCCTGCATTCTTAAATAGGAGAAATATTTCATATCTTTAAGTATAGTGTGCGACTGTCTATGAGCACAAATTATTGTTGTAGACAAAAGATCTTACTTGAGATAATTTCACTTTCTTCATGGAAAGAATGACATAGTGAAATATAAATTAGAATATAAGGTATTTAAAGGCATAAAAACTAAAAGTCACAATTCATCATTGTACCAGTTTCTTTAAAACAAACATATATAATAAGATATTTTATTGTATAGCATTATTTGATAACATAGACATTCTTAAAATCATCCTTATACATTCATGTTATCAATTAGACAAGCATTATTTTTTTGGTTGGATAAAGAAGTTAGCAACATCTAGATCATCAAATCCAGTATCAGAAGGGCCACATTCAGAAACAAAATTTGTTTTCATCTTTTTCTCATTCTTTTTCGTGACTCCTGATAAAGTTTGATGAGGTATTTTGGTGTATGACAGGTACGCAATCAATGACCTTTCATTTCACAATGATAGCATGAGTTTTTTACCAAATTTTTACTTAAGTCCCTTTGCCTTTCTCAATTTTCTTCTTATTTTTCTCCCACTTCAGGTGGTGAGAAGGAGTTTTAACATGACCACTACAATAACCAAAACATCCTCACGTCCACATCCACAGCCACGTCCATGACTATGTCTTTATTTATAAATTAATATGTAGTCGCATTCACTTTAGGGAATGGTGCAGAGCCAGTTGGATGGGCTTCATGATTTTTCATCAAAAGTTCATTAGTTCAGCCACAAGAAGGCAAAAAATTAGTTCAGAATATTTTTTAAACTCTTTTCATGATATTGCTACTACATGAGCAAATTGAAAGCATGAGAAGTGGAAAAGGTTTTTTTAGCATATCCTTATCAGTGACTTTTTTTCACATAATTTTAACTAGGAAGTAATTCTGAATATAGCTGAATTGTATTCACTTACTATCTTATAATCTTATAGATATAAGTACATCCAATCATAACGAGCCTTGGGAAGAATGACCTTTTTTTTTTATAGTCATAATGCTCTTTTAGGCTATTCTAAAGGACAAGGTGATCTTTTACCGTTACGTATTCACCTTTCAATCCTTCATCAAGATGGTGTCGCAGGAAGATCATTACTTTTGCTTTGTCCTGGTTGGATGCCTCATTATCATCTTTAATTGTATCACCAAGAGCATTAGCCTTTATATGGATTTCAGCATCAACTATCCATGATAGATAATTTTTGCCCGTGATATCTAGTGCTACAAAATTAAGTTTTGCCAAATTTTTCATAATAATACTATCAAAGCACACAAAGTAAATTAGTACACAACCTTTTATTAGAATGAAAATTGTTTCAAATTTATCAAGGACTAGAAACAATCGTATATACATAAATGACCAAGTGATAAGTTGAAACTAAGAGTCACAAGAAAATATTAAAAGAAAATAATTGATCATATATGCAAATAACTTGCATAAAGTAAATAATATTTACCTCAATAATGATTCCTTTAACAAATATAAAATGATAAGGTAGAGAGTCATGTTGATAACGTAGTTATAATTAATAGTAACAATAGAACAAAGAGACTAAAAAAAGAAAGTATTGGAATATGTTTTCTTTTATTTCATCTGTAAATACAACTTTATGCTATTTATTTAAAATAAATAAAAAAATATTATATTCATCAAAATTAATAAGAATTTACATAAATAATACTAATAGATATAATCTCTTCTTAAAATATCAATAGATATTGATGGGGCCAGTTGACCCCATGAAAAATAAAATTTTTGGATGGTCTCAAAGGCCGACACCTCTGAGACCGACGGCCCCAAAGGCCGCCACCTCCAAGGCCGCCACCTCCAAGGCCGACGGCCCCAAAGGCCGACACCTCCAAGACCGACGGCCCCAAGGCCGGCATCTTCCTAGGTGGCCCCGGCACCTTCCAAACCGGCCCCCTACGTCTCCAAGCTAGGCAGCCCCGGCACTTCTCAGGCGGCCCCGGCACCTTCCAAGCCGGCCCCCTACGTCTCCAAGCTAGGCGGCCCTGGCACTTCCCAGGCGGCCCCGGCACCTTCCTAGCCGGCCCCCTATGTCTTCAAGCTAGGCGGCCCTGGCATCTTCCCAGCCAGCCCCGGCGTGTCCAAGCTAGGCAGCCCGACACCTCCCAGGCGGCCCCGGCACCTTCCCAGCCGGCCCCGGCGTGTCCAAGCTAGGCGGCCCCGGCACCTCCCGGCCTCGGCACCTCCCAGGCGGCCCCGACATCTTCCCAGCCGGCCCCGGCATGTCCAAGCTAGGCGGCCCCGGCACCTCCCGGCCCCGGCACTTCCCAGGCAGCCCCGGCATCTTCCCAGCCGGCCCTGGCGTGTCCAAGCTAGGCGGTCCGGCACCTCCCAGGCGGCTCCGGCACCTTCCCAGCCGGCCCCGGCGTGTCCAAGTTAGGCAGCCCCGGCACCTCCCGGCCCCGGCACTTCCCAGGCGGCCCCGGCATCTTCCCAGCCGGCCCCTACTTCTCCAAGCAAGTCGGCCTCGACACTTCCTCCGCCTCTCCAGTCCCACCGAGTCAGCCAAGGCCATCCCTGGCTAGCCCGACTCGGCCCCGGCGTCTCCAGTTCCGCCGAGTCAGCCAAGGCCATCCCCGGCCAGCCCGACTTGGCCCCGGCGTCTCCAGCTCCGCTGAGTCGGCCAAGGCCATCCCCGGCCAGCCCGACTCGGCCCTGGCATCTCCAGTTCCGCCGACCCAACACTTCCTCCGGCGTCTCCAGTTCCACCGAGTCGGCCAAGGCCATCCCCGGCCGGCCCGACTCGGCCCCGGCGTCTCCAAGTCCGTCGATTCGGCCCCGCCCCGGTAATGTCTTGCCAGCGCGATTGGCCCCAGCCATCTCGGGTCGACCCGGCTCGGCCCTGTTAAGACGGGATTTCCCAGTTCCCGCCAGATCAGCCCCAGCAATTCAAGAAGCCACCTTTCTGACGCGCGCCGCCTGACAGCGCCGAATCCAGCAACCCACTGGCAACGCTGGTGATGGGACAGGACCCACCTACCCAACAACTGATGGGACGTAGCCCACCAGCCAGCCCAGATTCACGCAAGGGTCAGCAGACGTTCTGACTTTACACAATCCCACGTGATCATGCCAGGGTCAACCCCTATAAAAGGTGAATCCACCCAGTAAACAGGTATGCGCGATGACCCCCAAAATCGTCATCTCAACTTTCAAGAAGGAATCCCTCCTCAGGGAGACCTCATTTCTCATACTAAAAAGGGCTCTCTCGAGTTCCTCTTCAGTTGTGACCTCAGTCACTAACTTGGCCGTCGAAGGGTCCCGCCGGAGACCCCCTTCGGTCCCGAGACTTTTCTGCAGGTAACTTAGAGAAGAAGTACCGAAAAAAGCACTCCGTTCCCAACATCCAAAAAAGATGATTGAACGTCATAGATATTATCTTTATTTATACCTTACATATCTTTCTTTTTTTTAAAAATATTAATAAATATTTATTTTATTGATAATATTATAACACTGCTTTTAATTCTAATGTCATTATTTCTTATCTGCGTTCTCGTTTCCTTTTTCCTTCCGTTTCACCCATTCGAGGCTGGATGCCATCACGCTACAAGCGTATATTTTGCAGAAAACGTCCTATCTCCGAAAAATTAAGCCGTAGAGCTGAAATCCAATCGCTAGCTGGTCTATTTCGTACAAGCTTTTAAATCAAGACTTCACTTTCGGCACCATGGGCATGCCATCTTTTTCCTTTCTTTTCTTTTTTTTTTTTTTTTCCGTTTTTCCTCTCCGTCGTTCTTTTTAGCAGACATGCTTTGGTTTGTGTCAGGATAAAATTTAGATCACGTTTGAGTAAGTGCTCTCATGGGAAGGAGTGCCAACCTGCTTTCGTCTCAGTGATGGCATCGCTGACCATCTCATTGCCTCTTTATCTTCCACCGTCCATCGACCTGCTCTCCTGCGGCTCAATAAAAGTGCATTCTTTTGTGGTTGAAGGGGATGGAGATGGGACTAAATTAGGCTGTCTTTATATAAAACAGAGTACGACTAATTTGGACTTTAGCGTCGACATAATACTAATTATTAAATCACGTACAAATCAATGACCGGAACGTCTTTTCAATTGGTAGCTAATTTAGTTTTGTATGGCGTCGCTGTTTGATTGAACCCAGGAGAACCCATTTATTTTTTATTTAAAAGGTATTCTGATAGGCTCAATTTTTAAGTACAAATTAATTGATAATATATAAATTTAATTTATATTCTTTTCGGCTCAAATTTTTTCAACTAACATGAAATTATTTCTTTTCTAACTTTCATGATCCAGAAGCTCAAAGCCACCGTCATGGGGCTTAAAGGCTTAGCTGGGTTGAAGACTAACAGAAAACCACAATATTTTTTGCCACACTTTATGATATGAAAGAAAGAAAATTTTCTTTAACGGTTCTGCCGTTCTCCGGAGACCCTCTTGAAATGTATCCGATTACGATCATACAGAATTAGGATTTTTGTGCAATGTCAGTCTTAAACTCGGAGTTTTGATGTCATCATTGACGGGATATTATTAGACTTTTACTGAATCACGTCACGAAGAGCTAAATTTCATGTCTCAAGTTCCACTTTTTAGCCTTCTAATCGCTCTTTTCTTTTAAGGATAAGCTAACTTGAAGTTGTGATTAAGAATATTTTGAGGCCTTCAAAAGTTTGGATGGAAAAGACTTTATGTATCGATTTTCTATGCAAATGCAACTGTATGTATCATGAATGATATAGGCATGCATAATCAAGAGCTAGCAGAACAAAAGCACGCTCTTCGCATTTCTCTTGCTTGCTTCCAATAAAAAACCTCAACACGTCGATCATCATCGCTACTTTTCGGAAGCACCTTGGCGGAGCGTGAGAACAGAAGTCATGAAAGGAAGCCAAGGGGGATTTTAGGTGTTGAACCTCTCTCAAGTTTAACCAAATCATGATGAACACTATAAAGTTTCTGGAACCAAGAGTGAAGCTATATATCTCTTTAAAAATTATCGCGGGTAAGATATGATAATCGACAAGAATCTAAACTTAAAGCTATAATTCCAGGAAACTTTGGGCTAGTGATTTATGATTCGTTGTTCCACAACGTTATCCTCTCATATCAAAAGCTTTGAACAAAAGCTGAACAACGAGTGACACAGCAAGCAGTATCGTGTGATGCTGTCAACTCAGGTTGATGGAAAAGGAATCCAGTGTTCCAAATGGTCCACCTACCCTTCCACTCATGAGCACGACTCCATTAGAGATCATTCATGTTGTTTAACTATTTTCAGCTGCCCAAACGTAGATCAATCAAGCACATGGCATTGCTGCCTTCTGGAAAAAGGCAAGAAGAAAAAAAAAAAAACTATTCTTTTTCATGCAACAATTGTATTTTTGATCCTTGTTTGGTATTTTCTCTAAGGAATAAATATTATACTAACCTCAACCATGCAGAGGTAGATTTATTTGTAGAGTTTGCAATAATAAAGTATTAAAGAATACTCAAAAAAATATTTTGGAAGGATTATAAAAAAATAATATAAAAATATTGCAGAAAAAGAACATGGAGATTGCACATTAGCAGGGAACTCAACGTGCAGTCCCTTTCTAGCTCACACTTTAATAAAAAAACTTCTGTATTATTTTTTTTAACTCCTAATCTTTGATAAATGCATGCAGTAAATAAATAATTATGTATATAAAATAAATATATAATATACAGATAAGTGTGTATAAAAATTAAAAGTAAAAAATTTAGTCAATAGAAACTGAAAGTTATACTTTCATCTTTTTAGAGGTTGCTTATTAAATGCTCCTACGCATTAACACTTGGGGAAAAACAAATTCTAGCAAAGTTTTTTTTAAAAAAAAAATAAAAAACAAATATCAACTTTTTATGGTACTTATTTTTTAGTAAAAGAGAAAAATATGCTTGGGCTTCATACATAATTTTTTTTGACTAAACTATAGTTTTAATCCTCGAACTTAGGAGGGCACATCACTTTGATCCCTTAATTTTAAAAAGTTGTAGAAGTGATCCTGAACTTTCCTTTTTGTCCCTCTTCGATTCCAAATGTCACAAGGTATTTAGTTTGGACTTAATTTTTTTTTGAACTAAAGGATCTTGTACGGCGCTAGATCCCTCAATCTATCAGTCTTTCCTTATCAAGGAAGAAGTAAAAACTTCTGTATTGAATTTCAACAATACAAGCACACACAAAGACCCACCCTAATGGTCTTTCAGTATATGTGTGTTTCCTCCTCCTGCCCGAAAGCATATGTCATGCAAATATATTTACGATAGTTAGTTCTCCCAACCGCTAGGAAGTTTTCAAACTTCTGAGAACTGCCTGGCCTGAGTCTCAAACCATAAAAACCAATAGCCACATCGACAAGGTAGTTTTGAGAACCACCCAAACTTCCTCTGGTAGATAAACTATCTTTCTCGCCTAAACATCTGATTGGCCATGGATGCACCAAATGGTCACGCCTATCAACCATTGGGTTGGTCCAACCCTCAGTCTAAGAGCATCAAACCAACTTATGTGTATCCACAGGTCTTTGGCATGCACCTATTCATGCCTTTGTGCCTATGCTTTGAGCAAAAGTCCACCAATGCCATATATCATGGTTTGACCATTGCCACGCAGGACTCCATGGAAGGCAACACTTGTCTGCATATGATTTGCCATGGCCACACCCACCCTACGCCATAGCCAAGTCCACACCCATCCTTGGAATAGGGCACCTGGCAAAGCACCCACTCTTACTACCCTAGTGGGGCATCTAGCCAACTTTCACCCTGGGGTTTTTGAAAGTCTGAGTAGCATTGCAATCCTGGCCCATTCCATGTATGGATAGAACCGCGCGCAACTCTGTCGTTGCATAGCTAGTGCCATGCGATCGACTTCCTGAGCAGCTTGGCCGAACTGCTGAGCAAGTCTGTTGCACAGTCGATCTTTTACCTGTTGCACAAGTTTGCTACACGACCAGCCTTCTGCACGGCTAGCGCCACATGCCCTGCAATGCGTCAGCGGGGGTTTGACAAACCACCCCCATCGAAGAGCCCGACGTCCTTGGAGGGAGGTTTTCCAAATATATGTCAATCTGGTCTTTGAACTGCCACAAGTTAACTTCTTTTTTCTAACTAGCATCACCCTCTGGTTCACCTTTCCAATGAATCGGATACATAGTCTGACGATTCTTTTTACTATAGCCAAAGGTCCGATGATCCAAGATCTGTTTCACTTCCTTTTCATACTGCTCCCTCATAGTAGGAGGAACCCGTTGTTCCTGCACTTGAGAAGGATCAATTCTTGGATGATAGGGCTTTAGGAAACTCACATGAAAAGTGAATGCACTTTGAGCCTTTCGGGCAGGTGGAGCCTATAGGCTACATTTTTCATCCTCTTGACAATCTAAAATGGGCCATCATATTTCGGGATTAACCCTCGATGGGCTCTTTGTCTACTAATTCGCTTTCAGATCTGTGGGGTTAGCTTTAGCATGACTCTGTCTCCCACGTTAAATTTTAAGGATCGGCATCCCCGATCAATGTACTTCTTCATCCACCTCACAGCCTTCTATAGGCTTTCTTGCTCCTCATCAAACATCCCTTGGTGATTTATGGCAAATCGATAGGCAGCAGGACATAGACCCCCCTTTTTTGCAAGATTGCTATTTGAGGAGTAAGGGATTATCATCCTATCGCCAACTCGAATGGACTGAATCCTATTATCGAGGACCGATGAAGATTATAACAAAATTGAGCAGAGCCTAGTAACTTTACCTAATTTCGTTGGTTTGCCAAAATATAGTGTCGAAGATACTCCAATAGTGCACTCATCCTTTCAGTTTGACCATCAGTCTGAGAGTGATTGGCAGTAGAGAATTTTAACTTTAATCCTATCAATTGAAAGAGATAGATCCAAAACCTAGCCGTAAACTGAGTATCCCAATTACTGATGATCTCCGCAAGCAACCCAAAATGCTTCACAACATTGCGATAAAATAGATCCGCAGGCACCTCTACCGAACATTCTTTTGGGGTTGAGACAAAGATAGTATACTTGGAGAAGCAATCAACCACCACCAAGATGGAAGATAAGCCATCCACTTTTGAAAATCCACCAATAAAATCCATGAAAACCAAAATTCATGGCTTCTTCGTGACTAGAAGAGGCTATAGTAAGCATGCTTCTTTCCTTCTTTCAACTTTATCTTGTAGGCAGATGAGACAGGATTTGACATAAGCTTCAATGTCTTGCTCCATCCTTGGCCAAATGAAGGAGCAAGACAAGAGAGCCATCAGGCACTCTCTCGTCGGATGACCAGTCCACTAAGGGTCATGAGATTCTCATTAACTAGTTCTACAATCCTCCACCATAAGGAACATATATACGATCACCTTTTTCCATCAAAAGATCTTCTAGTCAGTACCTCCAAGTAACTTCATCTCAGAGTTATTGAAGTAGCTTCTGATAACCAGCATCCGATTAGGCCACTTCACGGATTTTGTTAGGAAAGTCTGCTTCAATCTAAGAGATAGCAGCAACTATCTCTTGAACACCCCTCCGACTTAGGGCATCTGCAACCTGGTTGTGCCTTTCAGGTTTGTGCTCCCAAATAAAGTCATATTCCATAAGGAATTCTTGCCAATGCACCTATCTAGATGACAATTTCTTCTACATCAAAAAGAAAGTGTTAGCCACATTGTCAATCTTCACTATGAATTGGTCCCCATCAAGTAAATTTGCCAAGTTTACAAACAGTGCACCACTGCAAGCATCTTTTTTTCATGGGCAGGATATCTTTGTTCTGCCTCCTTTAGTTTTCAGCTTTCAAAAGCAACTGGATATCCATCCTACACAGGGACCCCTCTAAAAGCCACGTCAGAGGCATCTGTATGGACTTCAAAAGGCTTTGCAAAGTTAGGCAACTTTAACATTGGTTCTGAAGAAATGGCTATCATGATGTCTTCAAATGCCTTCTAACAAATTTCTAACCATACCCAAGGTTGGTCCTTCTCCAGAAGATCCATCAAAGAAGACACTTTTCTTGAGTAGCCAGCCACAAATGTGCAATAGTAATTGGCTAGCCCAAGAAAACTCCTTAATTCCATCATCTTATTTGGCTTTGGCCATTCAATGATGGCTTGCATCTTCCTTGCATCCATCTTCACTGATCCGTTGCCGACAAGGTGCCCAAGGAACTTGATTTTCCTAAAACAGAACTCACATTTTTTCCTTCTTTTCATACAAATTATTTTTCCTCAGATGAGCAAATACAAGTTTTAAATGCTCTAAGTGATCCTTGAAGGAATCACTGTATACAACAATGTAATCGAAATAGACTACAACAAACTTGTTAATATAGTCATGAAACACATTATTCATCAAATTACAAAAAGCTGCAGGGGCATTAGTCAAGCCAAATGGCAAGACTAGAAACTCGAAAGAGCCATACCCCATGACCATTGTGGTCTTCAGTTCATCCCCTTCTGCAATTCGGACTTGCCAGTATCCCGATCGCAGGTCCAACTTGATAAAATGTGTGGCCTTGGACAAGCGATAAAACAAGTCTGCAATCAGAGGTATCAAATACTTGTTCTTGATAGTGACCTTGTTCATGCCTCTATAATCCATGCAAAGTCTAAGAGAGCCATCCTGCTTCTCTTGGAACAACATCGGGGCACCAAAAGGGACTTTCGATGGTTGGTTCTTTCTCGAGTATAACAGTTTTTTCAACTGTTGCTTCAATTGGTCAACTCTAATGGGGATATTCGATAGGGAGCTTTGACAAGAGGCCTTATGCTAGGCACAAGTTCAATCTTGTGGTATACACCACGATGAGGTGGGAGCCCCTTAAGTAGCTCTGGGGGCCTGACATCATCGAATTCCTGCAAAATTACAACCACCTCTATTGGCACCTTGACCATCTCCTCTGGGCCCTCCTTTACAATCGCTATGAGGTAGGTGCCTTGGCCCTTTCTGCAATCACGGGCCAACTGCCTCACGAAGACCATCTCCACTTTGCAAATAGGATCTTTTCCTTGCCTAGATATAAAACAAGGCTTTTTCTCATCTTCGATGAGTATTCCACACAAATGTGGGATAATGGCAACTTTGGCATTAATGAAAAATTCATTGCCAAGTTTGACATCAAAGTCATCCAAAGGCACCACCATCAGATCCATCCAGCCTTTCCAATCACCGATGGATATCTTAATATCAAAGTCCATGCCTCTCATGGCCTAAGATTGGGAATTCATCGCCTTGATGCGGCTTGAGTATTTAGACACGCTCATGCCCAAAGTATTCACCATCTTTTCAGCAACAAAACTGTGAGTGGCACCAGTGTCCACCATAGAAAGGACACGATACCCATTGATTCCAGTATGGACAAACATCATTTGAGGTCGATCCTTTGTTACTTCTTCTACTTGGAGGACTCCAAGCAATTAAAGAGGAGCAACACATACAAGGCCTTCCATGTTTGAGACACTCCCATTTGCGCCCCCCGTAATGAGAGCATTCAATTTTCTTGGATAATTCTTGGCATAGTGAAGGCCATTGCAAATATAGTAACCTGAGTGGGGGTTCCCTTTATCATTCTTCAAGAAAGGGCCATCTGCCTTTGCCTTCATTTTTGCCTTCTCAAAGTCCTTCATCTTCTTTCTACCGACATCTTTCTACTTAGGGATCTTTTTAGGAAATTTGTTGGTGGGGCAGGACTTGTTAGGAGGACCAAAAGGGGACTTATTGATCCAAATATCCATCAATCTTTTCGCAGCAGCCAATGTGATGGAAAAGTCTATGACCCCTTGCCTCTGCAATTTCAAATGGCCCATGGCTGAAGGCCAAAAAAAAAGTTGAACAACTTATCTACCTCCGACATATCTTTGATGTCCAACATGAGAAAATTGAACTCCTTCATGTAGTCCCTCACATTGCCATCTTGCCTCAACTTCTTCAGGGCATCCCTTACAACCTAAGAGGTATTACAGGGAAAGAATTGATCCTTCAATTCTTGCTTCAAAGCCTCTCAAGTGTGAATCTCGGGTCGACCAATGTTATTTGTCCAGGTCCACTACCAAAGCTTTGCATCACCTGTAAGGTACATGCAGGTGATGGAAACCTTTTCTCCTTCAAGAATATGACCAGCCTTAAAGTACTGTTCACATCCTAAAGAAAGTTCTCCAACTCCAGAGCACTCCGAGTGCCATTATAAGAATGTGGGTCATGGACCTTCATTTTAACTTTTGCATCATCCTAAGGATGAGTCTAGACCGCCATCTTGATTAGTTTGATATCCGATACCACATCGTCAATCCAAAGTTGTGCAGCCCCTATTGATTCCTACAGCACAGATATAGTTGTTTGAAAACCTTCAACTTGCACCCATAATGGAGCCTCTTGTCTACCTGAGGCAACTTGACAATTGCCTCCAACCGAGCCATCCTTTTCCTCAAAGCTTCCATATTGCTACCTTCGGCCAGCATCAACAAAACAATCTTCCAGAAAGGAAATCTTCCTAGAGCCTACAATCGGGCTCTGATACCATTGTCAAAGAGCCTTTAGTTTGGACTTACTTTTTTCTTCGAACTAAAGGACCTTGTGTGGTGCTAGATCCCTCAATCTAGTCAACTTTTTCTTATCAGGACAGAAGTAAAAACTTCTTTATTGAATTCCTACAATACAAGCACACACACAATAACCCGCCCCAATGGTCTCTCAATACATATGCGTGTTTCTCCCCCTGCCTAAAGGCATATATCATGCAAATATACTTATGGTGGATAGTTCCCTCAACTGCTAGGAAATTCTCAAACTTCTGGGAACTGCCTGGCCTAAGTCTCAGACCATAAAAATCGACAGCCACATCGACAAGGTAGTTTTGGGAACCACCCAAACTCCTTTTGGTAGACAAACTACCTTTCCTACCTAGACATCTGATTAGCCATGAACGCACCCAATGGTCACACCCATCATCCCACTGGGTTGGTCCAATCCTTGGTCTAAGAGACCGAACCAACTTATGTGTGCCTACAGGTCTTTCGGCATGCACCCATTCATGCCTTTGCGCCTATGCTCCGAGCACAAGTCTACTAATACCATGTGTCATGGTTTGACCATTGTTATGCAGGACTCCGTGGAAATAACACTTGTTTGCATATGATTTTCCATGGCCATGCCCATCCTATGTCGTAGCCAAGTCTGCGCCCCTTCTTGGAATGGAGTACCCAACAAAGCACCCACTCTTATTACCCTGGCAGGGCATCCAACCAACTTCCACCTCAGAGTTTTTGGAGTCTGAGCAGCATTGCAATCCTGGCCCATGCCCTGTATGGCCAGAACTGCGCGCAGCCCTCTCGCTGCATGGCTAGTGTCGTACGGCTAACTTCCTACACAGCCAAGCTGCCATGCGATCGGACTACTGTGCAGGTCTGCTACACGACCGATCTCTACATGGCCAGCCTATTGCGCAGGCTTACTGCATGGCCAGTGCCGCGCACTCCGCAATGATTCAATGGGGGTCTTACACTTCCCTTTTTGTTCCTCTTCAATCCCTACCATTAAATGGGGAGACTCCGTTTGATTCTATCCAACGTGTGGTATGTATGATGGTAAAATTAAGCTAAAACCCATTACCAACCTGATGTGGCTGGTATAGCCACAAGGGCAAGTTCGGCAAAACATTAGTGCAGCCCCGGTGTCTCCAAGCCCGCCGAGTCGGCCCCGATCATTCCTGATCGGCCCCGCTCGGCCCCGGCATCTTCAAGCCCGTCGAGTCGGCCCTGACCATTCCTGGTCGGCTCTGATCGGCCCCGGCGTCTCCAAGCCCGTTGAGTCAGCCCCGACCATTCCTGGTCGGCCCCGCTTGGCCCCGGCGTCTCCAAGCCCGCCGAGTCAGCCCCGACCATTCCTGGTCGGCCCCGCTCGGCTTCGGCGTCTCCAAGCCTGCCGAGTCAGCCCCGACCATTCCTGGTCGGCCCCGATCGGCTCCGGTGTCTCCAAGCCCGCCGAGTCGGCTCCGATCATTCCTGGTCGGCCCCGCTTGGCCCAGGTGTCTCCAAGCCGCCGAGTCGGCCCCGACCATTCCTAATCGGCCCCACTCGGCCCCGGCATCTTCAAGCCCGCCGAGTCGGCCCCAACCATTCCTGGTCGGCCCTGCTCGGCCCCGGCATCTCCAAGCCCGCCGAGTCGGCCCCGACCATTCCTGGTCGACCCCAATCGACCCCGACATCTCCAAGCCTGCCGAGTCGCCCCGACCATTCCTGCTCGGCCCCGGCGTCTTCAAGCCCGCCGAGTCGGCTCCGACCATTCCTGGTCGGCCCCGATCAGCCCCGGTGTCTCCAAGCCCGCCGAGTTGGCCCTGACCATTCCTATCGGCCCCGCTCAGCCCCGGCATCTCCAAGCCCGCCGAGTCGGCCCCGACCATTCCTGGTCGGCCCCACCCCAGCACCTCCTGATTGGTAGAGTTGGTCCCGACCATCCCTGGTTGGCCCAGCTCAGCCTTGGTGCCCTCAGGAGAGTCAAGGCGCCCCCGATTTCTACAAGTCGGCCCGAGTACAGCCCTGGCGGTTCAGGCCACCACCTTTCTGACTGGCGCCACCTGACAACGCAGATCCAACTACCTACTGGCCATGCCGCTGATGGGACTGGACCAAACTACCTGATAGCCCCACTAGCTGATGGGACAGGACCCCAACCAGCCCAGATTCACGCAACCCCCAAGAACTCCGTGGACATTCCTTTTTCACGGAATCCCACATGGTCATGCAAGTGTCAACCCCCTATAAAAAGGTGAATTCACTCAATAATCAGGTACGAAAAACTTAGAGACTTGCTATCCCGATACCCAGAGGAGAATTCCTCGTCTTTGTGGACTCTTCTCATCCTACAAAGAGCTATTCGAGCTCTTCCTCAGCTGTGACCTTGGTTGCTAACTTGAGCATCGAAGGATCCCCACCGGAGTATCCCTTCGTCCTGGGACTTTTTGCATGCAGCCCGGTGAAACAAGGATCCGCTAATCAATCTGCTTCCTTCTCCCGATGTTCAGGACCAGTGATCGGGCATCATCAGATTGGCGCGCCAGGTAGGGAGGGGATGAGGCGGCAGGTAGCTCACGGTTCCCTGTGTTACATATCGGTGAACTTTTGCTCCCCTCTCTTTTCTTCTTCAAGCCATGGTAGTGACGCGAGCTCAGGACGCTTCCATCAGCTGTCCAGCGGGGCTTCTCCTACCAATTAGGTAGGAGGCCAATCCCCCTGCTACCGATCCTTCCGTCACATGTCCACCACCAGATGCAGCTGTCCAAACTACGAGCAACTAGCGACTCTCACCCAGCAAGTCCAAACTCTCACCGCTATGGTCCATGGACTCAGCAGCATAACAGTCCGTGGCCACCCAGCACCAGACTGCTCCCCCTGCCAGTCAGCAGTCAGCAAGGGGAGGCTCTCCTCAGCGAGAAGGTCGTCATCAGGTTTTCCCTAGGAAGCCTCGCCGTGAGCCTCCCAAGCGGCCACAGTCCCCTGATTGTGGCCCCAGCAAATTTCCTCCCGAGCCGCATCATCAGGAGGAACCAAAGCGGAAGTCCCGGCTCCCATGTCCTTCTCCTTCTTTTTCTTCCTCTTCTTCCTCCTCCGAGCCATTCTCGGAGGGCCCCGACAATCAGCCGCTAGGCGAAGGAGTGCCTGGACGAGTACAATAGGCGACTGGATGAGCTTTCCAGGAAGATCAATCATCAACCGGAGGAGGAGTTTGACACCCGTCCTCCTTACACCCGTCGGATATTGGAGGAGCCTGTCCCCTCTAGATTTCGTTTTCCCAGATAGATCCGTACGATGGTACAACAGATCCTCTCGACCATCTCGAGAGTTATAAAGCAATGATGCAAGTCCAAGGCGCTTCAAACGCCCTTCTCTCAAAGCCTTCCCGCCACTCTACGGAAGGCCGCTCGCGCGTGGCACTCACGTCTGTCCCCTCACAGCATCGACTCCTTTTCGAGAGCTGGAGAGGGCCTTTCTGGTACATTTTGATGCCTGCCGCGGATTCCAAGAGTGGCGGACAGCCTCTTCTCCGTGTGCCAAAGGAGGGGGAGGCGCTACGGACTTTGTGTCCCAGTTTAAGGCTGCCGCCCTCGAAGTTTACCATCTCGATGATACGGTGGCAACGCTAGCGCTGAAGCGGGGACTCCTCCCATCCCGCTTCACCTTTTCCTTGGACAAGAAGCCCCCGAGTTCCTACTCCGACCTCCTTCCGGGCTCAGAAGTATATCCATGCGGATGAAGCTGACTTCACCCGCCGAGAATCCTCAAGGAGCTCAGCCACAAGCTCGCTTGCCCCAAGCCGAGTGGACCCCCTCGACACGGCGGTCCGACCCACCTCGCCGATCCGACAACAGGTGTCGAAGCCCCGTTCCTGACGAGAGCAAGCTCACACCCCTTCTCGCCCCTCGATCTCACATCCTTATGAAGATCAAGGGCGAGCCTTATCTCCAGCCCTCCTCCTATGAAGAAAGGTCCTCCCCGTGACAAGAGCCATTATTGCCGATTCCATCGGGATTACGGCCACGACAATGACAGTTGCTTCAGTTTGAAGCGGGTCATAGAGGAACTCATCCAGCGGGGCTACCTTGGCAAGTATGTCCAAAAGGCACCGCAGCCGCTGCCGGCCCTCATGGGGCCTCTGCCTATTCAAGCCACCGTCGATAACACTCCCACGGAGCGGACAGTCGGGATGGTGTCCTGGGGGGCAGCTCCTTCGTCCAAGCGCCCGAGGGGGGAGGAGGCGCCAGATAATGTAATTTCTGGGGGGAATCTGCTGTTGTTGAAAATGTAAACAATGAAGGCGTCGTCGTCTCTATGACGATCGCCAAGCACCCTGTAAAGAGGATATTGGTTGATAGTGGCAGCTCAGCTGACATCCTTACCTACGATGCATTTGTTCGGATGGGATTATCTCTTGATTCCCTTCGACCTATGGTGGCTCCCTTAGTCGGGTTCACAGGGGACTCAGTAAAAGTCGAGGGCGAGATATGTTTGCCCATGATAGCCGGAGCGCCACCGTGCCAAAGCACAGTGATCATGAAGTTCTTGGTTGTACGTGTCCCCTTGGCATACAACGCCATTCTCGGGCGTCCAGGCCTCAATCTTTTGGATGCAGTTATCTCCACCCGGCGTTTACTGGTGTAGTTCCCCACTGGTGAAGGAGTCGGAGAGATGCGCGGTGAGACCAGCCCAGTCCTGCCTTGTTATCGCGGCGTCAAGTCCTTTGAAAGCTGAATCAACTTTAGAAGCGCCTGATCCCAGAGATTCCAGCAAGGGAGGAGAACCAGCCGAGCACCTCCTAACTTTCCCTCTTGGAGACGACCCAAGGACTGTGTGTGTCAGCGGACTCCTTCCCCCGGAGGACCGGGAGCACCTCTTAACCTTCCTGCGGCTAACTCGGACGTTTTTGCTTGGTTCGGCGTCTGACATGCCAGGCATCCCTCCAGAGGTGATCACCCACAAGCTCAACATTGACCCAAGGTACCGTCCAATCCGCCAAAGGAAGAGAAGCTTCTCTCCGACCGGCAAAAGGCTATCGATGAGGAAGTCAACAAGCTGCTCAGCGCCGGCCACATCCGGAGACACATTACCCTAGCTGGCTGGCTAATGTGGTCATGGTGCGAAAGGCAAGCGGGAGCTGAGAATTTGTATCGACTTCACCGACCTTAACAAGGCGTGTCCAAAAGACAGTTTTCCCCTGCCAAGGATAGATCAGCTGGTGGATTCCACCTCCGGGCACGAGCTCCTCAGTTTCATGGATGCCTTCTCCTAGATATAATCAGATAAGGATGGACCCCAACGACGAGGAGCACACATCCTTTGTGACGGAGAAAGGCATTTATTGCTACAAAGTGATGCCTTTTGGCCTCAAGAATGCGGGGCAACCTACCAGAGGTTGATGAACAGGGTGTTCCAAGATCAGCTAGGCCGAATATGGAGGTCTATGTGGATGACATGCTGACAAAGAGCACCCGCGCCTCCAATCACATCTCCGACTTAGAGGAACCTTCAACAACCTCCGTCGTTTCCAAGTCAAGCTGAACCCCAAGAAGTGTGCTTTCGGGTCACGGTGGGCAAGTTCCTGGGTTTTATGGTGACCCAGCGGGGGATCGAGGCAAACCCAGAGAAGATCAGCACCATCCTTGACATGAGGCCACCGTCCAGCAAGAAGGAAGTGCAACGACTGACGGAAAGAGTGGTGGCTCTGAGTCGTTTCCTCTCCAAATCGGCCGAGAGGTGTTTACCCTTCATCAAGGCCCTGCGGAAGGTGAACAGCTTCGAGTGGACAGACGACTGCCAGAGAGCCTTCGATGGGTTGAAGGTGTTTCTGTCCTCTCCGCCGCTCCTGTCTAAGCCAAGGGATGGGGAAAGCCTTTTCCTCTACCTCGCCGCTTCTCCAGAGGCCGTTAGTTCGGTCTTGGTGCATCTTGACACTGGCGGGACCCAGAGACCCATCTATTATGTGAGCAAGGTCCTCCATGACGCAGAAGTTAGGTACTCCAAGACAGAGAAAGTTATCTTTGCCCTGATAGTCTCCGCCCGATGTCTCCATACTTTCAAGCCCATCCCATCGTGGTGCTCATGGACCAGCCCCTCCGAGCCATCCTGGCCCGTCCGGATACCTCAGGCCGACTCGCCAAATAGGCTATCAAGCTAGGAGAGTTCGACCTCTCCTTTCAGGCATGACCGGCTCTGAAGTCCCAAGTTTTAGCTAACTTCCTGGTTGAGTGCACTTGGGCGGATGAGGCGACTGAGGAAGTTACCAAGGAACAACGCGAGCCCAAACCAAGCGGCGATGGAGAAACTTGGATCCTTCATGTGGATGGTGCATCAAACTCTCAGGGAAGCGGCACCGGCCTCATTCTCGCCGGGCCAGGCGAGAGAGGATGGAATGCACCCTGCGGTTTCTATTTGAAGCCACCAATAATCAAGCTGAGTATGAAGCCCTGCTGGCCGGATTAAGGCTAGCCCAGGAGTTCGGGATAAGGCGTCTTAGGGCTTTCACAGACTCGCAACTTGTCTCCGGACAAATCAACGGAGAATACGAGGCATGTGACCCTGTTATGACTCGGTACTTGGGCAAGGTTCGGCTCTTGACCTCCCCGTTAGCTTACTTCAGTATCAGTTACATTCCCCGGAGTGAGAATGCCAAGGCCGACATCCTTTCTCGTCTGGCTACCTCTGCCGATGGCATGGCAAGGGACGCTTACATCGAATACTTAGAAAGGCCCAGCATAGAGGATGGTGAGGAAGTCCTCCCGCTCACTCAAGAGCCCACATGGATGGATGCCTACGTCCGCTATCTCCTGATGGAACTCTCCTTGACGATCGAAACGAAGCCAGGCTACTCAAGTTGAGGGCCTCCAAATTCATCCTCCTGGACGGGGGTCTATACAGAAGGTCATTCTCCTACCCCCTGCTCAAGTGTGTAGGACTCGCCGACGCCGACTACATCCTCAGAGAAATCCACGAAGGCATCTATGGAAATCATCTGGGGGGTAGGTCCCTAGCCCAGAAGGCTCTCCGTCAGGGATACTTTTGGCTCACTATGAGGGAGGACGCGGCCAAACTAGTTCAGAAGTGTGATGGTTGTCAGTGCCACGTGCACATCCAGCATCAACCGTCCACCCCGCTGAACCCCTCTCGGCCCCCTAGCCTTTCGCTCAATGGGGAATGGATATTCTCGGGCCGTTCCCCCCAGCTTCAGGGCAGCGGAGATTCTTGCTAGTTGCCATCGACTACTTCACCAAATGGGTCGAGGTCGAGGCACTGGCTAAGATCACCAAAAGTAAGGTCAAAGCCTTCTTCTGAAAGTCGATCATATGTCGTTTTGGCCTACCTCATACCCTCATCACAGACAACGGCCGCCAATTCAACAATGAAGCATTTAAGGCTTTCTGTGACGAGCTAGGCATTCATCACCGATTCACCTCTGTCGGCCACCCCCAGACCAACGAAGAGGCCGAGGTCATGAACCGCACCATCCTCAGAGGGCTCAGGACCCGGCTAGACGGGTCCAAGGGTCGATGGGTGGAGGAACTCCCCAGTGTGATATGGGCTTACCACACGACCCTTAGGGCCCCGACGGGCGAGACTCCCTTCAGTCTCGTCTTCGGATCTGAAGCCGTCATTCCCGTTGAGATCGGACTGCCCAGTCCGCGCGTGGAGTCCTTCAACGAGGAAAATAACTCCGCACTGATACTGGCTAATCTAGACTTCATCGACGAAGCACATGACTGGGTGAGGCTGCGCATGGCGACCTTCCGTCAGCGAGCGGCCAAGTACTATAATGCTCGAGTTTGTCCCAAAGTCTTTCTCCGCGGAGACTTCGTTTTGAGGAAGGCTGAGGTATCCAAGCCTATAGAGGGGGGCAAGCTATCCCCCAACTAGGAGGGTCCTTATCGCGTCACCGAGACACTTCACCGAAGGGCATACAAACTAGAAGAGCTCGATGGGCAACCTATTCAACGTACCTGGAATGCGGATAACCTCCATCAATATTATCAATGATGTATTCCCCTAGAGTACGAGCAATAAAGGGATCCCTTCCGATGTCACAGCCTACTCTCCCCTGTATCTAAGGACCAGATCTCGCAAAAGGAGCTCGCCAGCATTGCGGCTAACGGGACACCACTCGGCCCCGGCACGGCGGTGCCCCCGAGTCGGTTAAGACCCTAACAGCTCCGTACCAGGTCGAGTCACCACTCGGGCGGCACACAAACCTCCAAGATGGTTCAAAAGGAGCTTTCCGGCATCGTGGCTAACGGGACACCACTCGGCCCCGGCACGGCAGTGCCCTCGAGTCGATTAAGACTCTAACAGCTCCGTACCTGGTCGAGTCACCACTCGAGCGCACACAAACCCCCGAGATGGTTCAAAAGGAGCTCGCCGGCATCGCGGCTAACGGGACACCACTCGGACCTGGCACGGTGGTGCTTCCGAGTCGGTTAAGACCCTAATAGCTTCGTACCCGATCAAGTCACCACTCGGGCAACACACAAACCCCCGAGGTGGTTCAAAAGGAGCTCGCCGGCATTGCGGCTAACGGGACACCACTCGGCCCCGACACGGCGGTGCCCCTGAGTCGGTTAAGACCCTAACAGCTCCGTACCCAGTCAAGTCGCCTCGGGTGGCACACAAACCCCCGAGGTGGTTCAAAAGGAGCTCGTCAGCATCGTGGCTAACGGGATACCACTCGGCCCCGGCACGGCGGTGCCCCCGAGTCGGTTAAGACCCTAACAGCTCCGATCCGATTGAGTCGCCACTCGAACGGCACACAAACCTCCGAGGTGGTTCAAAAGGAGCTCGCGGCATCGCGGCTAACGGGACACCACTCGGCTTCGGCACGGCGGTGCCCCGAGTCGGTTAAGACCCTAACAGCTCCGTACCCAGTCAAGTCACCACTCGAACGACAGACAAACCCCGAGGTGGTTCAAAAGGAGCTCACCAACATCGCGGCTAATGGGACACCACTCGGCCCCAGCACGGCGGTGCCCCCGAGTCAGTTAAGACCCTAACAGCTCCATACCCAGTCGAGTCACCGCTCGGGCGGCACACAAACCCCAGAGGTGGTTCAAAATGAGCTCGCCGGCATCGTGGCTAATGGGACACCACTCGGCCCCGGCACGGCGGTGCCCCCGAGTCGGTTAAGACCCTAACAGCTCCGTATCCGGTCGAGTCGCCCTTATATGGAACCTAGACCATCAAGACGGCTCTAAAGGGCCCTGTTTGGCCCTCACAAACTCCGAGTCAGCCGGCTCGGCCCCAACCTTTCCCGGCCAGGCCCGACCGGCCCAGGCATCTCCAATATTGATCGAGTCGGTGTAGGCCTCCCCCGATCAACCCCACTCGGCCTCGGCATCCCCAAGTTGGCCGAGTCATCCCTGACCATCTCTAGTCGATCCCAGCACCTTCAAGATTAATCTTGGCACTAAGTCGCTCGTGGATCATTCCGAGCCTTCAGAGGATTCATATGCAGATGAGTCTCCCTTCGAACAGTCTACAACAACATAAGGCATCTCGAGTGACCTTCCACATAGTCGGCTTACATCCTGGAGACGCATTCAAGCGTTGGCCAATCCAAAACTGTGATTCGGCTACGACATTGTCAATATGCGCAACATTTAAAGTTGAGAAAATATTTCAGAGGAAAAGCCCTCCCCCCTTCACCAACAGGTACGGGACCCATTCAATCGTTGGTTGCGCAGTAAGGCGTTTTTCCCAAAGGAAGAAGGAACAGATGAAGCAAAATGTAAAGAAATTTCGGCAAAAAATTCTTCTTCATTAACAATTAAAGGGAAGTACAAAATTTGGCCTAAGGCCGGTTACACGAATCAAGGAAAAAGAAAAATGGGCGGTGGATCCTCAAGGTTCGCCTGGGCCGGGCTTCTTCTCGTTCTCCTTCTATGTTGGATCCTCGTCAGACTCCCTAGGCCGGATTTCATCAAGCTCAGAGATGTTGATCTCGAGGGCCGCAGATACTTTAACCTTGCACATCTTGAAGCCTTGGACATAAGCATCGAGGCCAGCCTCGATGACTTCCTGCTTGAACTCCGGCGAGGCCTTATAGTTGGAGACGGCCTGCTCCGCCTCGGCCTCAGCCCGCAGCGCCCTGGCCTCGGCCTCCTTGGCTCGCGCCTCGGCCTCCCAAGCCCTGCTTTCGGACTCTTCAGCACAGGCCACTACTCCTGCCTTCTCCGAGCCCGCCTCTACTGCCGACTTCTCCGCGGCAGCTGCCCTCTCCGCAGCAGCCCGGGCTTCCTTCTCGGCGCATTAGAGCCGCTGGGTCAACTCCTCGTTCTGTGCTGTGGCGGCCTTCAACCTTTCCGAGGCCAGCTCCATCTTGGCCTCAGCTGCGGAGGCCCGGCTCTCCACCTCCCTTAGTCGGCCGGCCAAACTCTCCTCCCGGGCCGAGGCCTCTTGATGAAGACGAGCAAGGCTTTGGGACTGCGCCATGCCCTCTTTCTTGTATTTGTCGGCCGTGCCATGGCCTTGGCAAGTGTATTCGAGGAGTGGGCCAACGCCTCACGAAGGCCAATTGCGTCGTTGGCCATCTGTAGCAAAGGGAGCATGTTGACCATAGGAAGTGGAAACATCAAAAGAAATGAGGGAAGCTCAAAAATTATCTAGACAACGGCAACCATTATCATATCCAGGAGTGCGGAGTGGCTCAATCCCCGCGTCGCCTCCTCGGACTCGGCAATCTGAACTCCTGACAATAGGTGGGCAGCTTGTGCGGTGTCCGCCATTGAGCTCGGTGTGGGGACCGGCCGCGTCAGTCCCTCATGTGGACCTTCGACCTGGGGGCGGGTCGGGCAATGCGCCGGTTGATGGGATGAGCTCCCTGGCTTGCCTCCCCGCTTCTTGGTCACCTCCGCCCCAGCCCGAGACTCCCTGGCGACTGGCTCCCCCTCGCTGGCGGTTAGGGAAGCATTCTCCACTCCCGGCTCTGCGGCAGCCGAAGGGCCGATAGCGATTGTGACCCGCCCCGCCTTGGGCACATCGGCGGCGGTAGGAACCTCCTCTGCATCTAAAACCACCACCATCGGCTCAGTGGTGGCCGGAGTCTCTCCTTCTTCAACTTCGGCCCTGGCCGGCTCCGGGACCACTCCTCTAACCGCTTCTTCTCAGCCGGCTCTTCCGTAGGCATCGGGGCTGTGAGGGCTTCAATCGACCTGGCCGGCTCCCTTCTTCGAATCCTCTTCGCCAGCCTGGACGTCTCTCCGGTCACCTGCCTCTTTTGCTTTAAGGCAGCCTCGAAATCACTGGTGGAGACCTTCATCGCTGCACCGAAAGGGTGACAGGCATTAGCAATGGCGTACAACAAATCTTGAGTCGAGACAGAAGAGTCGGGCGTCAAGCTCACCGGCCGCCGGGGCCAACTCAGCTTCTACCAGGTTCTCCTCGGACAGGAGTTCCTTGTAGCTGGGGATTTGCAATTAGACAATTGGGTGAATAGTTCCCTGTCCCTATCCCTTACGGTGGAATCATCATTGGAACTAGTGTCTGGCTCCCTCCAAGCAGCCCTTACCCCCTCGACATGGGCAAAAAGGAATCGAGGTTTCCATCCCCTAATTTTGGATGGGAGACATAAAGGGAAGGCTCTACCTGGCCTGACGGTAAATGCCCACCATGCCCCCTCACCCTGACGGCGGAGCTTATAGAAAGCTCGGAATAGAGACAGCCCTGGCCGGGCCTTCTGGAAGTAGCAAAGAATAACGAAGGCGCAGATGATCCGAATCGAATTCGGAGTCAACTGCGCCGGCACTAACCTATACCTATCTAAGAGGTTTAGGAAAAAAGGATGAAAAGGAAGGCGTAGTCCGCATCAGAAGAACTCCTCATATAGAGCGACCCGACTGGGGTGGTCAGAGGTCACCCTATCTTCGGGCCCCGGCACGGATAGGCTGATGAAATCAGGGATCGGGTACTTAGCCCTAACGGCCTCTACATCCTCAGGGGTCATGGTTGAGGCCACCCCCGCTGGACCTGCTGGATCAGAACTCACTACCGGAGGAAGTGCCGAATGGCGGGAGGACACAGGGATTGCCCTCATAGGAGAGCCTGAGGTGGACGGAGGTCCTATCGCCCTCGATCGGTCGCGGATGGTGATGCCGCCCACCGGCCGAGGAATTTGGCTAGCTAAAGGGGCCCGGTTTTTACTACTGGAATGGGAAGACTCTTCTACGGGTCTCTTACCCTCCTAACGGCATGATGGTCCATGGGTGAGGTAAAGGATGAAACTGACCGGGGAGTTAGGAGGTCTCAGGTCGCAGAAGAGCTCAGGGAAGAAGAAGGTGGAAGAAAGCAATGGCAGTGTAAAAGTTTTTCCAGGCTCTTGAAATGCTTTTATACCCTCCATCTCTGGCCAGCGACGCTCGAGATCCCGCCACGTGGCACACATCTATTGCGCCAAGGGCTGTCAACCGAAAATCTCGCCTGCGCCCGAGACGTGCCACCTCGATTCGTCCCAAGGAGCGTGATCCCCGACCAATCGCGGAGCATAGAAAGCGGAGAAGCAATGATGACCCTTGCCTTTTTCCATTCCCCAATGAGCTTCCTCTCTGCAGCGTCCGATGCCAACGTCAGCCCCCACCTGCCGCATGATTGCAGGAGATCTTCGAGGTGACACTGCCTCGGGACGAAGTGCCAGCTCATCAAGCCATTGAAAGCGCACTGAGGAGGCAATTATTTTTTAAATTTTTGCACCCCTTTCGCCCAAAGGACTGCAGGTACATTGTCCTTAGTGCTCAGAGGCGGGGGGGCATCTGATGTGGCTGGTATAGCCACAAGAGCAAGTTCGGCAAAACATTAGTGCGGCTCCAGCATCTCCAAGCCCGCCGAGTCGACCCCGACCATTTCTGGTCGGCCCCGCTCGGCCCCAGCATCTCCAAGCCCATTCCTGGTCGGCCCCGATCGGCACCGGTATCTCCAACCCGCCGAGTTGGCCCCGACCATTCCTGATCGGCCCCGCTCGGCACCAGCGTCTCCAAGCCTGCCGAGTCGGCCCCGACCATTCCTGGTCGGCCCCGCTCGGCCCCGGCATCTCCAAGCCCACCAAGTCGGCTCCGACCATTCCTGATCGGCCCCGGCATCTCCAAGCCCGCCAAGTCGGCCCCGACCATTCCTGATCGGCCCCGCTCAGCCCCGGCGTCTTCAAGCCCGCCGAGTCGGCCCCGACCATTCCTGATTGGCCCCGCTCGGCCCTGACGTCTCCAAGCCCGTCGAGTCGGCCTCGATCATTTCTGGTCGGTCCCGCTCAGCCCCAGCGTCTCCAAGCCTGCCGAGTCGGCCCCGACCATTCCTGGTCGGCCCCACTTTGGCACCTCCTGGTCGATAGAGTTGGCCCCGACCATCCCTAGTTGGCCCAGCTCAGCCTCGGTGCCCTCAGGAGAGTCAAGGCGCCCCCAATTTCTCCAAGTCGGCCCCAGTACAGCCCTGGCGGTTCATGCCGCCACCTTTCTGACCTGCGCCACCTGACAACGCCAGATCCAACTACCCACTGGCCACGCCGCTGATGGGACTGGACAAAACTACCTGATAGACCCACTGGCTGATGGGACAGGACCCACCAACCGGCCTAGATTCATGCAACCCCCAAGAACTCCGTGGACATTCCTTTTTCACGGAATCCCACATGGTCATGCAAGTGTCAACCCCCTATAAAAAGGTGAATTCACTTAATAATTAGGTACGAAAAACTTAGAGACTTGCTATCCCGATACCCAGAAGGAAATTCCTCCTCTCTGTGGACTCTTCTCATCCTAAAAAGAGCTCATTCGAGCTCTTCCTCAGCTGTGACCTCGGTTGCTAACTTGAGTTACGAACGCCGACCTTTCAACTGCAGGAGCAATGCGACTCGCCCGTTAGTTCACACAAAAATCGAAGCTAAAATCACATTAACCTATTGGCTACAAAATAATGCTTACCGCGAGGATCCACGGGACTCAATCCAGCCGCGAAGAGAGCGTCCTCTGATAGAAGGGCGCTGGCTGGAAGCACTTGACTGTTGCGTAATACGATCAAATCCCTCTTCTCCTGCTTGGATAACTCCGGATGCGCCTCTGGATCCTTTACATATCACCCCCACACCCGAGGGAAATCCAAGCCAATATTCCCTTCGACTATAAAGAATCACGATTTCCACTCTTATATCGACGACGGATTGTCTGAAATCATCTTGAAAGACCTCCGAGGACCAATGTAGGGCCACTCAGAAGCCCTCCCAGAAATCAAATTATTACACACCCTAAACATTGGGAGAGTCGCGGTTACCCCAACGTGGCTGCACAGCAAGATGAATCCAATAAGGTTGTGCCAGCTATTGGGAGCTACCATGGTGAAGCATATGTTGTAGAACCTCATCACCTCCTGCACCAGTGGATGAGAGAGGAAACCTGAGGCCTGCCCTCAAACTTTCCTCATAACAGAATGCTTCGTCCCTAATTTGAATGTCACCTTGTCATCAGCCATCGGGAGCAACAGGGTAACATCCTGAGGAATCTTGTATAGGCGGCGTATTCGTTCCAGATCTGCCAGAGTCACCTCCGAAGCCTGATCACTGGGACTCACCATGCTTTCGATCAAAAGAGGCGTTGAACGAGGTCGCAAAGGAAATAGAAGAATGAAATCTTTCGAAAAAAAAATGAAAGAGCTCTACGAATGGGGAGGGCGCAGCTTCAACTCCATTTTCTCCAAGAGAAACCGCCTCAGGGAGAAGATAAGGCGTCTCAACCAAGACGTCCGGAACCGCCGCTGTAGGCACCGTAAAGATCGAGATTTCCTACGTGGCGCTTCCCCAACCGTCGCCTTCGCTCCTAAGAAACGATGGACCCACCTCGAGAAGGCAAGATGGCCACGCAGCATTAATTAGGGCATAATTGCGTGGGCTGTCAAATCCACATCCCCCCCATTCGGATCGTACCACCTAGGTCTATACTCCCTATGCCCGAATCTACGCTTCGAACTAGGGAGTGGGGGGCATGCGTTGAGGGGTAAAATCACCATTATGTTGATAACTCTGCGAAGGGGCTAAGATCAACCCTGGCCCCCACCTGCTATACTGCGCCCACAAAGAACGAGCTAACTAGTATGATTTGGCGGATCAAGCAACCCATAGCTCGGTTTCCCCGAGCGATCCGTAGCTCGGCTCCTCCGAGCAACCCATCGCTCGGCTCCCCCGAGCAATCCATGGCTCGGCTCCCCCGAGCAATCCGTAGCTCAGCGAATCCGTAGCTTGGCTTCCCCGAGCAACCCATAGCTCGGCTTTCCCGAGCAATCCGTAGCTCGGCTTCCTCGAGCGACCCATGGCTCGGCATCCCCAAGCAATCCATAGCTCAACATGCACCTCCGCGGAACGAAGCTGTTTTCACGACCAACTTATTTCTTTTGTCATATCTCAGCCGCCCTCGTGCCTCTGCTGCTCGAGCCGTGCTTACGCCCCAGCAGCGCGAATTATCTGTGTATTTCGGCCATCAAGGCTAGGTCGTCCCTCGACCGTCTGAACCAAGCCTTTTCGCGCCCCCGCGGAACTTGGCGCGGGAGAGCCCAAGTCTAGTGTAACAGAATTCCGAATGATGAATCATACCGAGGCATGGCCTAGGATCTGTAATAATGACCTAGGACCTACGCAGTCATCAGATCTCGGGCCATCAGAGAGCTCTCCCAGCCGTCGATCCTTCAACGGACAAGATACGGATCTCACCGGCCTCACAACAGCTTGATTCGAATCATCTCCGTATCCCAGCAACCTTCGAACCTTCCAGAAGGCGCTCAAGATTTAGGTGATTGCTTATAAATAAGACACTCCCAGATTCTCTTAGGTACGCACAAGCTTCCGTACACAACTCCTGGCTCAGTCTCAGCATCACTCTCTCTCTCACTGCTCCCCCTTCTCCTTTTCGCCATCGACGCTCCGCACGAGCTCCCGATAGGCCACCCCTGGAGGGACTCCCTAGAGAGATCCTTCTCCTCACTTCTGTTGATCGCTGATCCCCACTGACTTAAGCGTCAGAGGGTCTTCCGCGGAGGGCCACCCCTAACGCCTCTCGCGTGAGGACTTCTTTGCAGGTCCGCCCAAAAGGAAGCCCGATCAGGAGACCGATCGCACCCGAGTCAGAGAACAGATTCCGGTGGCAACACTCCCTATGCCCGAACCTACGCTTTGAAATAGGGAGTGGGAGGCATGTGTTGAGGGGTAAAATCGCTATTGCGTTGATAACCATGCGAAGGGGCTAAGATCAGCACTGGCCCCCACCTGCTACACTGCGCCCACAAAGAACGAGCTAACTAGTATGATTCGGTGGATCGAGCAACCCATAGCTTGGTTTCCCCGAGCGATCCGTAGCTCGGCTCCCTCGAGCAACCCATGGCTCGGCTTTCCCGAGCAATCCATAGCTCGACATGCACCTCCGCGGAACAAAGCTGTTTTCACGTCCGACTTATTTCTTTTGTCATATCTCAGCCGCCCTTGTGCCTCTGCTGCTCGAGTCGTGCTTACGCACTAGCAGCGCAAATTATCTGTGCATTTCGGCCATCAAGGCCAGGTCATCCCTCGACCGTCTGAACCAAGCCTTTCCGCGCCCCCGTGGAACCTGGCGCGGGAGAGCCCAAGTCCAGTATAACAGAATTCCGAACGATGAATCATACTGAGGAGTGGCCTAGGATCTGCAATAACGGCCTAGGACCTACACAGTCATCGGATCTCGAGCCATCAAAGAGCTCTCCCAGCCGTCGATCCTTCAACGGACAAGATACAGATCTCACCGGCCTCACAACAGCTTGATTCAAATCATCTCCATATCCCAACAACCTTTGAACCTTTCAGAAGGCGCTCAAGATTCAAGTGATTGCTTATAAATAAGACACTCCCAGATTCTCTCAGGTACACGCAAGCTCCCGTACACAACTCCTGGCTCAGTCTCAGCATCACTCTCTCTCTCTATCTCACTGCTCCCCCTTCTCTTTTCCGCCATCGGCGCTCCGCACGAGCTCCCGATAGGCCACCCCTGGAGGGACTCCCCAGAGAGATCCTTCTCCTCACTTCTGTTGATCGCTAATCCCCACTGACTTGAGCATCAGAGGGTCTTCCGCGGAGGGTCACCCCCAACGCCTCTCGCGTGAGGACTTCTTTGCAGGTCCGCCCAGGAGGAAGCCCGATCAGGAGACCGATCGCGCCCGAGTCGGAGGACAGATTCTGGCGGCAACACTCCATATGCCCGAACCTACGCTTCGAATTAGGGAGTGGGGGGCATGTGTTGAGGGGTAAAATTGCCACTGCGTTGATAATCGTGTGAAGGAGCTAAGATCAGCCCTAGCCCCCACCTACTGCACTGCGCCCACAAAGAACGAGTTAACTAGTATGATTCGGCGGATCGAGCAACCCATAGCTTGGTTTCCCCGAGCGATCCGTAGCTCGGCTCCCCCGAGCAACCCATAGCTCGGCTTCTCTAAGCAATCCATTGCTCGGCTCCCCCGAGCAATCCGTAGCTCGGCGAATCCGTAGCTCGGCTTCCCCAAGCAACCCGTAGCTCGGCTTCCCCGAGCAGTCTGTAGCTCGGCTTCCTCGAGCAACCCATAGCTCAGCTTCCCTGAGCAATCCATAGCTCGACACGCACCTCCGCGGAACGAAGCTGTTTTCATGACCGACTTATTTCTTTTGTCATATCTCAGCCGCCCTCATCCCTCTGCTACTCGAGTCGTGCTTACGCCCCAGCAGCGCGAATTATCTGTGCATTTCGGCCATCAAGGCCAGGTCGTCCCTCGACCGTCTGAACCAAGCCTTTCCGCGCCCTTGCGGAACCTGGCACGGGAGAGCCCAAGTCTAGTGTAACAAAATTCCGAACGATGAATCATACCGAGGCGTGGCCTAGGATCTGCAATAATGGCCTAGGACCTACGCAGTCATCAGATCTCAGGCCATCAGAGAGCTCTCCCAGCCGTCGATCCTTCAACGGGCAAGATACGGATCTCATCGGCCTCACAACAGCTTGCTTCGAATCATCTCCATATCCCAACAACCTTCGAACCTTCCAGAAGGCGCTCAAGATTCAGGTGGTTGCTTATAAATAAGACACTCCCAGATTCTCTTAGGTACGCACAAACTCCCGTACACAACTCCTAGCTCAGTCTTAGCATCACTCTCTCTCTCTCACACAGCTCCCCCTTCTCCTTTCCGCCATCGGCGCTCCGCACGAGCTCCCGATAGGCCACCCCTGGAGGGACTTCCCAGAGAGATCCTTCTTCTCACTTCTGTTGATCGCTGATCCCACTGACTTGAGCATCGGAGGGTCTTCCGCGGAGGGCCACCCCCAACGCCTCTCACGTGAGGACTTCTTTGCAGGTCCGCCCAGGAGAAAGCCCGATCAGGAAACCGATCACGCCCGAGTCGGAGGATAGATTCCGGCGGCAACAAATTTTACCCCTCAAATTAAGTTTTATCCCAACCGCGAGCAACCCCCCTGCTCGGGACCAAACTCCCCTCTTTTTCGTCGAAGGCACGTCAACGATTTTGCCACTGATAAGACGGACTACCTCGGTCCTAGCCAGGATGCTTCTGTGATTCCTGGTCCCATCCAGTCGACCTACCGCATTTTTCGGCCCTACCCGAGCTATTTCATTTCTCGGCTCCAACCGAGCTATTTCATCCCTCAGCCCCAGCCGAGCTATTTCATTTCTCAGCCCCAGCCGAGCTATTTCATCCCTCGGCCCCAGCGACCGATGCGATCGCGATCCTCTAGCGCCAATATGTTGCCACCGGAATCTGTCCTCCGACTCGGGCACGATCGGTCTCCTGATCGGGCTTCCTCCTAGGTAGACCTGCAAAGAAGTCCTCACGCGAGAGGCATTGGAGGTGGCCCTCCACGGAAGACCCTCTGACGCTCAAGTCAGTGGGGATCAGCGATCAACAGAAGTGAGGAGAAGGATCTATCTGGGGAGTCCCTCCAGGGGTGGCCTATCGGGAGCTCGTGTGAGCGCCGATGGCGGAAAGGAGAAGGGGGAGCTGTGAGAGAGAGAGAGTGATGCTGAGACTGAGCCAGGAGTTGTGTACGGGAGCTTGCGCGTACCTGAGAGAATCTGGGAGTGTCTTATTTATAAGCAATCACCTGAATCTTGAGCGCCTTCTGCAAGGTTCGAAGGTTGTTGGGATACAGAGATGATTCGAATCAAGCTGTTGTGAGGCCGGTGAGATCCATATCTTGTCCGTTGAAGGATCGACGGCTGGGAGAGCTCTCTGATGGCCCGAGATCCGATGACTGTGTAGGTCCTAGGCCGTTATTGCAGATCCTTGGCCACGCCTCGGTATGATTCATCGTTCGGAATTTTGTTACACTAGACTTGGGCTCTCCCGCCAGGTTCCGCAGGGGCGCGGAAAGGCTTGGTTCAGACGGTCGAGGGATGACCTAGCCTTGATGGCCGAAATGCACAGATAATTCACGCTGCTGGGGCGTAAGCACGGCTCGAGCAGCAGAGGCACGAGGGTGGCTGAGATATGACAAAAGAAATAAGTCGGTCGTGAAAATAGTTTCGTTCTGCGGAGGTACATGTCGAGCTATGGATTGCTCGGGGAAGCCGAGCCATGGGTTGCTCGAGGAAGCCGAGCTACGGACTGCTCGGGAAGCCGAACCATTGGTTGCTCGGGGAAGCCAAGCTACATATTGCTCGGGGAAACCGAGCTATGGGTTGCTCGATCCGCCGAATCATACTAGTTAGCTCGTTCTTTGTGGGCGCAGTGTAGCAGGTGGGGGCCAGGGCTGATCTTAGCCCCTTCGCACGGTTATAATGCAATGGCGATTTTACCCCTCAACCGCTATCATTTGAATTTCATCATTCCGTTGATGTTGAGATTCCTTTTTTTTCCTTTATTAGCATTGCAAATGTTCCATTCCTGACTGCGGATAATTGTTGCAGGCCTTATCATTTTAGATCTAAATAATGATTGTTCAGGCTTTGAGAAAACTACAGTGGATCTTTGAGATTCTTCAAAAGGGCATGGCAGGATTCTTTTGAAACAATTGCTTTTATCTTACTTTCTGGTCGTCGAACTCCACACCCCTTCACAAAACTACATTTTTTTTATACAGCTTGTTATGTCACTCCTTAATAATAATAATAATTATAATAATAGCAATAGTCTTCTTTACGTCCAACACAGAAAGGAGCGCACGGAATTGGAGGGGGAAAAGTTCAACGAAAATGAATCATTTGATGGCAATGGACCACAAGATTAAAACCAGAAGAAGATTTAACAATTGATCATTAATGCAAGCACGGCCTGTCCCCCATTGACCAGTCGTCACATAACTAGATAAGATTCAGCTTGGTAATGACTCATTACCATCAAAAAAAATATTTACAAATATAATAACCCCAACATTATATTTTTGGTTTAAGTTCTATGTTCGTTCTGGAGAACATCCACAAAATTGAGATTCTTTAGAGCCACCTCTCACCCCAGACTAGGTTTATTTTTTCCTTGAAGTTGTTTGAAGACATAGCAAGGGAAAGAAAATACCGGAGAGACTAGAAAATAACTCAACAATTTAGTATCAGTATTTCACTTATTGATATCGAAAAAAAGGAAGAGAAGATTACATCATGTAAGCTTCCAGATGAAATTTCAGCTCTGGCTGAAAAAAAAAAAATTGCCCAAACCTATCTATACCATTTCCCTAAAACACAAACCACCTAGGGCAATTAGCAAGGCAGTAAACAAACAGCAAATTATCTCCACCAAAATTTTAGGATTTAGTGTGGGGAATAGGACCAAAAAAGAAAGACAAGCTTCTCCAAGTTGGACTAACCCTGGATAACAGAGTTCAGCACTACTGACTAACATCCTATTAAAGGACCCGCTGAGACAAATACAAAAGAAGATAAAAGCAATCAGCTTTCTGCTGTAAACCTCAATATCATTTCTTGGGTGGATGATTGTCAGATGCCGATCCCTGCTTGTTAAGTTTTAGTCCTTTAGATTCAGGAGGAACACTCTCCCCAGTTAAAAGCCTGGATGATGATTCACCAAAACCCTTCACCTTGATTTGCACCGATCCAACTTTGACGACAGCAGTTGGAGTGGCCTCTGCTGCCACCACCCTGGAGCTTTTAGAATCACCTTCCTTTGGACCAATAGAGAGGAACCCAATCTCCATTACAGGATTCACACCCCTTGAATCCCCAGCTTCATCAGGTTTAGCATTGGCAGTATCATGAGATGATATGGAGGAATCCAGCTTTGCTGTTATCTGTCCACTAGGGCCAAACTTGCCTGAACTCTTAGCATCCTTGGTATCCATGGAACCATCTGGTGTTGAAAGCTGATCAACGTCACTCCTTGTCCCGTCTGCCTTCCGTTGTAGGTGAACCATGCCCTGTTTTCTTCTATCAGCTTTTGGAGATTGATCAACTGCCACACTTAATTGTTTCCCATCCATTTCTGCAAGTTGATCAACGGTAGTATTCAATTGTTTTTCATTGGTTTTTGAAAGCTGAGCAACTGCTCCGCTTGGTTGCATTCTGCCTGCTTTTGGAGTTTGAATGAAAGTATCACTCAGACATTTTCCATTGGCTTTGGATGGTTGATCAACTGTAACACTTGACTGTTTTCCATCTGATTTAGGAAGCTGATCAACCACAATAACTGGCTGTTTTCCATTTGGAGGATGATTCACTATACCATCTCTTTGCCTCTCATTAGCTGTTGGAGGCTGACCTCCTGCGTTGCCAGGCTCTCCGTTGACAACCTTTGAAGACTC
>UESW01004631.1:566587-595787 GCA_900491605.1 Calamus simplicifolius | reverse complement strand
ACTACTGGAATGGGAAGACTCTTCTACGGGTCTCTTACCCTCCCTAACGGCATGATGGTCCATGGGTGAGGTAAAGGATGAAACTGACCGGGGAGTTAGGAGGGCTCAGGTCGCAGAAGAGCTCAGGGAAGAAGAAGGTGGAAGAAAGCAATGGCAGTGTAAAAGTTTTCCCAGGCTCTTGAAATGCTTTTATACCCTCCATCTCCGGCCAGCGACGCTCGAGATCCCACCACGTGGCACACATCTATTGCGCCAAGGGCTATCAATCGGAAAATCTTGCCTGCGCCCGAGACGTGCCGCCTCAATTCGTCCCAAGGAGCGTGATCCCCGACCAATCGCGGAGCATAGAAAGCGGAGAAGCAATGATGACCCTTGCCTTTTTCCATTCCCCAATGAGCTTCCTCTCCGCAGCGTCTGATGCCAACGTCAGCCCCCACCTGCTGCATGATTGCAGGAGATCTTCGAGGCGACACTGCCTCGGGACGAAGTGCCAGCTCATCAAGCCATTGAAAGCGCACTGAGGAGGCAATTATTTTTTGAATTTTTGCACCCCTTTCGCCCAAAGGACTGCAGGTACATTGTCCTTAGTGCTCAGAGGCAGGGGGCATCTGATGTGGCTGGTATAGCCACAAGGGCAAGTTCGGCAAAATATTAGTGCGGCCCCGGCATCTCCAAGCCCGCCGAGTCAACCCCGATCCATTCCTGGTCGGCCCCGGCGTCTCCAAGCCCATTCCTGGTCAGCCCCGATCGGCCCCGGCATCTCCAACCCGCCGAGTCGGCCCCGACAATTCCTGGTCGGCCCCGCTCGGCACCAGCGTCTCCAAGCCCGCCGAGTTGGCCCCGACCATTCCTGATCGGCCCCGCTCGGCCCCGGCATCTCCAAGCCTGCCGAGTCGGCCCCGATTCCTAATCGGCCCCGGCATCTCCAAGCCCGCCAAGTCGGCCCCGACCATTCCTGGTCGGCCCCGCTCGGTCCTGGCGTCTCCAAGCCTGCCGAGTCGGCCCCGACCATTCCTGGTTGGCCCCGCTCGGCCCCAGCATCTCCAAGCCCATCGAGTCAGCCTCGAACATTCCTGGTCGGTCCCGCTCGGCCCCAGCATCTCCAAGCCTGCCGAGTCGGCCCCGACCATTCCTGGTCGGCCCCACCTTGGCACCTCCTGGTCGATAGAGTTGGCCCCGACCATCCCTGGTTGGCCCAGCTCAGCCTCAGTGCCCTCAGAAGAGTCAAGGCGCCCCCGATTTCTCCAAGTCGGCTCCAGTACAGCCCTGGCGGTTCAGGCCGCCACCTTTCTGACCTGCGCCACTTGACAACGCCAGATCCAACTACCCACTGGCCACCCGCTGATGGGACTGGACCAAACTACCTGATAGCCCCACTGGCTGATGGGACAGGACCCACCAATCGGCCTAGATTCATGCAACCCCCAAGAACTCCGCGGACATTCCTTTTTTACGAAATCCCATGTGGTCATGCAAGTGTCAACCCCCTATAAAAAGGTGAATTCACTCAATAATCAGGTATGAAAAACTTAGAGACTTGCTATCCCGATACCCAGAAGGAAATTTCTCCTCTCTGTGGACTCTTCTCATCCTAAAAAGGGTTCATTCGAGCTCTTCCTCAGCTGTGACCTCGGTTGCTAACTTGAGTTACGAACACCGACCTTTCGACTGCAGGAGCAATGCGACTCGCTCGTTAGTTCACACAAAAATCGAAGCTAAAATCACATTAACCTATTGGCTACAAAATAATGCTTACCGCGAGGATCCACGGGACTCAATCCAGCCGCGAAGAGAGCATCCTCTGATAGAAGGGTGCTGGCTGGAAGCACTTGACTGTTGCGTAATACGATCAAATCCCTCTTCTCCTGCTCGGATAACTCCGGATGCGCCTCTGGATCCTTTACATATCGCCCCCACACCCGGAAGAAATCCAAGCCAATATTCCCTTCGACTATAAAGAATCACGATTTCCACTCTTATATCGACGACGGATTGTCTGAAATCATCTTGAAAGACCTCCGAGGACCAATATAGGGCCACTCAGAAGCCCTCCCAGAAACCAAATTATAACACACCCTAAACATTGGGAGAGTCGCGGTTACCCCAACGCGGCTGCACAGCAAGATGAATCCAATAAGGTTGTGCCAGCTATTGGGAGCCACCATGGTGAAGCATATGTTGTAGAACCTCATCACCTCCCGCACCAGTGGATGAAGAGGAAACCTGAGGCCTGCCCTCAAACTTTCCTCATAACAGAATGCTTCATCCCTAATTCGAATGTCACCCTGTCATCAGCCGTCGGGAGCAACAGGGTAACATCCTGAGGAATCTTGTATAGGCGGCGTATTCGTTCCAGATCCGCCAGAGTCACCTCCGAAGCCTGATCACTAGGACTCACCATGCTTTCGATCAAAAGAGGCGCTGAACGAGGTCGCAAAGAAAATAGAAGAATGAAATCTTTCGAGAAAAAAAATGAAAGAGCTCTACGAATGGGGAGGGCGCAGCTTTAACTCCGTTTTCTCCAAGAGAAATCGCCTCAGGGAGAAGATAAGGCGTCTCAACCAAGACATCTGGAACCGCCGCTGCAGGCACCGTGAAGATCGAGATTTCCTACGTGGCGCTTCCCCAACCGTCGCCTTCGCTCCTAAGAAACGATAGACCCACCTCGAGAAGGCAAGACGGCCACGCAGCATTAATTAGGGCATCATTGCGTGGGCTGTCAAATCCACATCCCTCCGTTCGGATCATGCCACCTAGGTCTGTACTCCCTATGTACGAATCTACGCTTCAAACTAGGGAGTGGGGGGCATGCGTTGAGGGGTAAAATCGCCATTATGTTGATAACCGTGCAAAGGGGCTAAGATCAGCCCTGGCCCCCACCTGCTATACTGCGCCCACAAAGAACGAGCTAACTAGTATGATTTGGCGGATCAAGTAACCCATAGCTCGGTTTCCCCGAGCGATCCGTAGCTCGGCTCCCCCGAGCAACCCATCGCTCGGCTCCCCCAAGCAATCCATGGCTCGGCTCCCCCGAGCAATCCGTAGCTCCGCGAATCCGTAGCTTGGCTTCCCCAAGAAACCCATAGCTCGGCTTCCCCGAGCAATCCGTAGCTCGGCTTCCTTGAGTGACCCATGGCTCGGCATCCCGAGCAATCCATAGCTCGACATGCACCTCCGCGGAACGAAGCTGTTTTCACGACCAACTTATTTCTTTTGTCATATCTCAGCCGCCCTCGTGCCTCTGCTGCTCGAGCCGTGCTTACGCCCCAGCAGCGCGAATTATCTGTGCATTTCGGCCATCAAGGCTAGGTCGTCCTTCAACCGTCTGAACCAAGCCTTTTCGCGCCCCCGCGGAACTTGGCGTGGGAGAGCCCAAGTCTAGTGTAACAGAATTCCGAATGATGAATCATACAGAGGCGTGGCCTAGGATCTGCAATAACGACCTAGGACCTACGCAGTCATCAGATCTTGGGCCATCAGAGAGCTCTCCCAGCCGTCGATCCTTCAACGGACAAGATACGGATCTCACCGGCCTCACAACAGCTTGATTCGAATCATCTCCGTATCCCAGCAACCTTCGAACCTTCCAGAAGGCGCTCAAGATTCAGGTGATTGCTTATAAATAAGACACTCCCAGATTCTCTCAGGTATGCACAAGCTCCCGTACACAACTCCTGGCTCAGTCTCAGCATCACTCTCTCTCTCACTGCTCCCCCTTCTCCTTTCCGCCATCGATGCTCCGCACGAGCTCCTGATAGGTCACCCCTGGAGGGACTCCCCAGAGAGATCCTTCTCCTCACTTCTGTTGATCGCTGATCCCCACTGACTTAAGCGTCAGAGGGTCTTCCGCGGAGGGCTACCCCCAACACCTCTCGCGTGAGGACTTCTTTGCAGGTCCGCCCAGAAGGAAGCCCGATCAGGAGATCGATCGTGCCCGAGTCGAAGGACAAATTCCAGCGGCAATACTCCCTATGCCCGAACCTACGCTTTGAAATAGGGAGTGTGGGGCATGTGTTGAGGGATAAAATCGCTATTGCGTTGATAACCATGCGAAGGGGCTAAGATCAGCACTGGCCCCCACCTGCTACACTGCGCCCACAAAGAACGAGCTAACTAGTATGATTCGGCGGATCGAGCAACCCATAGCTTGGTTTCCCTGAGCGATCCATAGCTCGGCTCCCCCGAGCAACCCATGGCTCGGCTTCCCCGAGCGATCCATGACTCGGCTTCCCCGAGCAACCCATGGCTCGGCTCCCCCGAGCAATCCGTAGCTCGGTGAATCCGTAGCTCAGCTTCCCCGAACAACCCATAGCTTGGCTTCCCCGAACAGTCCGTAGCTCGGCTTCCTTGAGCAACCCATGGCTCGGCTTCCCTGAGCAATCCATAGCTCGACATGCACCTCCGCGGAACAAAGCTGTTTTCACGTCCGACTTATTTCTTTTGTCATATCTCAACCGCCCTTGTGCCTCTGCTGCTCGAGCCGTGCTTACGCCCTAGCAGCGTGAATTATCTGTGCATTTCGGCCATCAAGTCCAGGTCATCCCTCGACCATCTGAACCAAGCCTTTCCGCGCCCCCGTGGAACCTGGCGCGGGAGAGCCCAAGTCCAGTGTAACAGAATTCCGAACGATGAATCATATTGAGGCGTGGCCTAGGATCTACAATAACGGCCTAGGACCTACGCAGTCATCGGATCTCGGGCCATCAAAGAGCTCTCCCAGCCGTCGATCCTTCAACGGACAAGATACAGATCTCACCGGCCTCACAACAGCTTGATTCGAATCATCTCTGTATCCCAACAACCTTCAAACCTTCCAGAAGGCGCTCAAGATTCAAGTGATTGCTTATAAATAAGACACTCCCAGATTCTCTCAGGTATGCGCAAGCTCCCGTACACAACTCCTGGCTCAGTCTCAGCATCACTCTCTCTCTCTCACTGCTCCCCCTTCTCTTTTCCGTCGGCGCTCCGCACGAGCTCCCGATAGGCCACCCCTGGAGGGACTCCCCAGAGAGATCCTTCTCCTCACTTCTGTTGATCGCTAATCCCCACTGACTTGAGCGTCAGAGGGTCTTCCGCGGAGGGTCACCCCCAACGCCTCTCGCGTGAGGACTTCTTTGCAGGTCCGCCCAGAAGGAAGCCCGATCAGGAGACCGATCGCACCCGAGTCGGAGGATAGATTCTGGCGGCAACACTCCCTATGCCCGAACCTACGCTTCGAATTAGGGAGTGGGGGGCATGTGTTGAGAGGCAAAATCGCCACTGCGTTGATAACCGTGTGAAGGAGCTAAGATCAGCCCTAGCCCCCACCTGCTACACTGCGCCCACAAAGAACGAGCTAACTAGTATGATTCGGCGGATCGAGCAACCCATAGCTTGGTTTCCCCGAGCGATCCGTAGCTCGGCTCCCCGAGCAACCCATAGCTCGGCTTCTCCGAGCAATCCATGGCTCGGCTCCCCCGAGCAATCCGTAGCTTGGCTTCCCCAAGCAACCCGTAGCTCGGCTTCCCCGAGCAGTCCGTAGCTCGGCTCCTCGAGCAACCCATGGCTCAGCTTCCCTGAGCAATCCATAGCTCGACACGCACCTCCGCGGAACGAAGCTGTTTTCATGACCGACTTATTTCTTTTGTCATATCTCAGCCGCCCTCATCCCTCTGCTGCTCGAGCCATGCTTACGCCCCAGCAGCGCGAATTATCTGTGCATTTCGGCCATCAAGGCCAGGTCGTCCCTCGACCGTCTGAACCAAGCCTTTCCGCGCCCTTGCGGAACCTGGTGCGGGAGAGCCCAAGTCTAGTGTAACAAATTCCGAACGATGAATCATACCGAGGCGTGGCCTAGGATCTGCAATAATGGCCTAGGACCTACGCAGTCATCAGATCTCAGGCCATCAGAGAGCTCTCCCAGCCGTCGATCCTTCAACGGGCAAGATACGGATCTCATCGGCCTCACAACAGCTTGCTTCGAATCATCTCCATATCCCAACAACCTTCGAACCTTCCAGAAGGCGCTCAAGATTCAGGTGGTTGCTTATAAATAAGACACTCCAGATTCTCTTAGGTACGCACAAACTCCCGTACACAACTCCTAGCTCAGTCTTAGCATCACTCTCTCTCTCTCACAGCTCCCCCTTCTCCTTTCCGCCATCGGCGCTCCGCACGAGCTCCCGATAGGCCACCCCTGGAGGGACTCTCCAGAGAGATCCTTCTTCTCACTCTGTTGATCGCTGATCCCACTGACTTGAGCATCGAAGGGTCTTCCGCGGAGGGCCACCCCCAACGCCTCTCACGTGAGGACTTCTTTGCAGGTCCGCCCAGGAGAAAGCCCGATCAGGAAACCGATCACGCCCGAGTCGGAGGATAGATTCCGGCGGCAACAAATTTTACCCCTCAAATTAAGTTTTATCCCAACCGCGAGCAACCCCCCTGCTCGGGACCAAACTCCCCTCTTTTTCGTCGAAGGCACGTCAACGATTTTGCCACTGATAAGACGGACTACCTCGGTCCTAGCCAGGATGCTTCTGTGATTCCTGGTCCCATCCAGTCGACCTACCGCATTTTCGGCCCTACCCGAGCTATTTCATTTCTCGGCTCCAACCGAGCTATTTCATCCCTCAGCCCCAGCCGAGCTATTTCATTTCTCAGCCCCAGCCGAGCTATTTCATCCCTCGGCCCCAGCGACCGATGCGATCGCGATCCTCTAGCGCCAATATGTTGCCACCGGAATCTGTCCTCCGACTCGGGCACGATCGGTCTCCTGATCGGGCTTCCTCCTAGGTAGACCTGCAAAGAAGTCCTCACGCGAGAGGCATTGGAGGTGGCCCTCCACGGAAGACCCTCTGACGCTCAAGTCAGTGGGGATCAGCGATCAACAGAAGTGAGGAGAAGGATCTATCTGGGGAGTCCCTCCAGGGTGGCCTATCGGGAGCTCGTGTGAGCGCCGATGGCGGAAAGGAGAAGGGGGAGCTGTGAGAGAGAGAGAGTGATGCTGAGACTGAGCCAGGAGTTGTGTACGGGAGCTTGCGCGTACCTGAGAGAATCTGGGAGTGTCTTATTTATAAGCAATCACCTGAATCTTGAGCGCCTTCTGCAAGGTTCGAAGGTTGTTGGGATACAGAGATGATTCGAATCAAGCTGTTGTGAGGCCGGTGAGATCCATATCTTGTCCGTTGAAGGATCGACGGCTGGGAGAGCTCTCTGATGGCCCGAGATCCGATGACTGTGTAGGTCCTAGGCCGTTATTGCAGATCCTTGGCCACGCCTCGGTATGATTCATCGTTCGGAATTTTGTTACACTAGACTTGGGCTCTCCCGCACCAGGTTCCGCAGGGGCGCGGAAAGGCTTGGTTCAGACGGTCGAGGGATGACCTAGCCTTGATGGCCGAAATGCACAGATAATTCACGCTGCTGGGGCGTAAGCACGGCTCGAGCAGCAGAGGCACGAGGGTGGCTGAGATATGACAAAAGAAATAAGTCGGTCGTGAAAATAGTTTCGTTCTGCGGAGGTACATGTCGAGCTATGGATTGCTCGGGAAAGCCGAGCCATGGGTTGCTCGAGGAAGCCGAGCTACGGACTGCTCGGGAGCCGAGACTGCTCGGGGAAGCCAAACCATGGTTGCTCGGGAAAGCCAAGCTACATATTGCTCGGGGAAACCGAGCTATGGGTTGCTCGATCCGCCGAATCATACTAGTTAGCTCGTTCTTTGTGGGCGCAGTGTAGCAGGTGGGGGCCAGGGCTGATCTTAGCCCCTTCGCACGGTTATAATGCAATGGCGATTTTACCCCTCAACCGCTATCATTTGAATTTCATCATTCCGTTGATGTTGAGATTCCTTTTTTTTCCTTTATTAGCATTGCAAATGTTCCATTCCTGACTGCGGATAATTGTTGCAGGCCTTATCATTTTAGATCTAAATAATGATTGTTCAGGCTTTGAGAAAACTACAGTGGATCTTTGAGATTCTTCAAAAGGGCATGGCAGGATTCTTTTGAAACAATTGCTTTTATCTTACTTTCTGGTCGTCGAACTCCACACCCCTTCACAAAACTACATTTTTTTTATACAGCTTGTTATGTCACTCCTTAATAATAATAATAATTAATAATAATAGCAATAGTCTTCTTTACGTCCAACACAGAAAGGAGCGCACGGAATTGGAGGGGGAAAAGTTCAACGAAAATGAATCATTTGATGGCAATGGACCACAAGATTAAAACCAGAAGAAGATTTAACAATTGATCATTAATGCAAGCACGGCCTGTCCCCCATTGACCAGTCGTCACATAACTAGATAAGATTCAGCTTGGTAATGACTCATTACCATCAAAAAAAATATTTACAAATATAATAACCCCAACATTATATTTTTGGTTTAAGTTCTATGTTCGTTCTGGAGAACATCCACAAAATTGAGATTCTTTAGAGCCACCTCTCACCCCAGACTAGGTTTATTTTTTCCTTGAAGTTGTTTGAAGACATAGCAAGGGAAAGAAAATACCGGAGAGACTAGAAAATAACTCAACAATTTAGTATCAGTATTTCACTTATTGATATCGAAAAAAAGGAAGAGAAGATTACATCATGTAAGCTTCCAGATGAAATTTCAGCTCTGGCTGAAAAAAAAAAAATTGCCCAAACCTATCTATACCATTTCCCTAAAACACAAACCACCTAGGGCAATTAGCAAGGCAGTAAACAAACAGCAAATTATCTCCACCAAAATTTTAGGATTTAGTGTGGGGAATAGGACCAAAAAAGAAAGACAAGCTTCTCCAAGTTGGACTAACCCTGGATAACAGAGTTCAGCACTACTGACTAACATCCTATTAAAGGACCCGCTGAGACAAATACAAAAGAAGATAAAAGCAATCAGCTTTCTGCTGTAAACCTCAATATCATTTCTTGGGTGGATGATTGTCAGATGCCGATCCCTGCTTGTTAAGTTTTAGTCCTTTAGATTCAGGAGGAACACTCTCCCCAGTTAAAAGCCTGGATGATGATTCACCAAAACCCTTCACCTTGATTTGCACCGATCCAACTTTGACGACAGCAGTTGGAGTGGCCTCTGCTGCCACCACCCTGGAGCTTTTAGAATCACCTTCCTTTGGACCAATAGAGAGGAACCCAATCTCCATTACAGGATTCACACCCCTTGAATCCCCAGCTTCATCAGGTTTAGCATTGGCAGTATCATGAGATGATATGGAGGAATCCAGCTTTGCTGTTATCTGTCCACTAGGGCCAAACTTGCCTGAACTCTTAGCATCCTTGGTATCCATGGAACCATCTGGTGTTGAAAGCTGATCAACGTCACTCCTTGTCCCGTCTGCCTTCCGTTGTAGGTGAACCATGCCCTGTTTTCTTCTATCAGCTTTTGGAGATTGATCAACTGCCACACTTAATTGTTTCCCATCCATTTCTGCAAGTTGATCAACGGTAGTATTCAATTGTTTTTCATTGGTTTTTGAAAGCTGAGCAACTGCTCCGCTTGGTTGCATTCTGCCTGCTTTTGGAGTTTGAATGAAAGTATCACTCAGACATTTTCCATTGGCTTTGGATGGTTGATCAACTGTAACACTTGACTGTTTTCCATCTGATTTAGGAAGCTGATCAACCACAATAACTGGCTGTTTTCCATTTGGAGGATGATTCACTATACCATCTCTTTGCCTCTCATTAGCTGTTGGAGGCTGACCTCCTGCGTTGCCAGGCTCTCCGTTGACAACCTTTGAAGACTCTATAACTGGTCGTTTTCACCTGCTTGCAGGAGGTGTTCAGCTGTACCAGCTGGTTCATTTGCATGAACAAATACAGGCACATAAGGAGAAACATTGAATCTTCTGCCAAGCTGCCTGTATTTTTCTTCACACATCACCTTCTGTCGCTCCTCATAAAACATGAAGTCATCAAGTATTGATGTTCTTAGAGGGCTACTCTTAAATATATTCAGCATATTCAGGCCTGAGATATATGGTATCTGTAAATGAGGCAAATAATGAGTTCAAATAGGAGTAACCAGGAATTCCACTTTAAAAATAATTATTATAGATGCATCGTAAAAGAGCTAACAGAAAAGGGTAGTAAAACATTCAGTTCTGATGATCATTTTACAGCTAATGTGGCAGCTGAGAGTCACCACGGGCTAGGGGATATGCCACAAGTTTAATTGATGATAGTGGAGAAAACAAAAGGAAAGAAACAAAGGAACAGAATATTATATGAAAAATTGTACAATTCGCTACTAGCTCCCTCCAAGTAATGGGACCAATGAGAAATTTGAAAGGAAATCTCAATGAAACCCGAACCACCAAACAAAAACCACCAGTTCAATAAAAGAAAAAATCCCAACATGATCTTTCAGCAACTGAATGCAAGCAGCAAGAATATCATCATTCAACCTTCCATTACAAAATGGAAGGAGGATGTTTAGCTCTCTGCAATGGATGTCAAAAGTTTAAATTATATATTTTTAAAAAAAAAAACAGATTGAACAATAAAGAAAAGCCTAATTAAAGTTATAAACAGAGTGTAACAAAAGTTACGGTTGTTGAATGTGACTCCTGGTTCTTCACTTGCTTAAAGCAGTAAAAGAATCAAACCATATGTGTACTGATGCTAGGAGTCTTGGCAAAAAATTCAAAGTTCTATGAGCCAAATCACAAAGAACATGATTCTTCCCCATTCATTTGTCAGCTGTAGGCCTCAAAATTTCTTAACCATGTTCAGGAAAAAAAATGATAAAAAACACTTGAGAAAAACTGGGAACATAAATGAAACTTAAAAGTCTTGACATGAGTCCACATGCATTTCAACATATCAACAAATTAATTGCACTGACAAGCCATGCCTATTCATTGACAAACTATACCACATTCTTGGTTATCAGAAATACGGATCATGGATTATATGTGAACTGTCTATTTATCTCAGCTACTAATAATTAATAGAAAACAATATAGCATTTAACTACTTAAAAGCGAAATTAAAAATTTACATATGAAATACATGTCCCATGTTCAGAATCCTGATTGAGTTTGGAACATTCAATGACTATAAACTGTCTGAGCGTCCAGCACCTACTATCATACTATAGAGCTGGTTAACATAGCAGCATGGTTGAACACTTCAATATGCAAAAAATAATTTCACATACATGCGCTTGGCTGACATTAGATCAATGCTGAAAAAAAAGGCAGAAAATAGTAAAGCATACCTCCTGGGTATCTCTGCTATTAGTTACAGGCTTGTTTTCATTGTTCTCTAGTATAATGTGACGAAAGCTAGTGTTTGGTACATCCTTTATGATGTGCCATTTCACAGGGAAGCTCCCAGACCACTTATCTTGCTGCCAGAAATCCATGTCCCTCTTGAAATCAACAGGTCCAATCATCTCAGCAACCCCACAAAACTGTCCGCTTGCATTAACCTGCACACAGTAGAATTCATTTCAGTTAAGGATCACCATATAACTCATCAACAGAAATATGGTGCCTCAGATAAGGTATCCAAATGGACAGGCATATCACTCACAGAAAAGAAGAGAAAGACAGGACACTTTCTTGGCTTTCCTACAGATATTCTCCGTGCATCTTCATATGCACTATCCAACCTCTTGTTTCCATTAGGAGTGCTTGACCACACATTATACTTGATGCTCTTGTGCACATCATCTTCACTATAAGATTTGATAACAAAAAACTTAGCATCTGGATGGTCAACTGGGAAGTCATCCCTATTATATTGGTCAGCATTAATCATGATGTTTCCCTGTGCAATACCAGTGCTTGCTTTATTCAGTTCAGCTCCATCAGTGCCTGCTGATGTCCACTGACCTTTTGACCTGTTTGTCCTGGGTCCCTTGTTTTGCTCAACTAATACATTTGGGCTTCCATTCCCGTTGTTTGCAACCCCATTAAAATAGAACCCTGGCCTATATGCATCCACTGAAGCCCATCCATGCATATTAGATCCAAAGTTTGTGAAGTCATCATTAGATGATGCGGTAACATTTATGGGACCAGGAACTATGTTAACTCCATGTGACAAGTAATCTCTTCCTTGCATCAAACCAGAATTACCACCCTGTGAACAAGATATTGAAACACAAGCCCCAATTAGTAAAAAAAATGTACAGCAGCAAATCAAAATAATGAAGCAGGTTTACTGATATAATTTGAGGGGACATACAATGTGGAATGGATAAACGAAAAGAGAAAATTAAAACAAGGACCATGAAATGATACAGTGCAGTTAAAAATTAAGTAATCGAAGCCCTTAACTAATCATTTGGTCCTGAAAAAAAAAATCGTGCGCACAAAGGACATTCAATGGACTTCTGCCCCAACTAAAACCAGAACCATCTTAAATTATAGTTATAATACCTCGTTTGTAGTACTAGCACTATCATGCATCATGACTCCTGCAATAAAGGCTGATTATTTTGTTGTAACTTAACTTGTGGCCCTTCTGACAGTTTTGTTCTGGTTCGATTCCAATGTGAGGGCAAACAAGGCTCAGACGCTGATGGCAGATTCCCTGAGGCAACTGTTTGAGAAGAGGTAGCTGCACTAGAAGATGCTTGCAGAGGTGCAGATTTTGTTCCTGCATTAACAATCTGCTAGAAATTGATGCACCAGTGCTGAATAACAAAGGGTCTGCAGAGCTACTGGGCACAAAATCTGAAGGAGAGTGAACAAGGACTGGAACATAAGCAGGTGAAGAAACAGGAGGAGTCTGATATGGGCTGCTGAAATACTGTTGGCTTCCTATGAATGGACCATCAACTCCTACAACAGCACCAGGTACGTAAGGACTGTATGGATTGTATGGTGTCTGTGCATATCCATAGTTAGGTGTATAATATAAAGTTTGCACACCCTGTAAGATTAAAGAGTAAGAATATTACAACATTATTGGTGCTGAATAAAAAAATATATCAGTTATTCTAATCAGAGTTCACTTAAATTAACCCATACCAAGTAATGGAGATCTTGACCATCTAATGCAAAAAACCTATGGTGGTCACCCCATTCACCAGGTGGCTCAAATCCTGTTTTATAAAGTAAACCAGTCAGGCAACTGATACACCCATCTTTTTCAAAATTATCTAAGTCGATAACCTAATAATCAAAATCACAGAAACTAAAAAAAAATACCTGTACCATAATACCCAAAATTGTTGGCAGCTGGATAGTTTAAACCCTGATCAAAGATATATTCTGGTGCCACTTCATTACCCATATAATCAACCCCACCAGCAGGTGGAACAAATGCAACATGGGGAGCTGGACTGACATCAGGCATCTGTAAGACAGAGGATAGGAACGGTTATTACTAACTAATGGAACTCTTGTAACCAAAGATACTTGTTAAATGATACCATCTGTTCAGCATAGAAAAGCAACTAAGATATCATCCCCCACTCTTTTGTTCCCTCACAGGGTCTCAACCTTTGGCAGTCCATTCCAACCCATGCCATTTTGGCATGGATAAATATGACTTGATACTGCTCAGCACCTTAAAAATCCTTTAAAAAAGCACAAAATTTCCTAGCAACACTTAAATCTCCGACCTCAAGCAGCTTTCATTTGGTTACAGATTCTTGTTTTCAATCAGTTATACAATTATTTCATTAGTTGTGAACTTTAATAGTTCCATGACTAATAGACTAACAATAAACACTCATTCAATCAAGGACAATGAAAGTGTTGATGTACATAACTTTTTTTTCCATGAATATTATAAGGTGAAATGCAACTAAGTGCTGTTGAAAGGCAAGAGTACCATGTATATCTCTGTACTTCCAGGTTCAGAACCAGCATGCATTTCTGCACCAGAACAGCTGCCCTATGGAGGAAGCAATAGAAGTATGAGAAAGCATGCATTCATAAATAGCCATCTCCATAAACTGTAATAAAAAAATGTATTCGCTAAGAATTCAATAATTGCAGAAGTCATGACAAAAAATCAAATATGATACAAGTTTTAAATGAACTTTGTATATACGAACAGTTATTGAAAATCCATTCTAGTACCGAGAAGAATTTTACCATTCAAACCTAACAAAACTTAAATAAAGGGCAACAGGGCCCTCAAGGTTGCAACATTTAAAATTTTGGGCGTTAATGAGGCAGAAATGAAGACATTGAGATGAATATTTAGTGCAGCAAGAAAGATAGAATACTTCAAGTAATTAAGGGATTAGAATCGCATAAGTTGCAGACAAACTGATACAGTACTAATTGGAAAGGTATTGGCACGTCAAACGAAGATAAAGGAGATAAGAGAAATTAATAAGACAAGTGCTCAAACTTGTGTTGACAGATCTGCAAAAAGGAGGCAAAGACCAAAGCCAACATGATCAGAATTTGGTTAAAAGGATTTAAATAAGCCTGCAGTGAAACTAGGCCACTTTGTAGGAACAAATGGCAACTTATTGTTCATAATCACATGATGGTCATGACTACAGTATCCAGTCAATACATTCAAAAATTAATTCACTTAATGCAAAAATAGGTGTAAATATCAACCATAGATGACAACTCAACATTCACTTGGAATTCAAATCAGATTGGCATAAAGCATGGGAACATAAGAATCAGTATCATTTGAACACACTACATTATATATACCTGCACAAAATTGCACTGAAATTGCCTTGGCTAGAAATTAAAGTGGAATGCAAATGTCATTGACAAGCATAATATCATTATTTTCACATATCTAGTTTAAAGTACTTCACAAAAATACATATTTCTATGTGTGGGTGTCCATTCTCTAGCTTATGGCAAAGGATGCACTTTCCAGAGTTTCACAAAAGAAAATTTTACCAGAAAGTTAATTAGTACTTCTTCAGCTGATAATACATATTCTTAAGTAAGTTATCAAGTAATTAATTTCACAACAAGGTAAGATGTCAGCCTGTCTGTTGTACTACCTAATGATGCCATTTAAACCAAAGCAGAGGCTAGCTTTAACACGATGCAACCCCTCTACTAACTCAAAGCATAAACTTTAATATCATAATGCAACACCTTCCACATAGCAGAAGGCAAGAATATTCCCTTATCACCAAAAGCAGATTAAAGTCACATACAAGCAATTAAAAGAAAGAAAAATTCATCAATTAAAGTATCCAAATATCGTATTCCTACTTATTTTCCTTCCTAGAAGACCATATTTGGGTCATTAAGACAGAGTCTACTCCTACATAAGAAACTAAAATCAATATATCAAGAGCCCACAACAACTGAAAATACAATTCATACGATGGACCCAAGAAAACATCATAAAATGTAATCCAAGAGCATAAAAAACCCTAAACCCAATGCAATATCCAATTTTTCCCTCGTGGAAGTTCAAAAAACGCATAAAGAACCCAAGCAAACCGGGAACCATTACATGAAACACCAAGCACACATCAAAACACCGCATAATAGATGAAAAGGTGAGATTTTTTTCCATCCATACAAGATAAGAAGATCAAAAAAAGAAATAGAGGGAAGCTTACCGGCAATTTGAAAGGAACCCTAGCTCAAGCCATGAATGGCTTGGAAAGGGGGGAGGATGGGGGGATAGGGGGAGCGAAAGATGGTCAATTTCTATGGCGGCAGATACTTCGTGCTCCCTAATTTACCAATTCTGGTGCAGAGAAGCGCCTCCAAAAATCCCTAACCCACCCTAAAATTTAAAGGAAGGAAAAGGTGGGACGGGGTCTCGGGGAAAGAAAAGGGGCAAAAAAAAAAAACCCCCAAAAAAAAAAAAGCAATTTGTGTAGAGAAGGGGGGAGAGATTCCCAAATGGAAAGCGTTCTGGAGAGCCTACTTTAGTACTACTGAAATACCAACATTACCCCCAGTTTTGCCACTGAAAATCGAAAATACCCCTTTGTTCTCGTTGTCTTTACGCGAAGTAATTAAGTAAATGACCATGAAAGAAGGTGGCGGTGTAAAAATATTCAATATGAAGAGTAAAATTGTCATTCGGTGATGGAACCAAAGCCCAAAGGTGCGCAGCTTCTGGAAGTGTGCGGATCTTAAAGTAAATGGACTTTTTTTTTTTTTTTTTTTGGGAAGTGGGGGTTGTGTGGTGCTGTGCAGCAAAAAAAAAAAAAATAATAATAAATAATAATAATAATAATAAATAAATAAATCAAATCAAAATAATCTGGATAGATCTCGTGACCTATGAATTTATGCATGTTGAAGTTTGGAAGGCATAGAATGGTTAAGTTGTGCTGCAATTTGCCCATGTTGGCTATGTTTCTTGGTGGCCACGTTTTGAAAAAGAATGCCAAAATTTGGAAGGTGGCACGTGACTTTTTTCCGGCCCCCTTAACCCCATGCGATGCACACAGCTGCCATCTATCAATTCAATGCAGCATGCATCCTTGAGAGGATATATATATATATATGTAATAAGCGACTAATGTGCCTGTAAATGTAGGGTATAACATTAAAAGATCTATTAATTTATGGTAATCTATCATAATAATCTAAGATTTCATGTAAATTACGATATTTAATATTTAAAACAATAATATTTGATTTTGGTAATATAAGATTATCATAAATTATAATTTAATTTTCATGTAAAAGATGGGTGTTCAAGATTACCGAGGTTTATAATTTTATGCTTTTGATTTTTATATAAATATTTAATAATACTTAATCTAATTATATTTAATTTATCCTATACAATATTTAATTATTTAATATTATATTATGTTTAATGTTAAATATTATTATATTTATATAATAATATATAAATGTTAGATTGTTAATATTTAAGGCCCTCTTACATAATAAATTATTATATATATATACTAAATATGTCTTCATTATATTTATATATTATATAACGAGATATTTAATAATATTATAATAATTAAATATTTGTAATGTTTAAATATTAATATTTATAAATTAGTTTATAAAGAATCTTATTTTTTATTAGAATATCTCATATTCAACCCAACTCAACTCATCTAAGCTTTTTTTCAACTACATGGAGTCGGCTATATTCAGGATTAAGTTGACACTCAAATTACAAATAGTTATATCTTTCTTAATTATTTCTGTCTATATTAGTTTAGGTCTACATTTACCTTTATCATTATCATAGACCGTAAAAAGATCATTCTTTCTTATTGAAGTATCTAAAGGTCTTCGTTGCATATCATCATAATCGGTTTTCTCATATTTTATCTTCAATTGGGACTACTACTATCATTTCTTGTACATATTTATTTCTAATCTATCTTTTAAAGTTTTACTATATATCCATCTTAACATGCACATTTCTGTTACACTTAATTTATTTATATATTATTTTAGTATTGCCCAAGACTTTGTTCTATATAGCATAGCTGGCCTAATATCGATTTTATAATTTTTTTTTAAATTTTAATGAAATGCATCGATCATACAATCCTGTCGAAGCACTCATTCACTTAGCACTCTATTCCACATCTAATATTCTAGCAAAAAGAAAAGAGTGCCACTTAAAAATAAAAAATTTATAACTAAATTCAAATAAAATTTAAAAATTAGGTAACCAAATTACCATATTTGTGATTATTAACTAAATATGATAATATTTTATTTTATGAATTTAATTACTAAGTATAAAATTATCATAAATATAGCATCCTTTGTAATATTACATTTTCGTGAATCAAGCGATATATGAAAGTCAGTGTCTTATTATACTTTATAGCCAATCTAAGAAATAACCATCGGAATGAAAAAGGTATATATGGAATGAAATTAATGAGCTAACAAGCCTATTGATAAACTTTTCAATAACATATTTCGTAAGTTTATTATTGCATTATATCTTCATTACATTGTAAGAATTGGCATGATATGATTGACAACATCCAGACCCATCCCTTGATTCTATTCCATGGTCATGTGATTGAAATTAAAGTGGCCAATGTACCCCATCTACCAATAGATAAATTGGATGATTAAAAGTAGATGTCATTCATCTTAACATGAGATGATGTATGATAGATATCACAGGATCTTAGTTAGCTTCGATGTGCATGATGATGCATGGTATAATAACTTGAAGATACAATTGAAGTTGATATTATTGATTCAAGGTATAAGTTTAATACATGGGAGTGATGTGGTTCAACTCCAAAACATCTGACCAACTTTTATAATATGCACTCCAAATGAAAAATAAAATGACAAGGATGACATAAGTTAATGCTGCAAGGAATTTCATATATTTTATATGAATCAAATTCATATATCAAGCAGTGGAGATAAAATAAATAAAATTTAATTTTCAAAGCCCAAGATCCTCAAGAAACAAATTCAGTTAACAAAAAATTATACATGATTAAATAATAGATCATACCTGTATTCTTTATTAGAAATGAAGACTGATGAAGCCGGTAAACGATTTATCACTAACCGTCCATGCGTAGAGATCTTGGATGATGTCAGCGAAGGGTGCTAGTGCCTCTTTTCTTCTTAATTAATTTTTCAAATCAAGAGAGAAACAATTTCTTGATCAAGATCGAATCTTGATCAATTAAGAGAGAAAAAGATTTCTTGATAAAGATCAAATCTTAGATCTATCAAAGAAATTAATTTCTTGATCAAGATCAAATCTTGATCAATAAAGAAAGGAAAGATTTTTTTGATCAAGATCAAATCTTGATCAACCAAGAAGAGAGAGAAAGTCTTTCTTCAACCACCCAAGAAAGAGGAACGTGAGAGAGAGACTTCACCCATTCAAGAGAGAGGGATGTCTTAGATAAAGAAAAAATGTTTTAGAGAGAGAAAATGATTGTTAGGTATCAAGAGAGAGAAAAAGAAAGAGTTAAGAGTATCTTTCTAATGGGGCATCTCTTTTCTTTTATTCATGAAGAGGAGGTTACTCCTCTTATTCATAAAGAGGAGGTTACTCTTTTATTCATGAAGAAGAGGTTACTCCTTTTATTCATGATGATGCCAACATTATGAATGTTTCCATGGAGGTGGGTCATGTGGCATGGATCCATTCTCCACGTGGCACGATCTCAACAACCCTTATTCAATTGGTTTTCCATAAATCAAATCATGCCATTATATGGACCCAATTAAATACCATATTATTAACTAATAAATCCCAATTAATCTAAACCATCCATCACATGGATCAAGCCTAATTGGGTATCCAATTAATGGTTTTATATTTACATCACATGTACAAAAGGTCTCTTCCTTGAACATAAAATTTTTTTCTTAACAATGAATCCTATTCATCAATTTCGTGTTCTCTCGTAAAGATTGAGTCAAACTCAATCATAATTAATTGGTCATCTAATCTGAATTAAGTCCAACTTAATTTTTATTTTAATTTTATCCAAAATCTTCTTAATGCGTGTGACCCATTAGGTCCCTTAATACATTGGTAATAATCATGTCCCTTAATTGACCCTAGGGATGACTTTGATAAACACATTTTCAAGTCAATTTTTTAACCAAATCAACTCCTTGATTAAGTTAAAGAATATGATTATAGATCATGAGCTGCCTGTAGCAAAGCATCATGACCACCCAAGTGTTAAGGGTTTTGTTGACGTGGTCATCAATACTTGTCCATGAACGGTTACTGTACAATTCAATCCCTTCATCACATATCTCAAATCAATCAGTGGTATGGAATGTATTAACCATGTAATTGATCTTTATCTACTTAATCTTTGAATTTCAAGTCAACCTTGTAAGGATTTAACTATCAATTTAATCCATCAAGTGGCCGTGGGATATAACCCTTTCTATAAAGGGAGACGAATCTTATCTTGATCAAACACTACCTTCATGTACTTCATGTCATATCCAAGACACCATATTTGCCACCCATGACTAGAGTGACGTTTGCATGTCGTTAAAGCATGGCATTCCACATATAAGGTGCAATGAAGATCTCAAGTCAAAAGATTACTCGCACCACCATCATTAGAGATCAACCATCAATACTATATAGAATATCCATATAGGATCTCGATGTGGGTCAACCAATACATCGTTACAATAACAAGCATCCATACACCTATCCAAGTATCTCCATACTTCATCTTGCAAGATCAGTTGTCTACCATAAGGATGAGGATATGCAATGTGTGACAGTCTCATGGTGTTCAATTGTGTCCAGTCCCATCTACACATCGACTAAAAAATTTAAAGAATCAAACCATAACGTGCAATTTGGATCTCATATTTTGTAATCTCTATTACAAATTTCATATGCACAATTCATATTTTTTGGACTTTATCTTACAGATAAAATATATCTTTTATATATATATATATATATATATATATATATATATATATATTACACCTGCATAGATAAAGAAATTAATAAATTTGATTTGCATTCATAAAGAAATGTGTACAAACTAGCATCTAATCTGATTGGATTTAGGGCACATATTAACAATCTCTCACTTACACTAGAGCCAATCACCCATGTATCCAATACCAAGTGACTCAGCATGACCATCATGCTTCTGCTACGACAGGACTTTAGTGAACGGATCGGCAATATTATCGTCCATGGGGATTCGTTCTATTTTTATTATTTTATCCAATAATTTCTCTAATTACATGATATCTTCTGAGTATATGTTTGGACCTCTAATAAGACCTTGGCTCCTTAGATTGTGCAATAGCTCCATTGTTATCAAGTACAAGAGTACTGGATTAACAATGCTTGGAACCAATCTAAGTTCAGTGATGAACTTTTTGATCCAAACTGCTTCTTTAGCTACATCTAATGCTACAATGTACTTGATTTAGTTGTAGAGTCTGTAGTCATCTCTTGCTTGAAACTCTTTCTTCTAGTTAGATAAAGAAGCAAAATTTATTTTCATATTTTTCTCATTCTTTTTCAATGATTCCTAATAAAGTTCAACGAGGCATTTTGGCATACGATAGGTACATGACCAATGACCCTTCATTCCATAACGATAGCGTGAGTTATCCATCAAATTTTTACTTAAGTCCCCTTTGCCTTTCTCAATTTTTCTCTCATTTTTTCTCATTTTTCTCCCACTTCAGGTAGTGAGAAGGAGTTTTAACATGACCACCATGATAAACAAAATGTCCTCGATCACGTCCGCGTCCACGACCATACCTTTGTTATAAAATTGATATCTAGTCGCATTCACTTTAAGGAATGATACAGAGCCAATTGGACGTGCTTCATGGTTTTTTCATTAAAAGTTCATTATTTTGTTTAGCTACAATAAGGCAGGAAATAATTAGTTCAGAATATTTCTTAAAACCCTTTTCATGATATTCCTTCACGATGTTACTGCAAGAGCAAATTGGAAGCATGAAAAGTAGAAAAGGCATATCCTCATCAGCGACTTTTTCTTTACATAATTCAATTGGAAAGTAATTCTGAACATAACTGAATTATATTCACTTACTGTCTTGGATAAATAATTTTTGCCCTACCACAAAATCAATTTTTGCCAAATTTGCCATAACAATACTCAATAAAAGTTTTTTCAACAAATGTAAAATGATGAGGTAGAGAGTATCGTGCTGTAATACAATTCTATGTTCTTTCTTATTTCATGTTTTCTTATTTCATCCGTATCTTATTTCATCAATCTTCTTCAAATACAATTCTATATCATTTATTTATAGGCAAATGATAAAAGATGTTACAAGTAATATCAATAGGCATAACCTTCCTTGAAATATCAATAGACACTATCTATATAACTGGACATAACCTTTTTTAGAATACCAATAGACATTTATTTTATTATTAATATTATAATATATTTTTTAATATTCCGTAACTTGAGTGCTTTTTCCTTCAACTAGTTCTTTTGTTACCTACCCTCTGAAAGCTTGTCATGAGAACTTTGACAATGCCAGCAGCTACATTATATCTTAAATTCAAGTGAGATATGGAAGGATTTTTTTTTGGTTCCTGGTAAGCTAAAAGGCGACTCTACTGTTCTCCAACATATACAAATAGAATACAATCGATCCTTTGTAATATTTTTTTTTTATAAAAATACCATTAATTTCAGATTCAAATTTTAGATCTCTTACTAATTTCAAGAGGGGAGCCAACTAGCTGAGTTAAGACTTGTTTGCAATAATCAAGCTAGGATAAATCAAGAAAATTATTTAGAAATCAACTCATCCAAGGATGTTGAGGATATCAGCACTGCATTGATTAGCTCAATACCGTAGCAAATCTATCAAGCAAGTTTGAAAGCAATCAATATAGGATGATTAAGATAATGAAATGGACTTGATATGGCCGATCGGGTCAAAGAGTGTGCGAGGCAATTCCTTGGCGATTCGGCTCAACACGGTCCGTCTTGACTTCCGTGTTGGCCGCGGCCCGTCTAGTCCGTGGTCACGGTGTTGGCATCAACCATGGCCTATCTCGACCTCCGCGTCGGCTACAGCCTACCTCAACTTTCGTATCGATCGCGGCCCGTCTAGGCCTTGGTCTCGGAATCGGCATCAGCCACGACCCATCTCGACCTCCGCATCGGCGACGACCCATCTCGACCTCCATATCGGCTATGGCCCACCTCGACTTTCATGTCGGTCGCGGCCCGTCTAGGCCTTGGTCTCGATATCGGCATCAGCCACGGCCCATCTCGACCTCCGTGTCGGCCTTAGCCCATCTCGACCTCCGCATCGGCTACGGCCCACCTCGACTTCTGTGTTGGTGGCGGCCCGTCTAGGCCTTGGTCTCGGTATCGGCGTCGGCTTCGATGTCGGCCTCGGCTTTGGCTTCGGTGCGGCCTTGACATCGGTCTCGGCGTCGGCCTCCGACGGCAGTCATCCACGTCCAAGCTACGTGGCCCACTTTCCTCGAGAATGGCGGACCACGTCGCCACGAGCGCGCCCGACTACACGCGAGGTGGACGTGCTTCCTCCTGGCGCCGCTAACGACGGACATGGCCCCACGTTCAGTCCCATGACTTGTACTTTATGGCACGTTGAAGATCAGAAATTAACAACCATCCGAAGGGGACTGGACCACGAGGGACGGAGGGTAAGAGGGATCCTCGAACAGATATAAAAGGCCTCCAGCCCTTGAGGTAGGGGGCTCAGGCTCTATCCAATCATTACAAAGATATCCATCCCTATTCCCCAAATCACTAACTTGGGCGTCGGAGGGTCCCCGCCGGAGTCACCGGTCCGGGACTTTCCTTGCAGGTTCCCGAGAGAAGGAAGGGGTCACTCCGTTCCCTCAAAGGCCCGCAAGTATTTCTGCCCACTTGACGCTCATTAAAGGTGATCTGGCGGCAACAGATTGGCGTACCAAGAAGGGAGGAGAGCCTGAGTAGCAAGGCGTGTAGGGAAGAAAGTGACCAAGCTCTCACTCCCTCCTTATCCAAAGAAAGATGGTAGTAACTCGTGTTCAAGAAGCTTCCACCAGCCTGGCTGGGGGGCAGCCGGCGAGGGCCGAGCAGCCGGAGGCCCTCCTGCCAATTCATCCTTCACCACCATGCCAAGGTGATAGGGTCACCGCCCTCGCTCAGGAGGTGCGGTCCCTTGCTGCGATGATTCGGGAACTCCAACAACAGTCGACGGCCGCTCAACCTCTGCCGCCACCCCACTCCTTGGAAGAAGTTGCAGCGCAGCCCAGCCAACAATCCACCCGTGAGGATAATCCCGACGGAAGGCTCATCGCCGTTGGGATGTTCCCACCAGAAGGAGATCTCCTAACAGTCCCTCTCCTCGACGATCCCGAGACAAGGCCCTAGGGAAGGGTATAACCCGTCGACACCGCCCGTCCTCCCGTCCCCTATCTACCTCGTCAGAGAGGAGTCCACAGGCGAGAGGATTCACCTCCGCGCAGAAAGGCGACTGGAGGAGCGCTACCGACATTTAGAGGAGCTCGGCCAACGACTGACCGATCAGTCGAGGCGAAATATGACAGTCGCCCCCCACTGATAAGGTGGATCATGGAAGAACCCCCCCTTCCCAATTTCGCCTTCCTCAGCTGGATCCTTACGATGGCACTACCGATCCCCTAGATCACTGGAAAGCTATAAGGTGCACATGCAGGTCCAGGGAGCATCGGACGCTCTTCTATGCATTGCTTTCCCAGCCACCCTATGAAAGGCTGCGAGGGCTAGGTATTCCCGTCTACCTCCTCGTAGTATCAGTTCATTCAGACAGCTGGAGAAAGCTTTTCTCGCTCACTTCGACGCAAGCCGACGGATCCCTCGGGTGGCAGACAACCTCTTTGCCATCTGATAGAAGAATGAGGAGACTCTTCGGGACTTCGTCGCCCGCTTCAAGGAGGCGGCGATGGAGGTTTACCATCTTGACGACTCGGTGGCTACCTTGGCCTTGAAGCATGGGCTCCGCCCTTCCCGCTTCGCGTATTCATTAGACAAGAAGCCCCCGAGCTCGTACGCAGAGTTGCTGAGTCGAGCTCAGAAATATATTTGCACTGATGAGGCCAACTCCTCTCGACGGGAAACTGAAGAAGGCCCCAGCAAAAAGTAAGCTCGATCAGAGTCTGGAGGGACCCACACCAAGAAGCCTGAGCCGCCTCACCGGGCGGACAGTCGGCCACGGACTTTCGCCCCGTAGGTGAGTGTTACACCCCTATATTAGCCCCGATTTCCCATATTCTTATGAAATCGAGGGTGAGCCCTATCTCAAGCGCCCCGCGCCCCTGAAGCCTGGAGTTCCTCGCAACAAAAACCTGTATTGTCATTTCCATCGAGATCACGGCCACGACACAGAAGACTGCCGATAGCTAAAGAAGCCATAGAAGAGCTCATCCAGCAAGGGCACCTCGGTCAGTTTGTCTGGAGAGGAAATCCAGCGGCACCAGGCCCTTCGGCGCCACCCACTCAGCAAGCCAATGTTGACAACACCCCGACTGGGAAGACTGTGGCAATGATCTCCTGGGGAGCGAGGGGTGCCTCAAAAAGACATCGGGGGGGGGGGGGGGGTGAGCAAACATTGTAATTCCTTTCTCTGAAAGAGATTTAGAGGGGGTAATAACCCGAATGATGAAAGCATCGTTGTATCCATGACAATTGCTAAACATCCTATAAAGAGATATTAGTTGATAGTGGAAGCTCGGCTGATATTCTGACGTATGACGCATTTGTTTGTATGAACTTGCTTTTGGATTCTCTTCGTCCAGTGACGACGCCCCTCGTTGGCTTTACCGGAGATGCGGTGAAAGTTGAGGGAGAAATTACTCTCCCCGTCATGGCTGGAACTTCACCCCACCAGAGCACATCTTCATAAAGTTCCTGGTGGTGAGAGTTCCTCTTGCATATAACGCTATTCTCGGCCGGCAGGTTTAAATCTGCTATATGCCATTATCTCGACAAAGAGGTGCTGGTCAGGTTCCCCACTCATCACGGGATCGAGGAAATGCGGGCGAAAGAAGCCCGGTATCCCTCTGCTACCACACAACCCCTAGCCTTCAGTCAGCAATTCCCTCGCCGACTTCTGAATTGACGATCCGAGAGAGGCCGAGAAGAGGGGGGAACCGGCGGGACATCTGTTGACTTTTCCCTTAGGAGGACCCAACGAGAACTCCAGATCGGGGCCTCTCTCCCTGAGGAGAAAAGGAGTCGGCTCCTCGGTTTCCTCTGAGCCAACGCCGATATTTTTGCATGGGCCGACCGACATGCCAGGTATACCAGCCAACGTAATTACTCATAAACTTAACATCAAATCTAATTGTAGGGCGGTCCGGCAAAAGAAGAGAAGCTTCGCCCCGAGCGCCAGAAAGCTATTGACGAGGAGGTCCGTAAACTGATCACCGCCGCCACATTCGGGAGGTCTATTATCCCGATTGGTTGGCCAATAGTGATGGTACGAAAAGCCAATGAAGCTGGAGGATGTGTGTCGATTTCACTGATCTCAACAAAGCCTGCCCCAAGGACAGCTTCCCGCTCCCCAGGATCGATCATTAGTGGACGCCACTTCCGGTCACGAGACTCTCAACTTCATGGATGCATTCTCGGGGTACAACCAGATCAGAATGGAGCCTTCAGATGAAGAAGCCACCTCCTTCGTGACCGAAAAGGGGATCTACTGCTATAAAGTCATGCCCTTCGGGTTGAAAAATGCCGGGGCTATATACAAAGATTGATGAATAAGGTCTTCGAGGGTCAAATCGGGCGCAACATGGAAGTATATGTAGATGACATGCTGACCAAAAGCATCGAGCTGGCGACCACCTATCTGACCTATGGAGACCTTCAGCAACCTTCATCGGTTCCAATGAGGCTGAATCCCCGGAAATGTGTCTTTGGAGTCGCAGCAGGCAAATTCCTAGGATTCATGGTGACGCAACGAGGAATAGAGGCGAACCCAGGACAAGATCCAAGCTATCCTAGATATGAGGCCGCCAGTGAATAAAAAGGAAATTCAGCGCCTGACCGGAAGGCTAGCAGCTCTGAGCCGCTTCCTATCTAGATCGGCTGAGCGGAGCCTCCCCTTCTTCAAAGCCTTGCGAAAAGTCAACACCTTCGAATGGATGGATGATTGCCAAAAGGCCTTTGAGGAGCTAAGAATTTCCTATCGACTCCGCCACTACTATGAAACCGATGGAGGGAGAAAACCTCTTTTTGTACCTGGCCGCTTCTCAGAGGCTGTCAGTTTGGTCCTCGTCCGGATAGACACTGAAGGATCGCAGAAACCGGTATATTACACCAGTAAAGTGCTCCATGACGCGGAGACCAGGTACACCAAAACTGAAAAAATGATTTTCGCTAATAGTGTCGGCTCAACGTCTCAGGCCTTATTTCCAAGCCCACTTAATATAGTGCTGATGGACCAGCCCCTGAGGACAATCTTATCCCGTCCTGATACCTCCGGTCGGCTGGCAAAGTGGGCGCTCAAGTTGGAAGAATTTGACCTGACCTTCGAACCAAGGTCGAGTATGAAGTCCCAAGTTTTTGGCGGATTTCCTGGTTGAGTGCACCTGGACCGATGAGCAGACCAGGGAAGCTCGAAAACCCTAGAAGCGTCGACCACGGACGCGAGGAAGGATTGGATCCTTCATGTGGACGGGGTCAAACTCTCAAGGGAGCGGTGCCGGGATTATTCTCGCCGCTCCCGACAGTGTAACGATTGAGTATGCCCTCGTTTCCTCTTTCCTTCCTGAACAATCAAGCCGAGTACGAAGCCTTGTTGGCCGGGATGAGGCTCGCCAGAGAACTTAAAGTGGAGCGTCTCAGAGCATATACCGACTCCCAACTCATCTCGGGCAAATCGGGGGAGTATGAAGCTCGGGATCCTATCATGTCCCGATACTTGGACAAGGTCCAGTCGGAGTCCCTCCTCTTCGCACATTTCTGTGTCAGCTATGTTCCCCGGAAAGAGAATGCTCGGGCTGACGCGTTGTCCCGCCTGGCCACCTCGGCCGATGAAACTTGGGGAGGACTTACGAGCATTTGCTAGTCCCGAGCATCGAGGCGGCGGAGGAGGCCCTGCCAGTTGAACAGAGCCTTCTTGGATGGACGCCTATGTCCAATATCTCACTATGTGTCCCCCCAATGACCCTTCCAAGGCCAAACTCCTCAAGTGGCGAGCTTCCAAATTCCTAATAATGGATGGATGCCTGTATCGGAGGTCCTTCTCGTATCCCCTCCTCAAGTGTGTCGGTCCCGCTGAGGCCGATTACATCCTCGAAATTCATGAAGGCGCATGCGGGAACCATCTGGGGGCAGAGCCCTAGCATATAAAGCCCTCCGTCAAGGCTATTATTGGCTAACCATGCGGAAGACGCGCCGAATTGGTGCGGAAGTGCGATAGCTGCCAACGTCACGCCAACATCCAGCGGCAGCCCACTTCTCACTTGAATCCCATCTCTGCTCCATGGCCCTTCGCCCAATGGGGGATGGACATTTTGGGACCATTTCCTCCTGCCTCCGGTCAACGGAGGTTTTTGCTAGTTGCTATCGACCACTTCACCAAATGGGTGGAGGCCGAAGCTCTAGCCAAAATAACCGAAGCTAGAGTGAGAGCTTTCTTTTGGAAGTCCATAATCTGCCGTTTTGGACTTTCAACACTCTCATCATAGATAACGGCCGACAGTTTGATAACGCCCCCTTCAGAGAATTTTGTAATGAATTAGGAATCAATTAGAGATTCACCTCTGTCGGACACCCATAAACCAACGGAGCGGCTGAAGCAATTAATCGTACAATTCTACAAGGGCTTCGACACGGCTTGACGACTTTAAAGGAAGATGGGTGGAGGAGCTTCCCAAGGTCCTGTGGGCCTATCATACGACCCCAGAAATCCCACCGGCGAAACCCCGTTCAGTCTAGTTTTCGATCCGAGGCCGTCATTCCTATGGAATCGGGGTCCCCAGTCCTTGAGTGGAAGCCTACAATAAGAAGACAACTCGGCCCAACTGAGGGCCAATTTGGATCTCATCGAGGAGACGCGCGACCAAGCACAGATCAAGATGGCCGCTTATCGACAAAGGGTGGCAAAGTATTACAACGCCCGCGTTAGACCCCGGACGTTCCGTCCTGGGGACCTGGTCCTCCGGAGGGCTGAGATTTTGAGGCCAACGGAGGGAGGAAAGTTATCACCTAATTGGGAGGGGCCCTACCGGGTTGCAGAGGCCCTTCCCCGAGGAGCTTACCGACTCGAGGAACTCAGCGGGAGGCCACTCCCACGAACTTGGAATTCTGACAACCTTCGCCGGTACTACCAGTGACGTGCTCAACTGAATGGTTGTAGGTTCGGATACTCACTCCTTCAAATTATTTAAATAAAATGCACTTCTCATGCATCATTTCGCATTACCTCTCTATCCTACGATCATGTCACCAAAGCCCGACTCCTGCGTCGGTGCAAAGCCAACTCCCACATCGGCACAAAAGCCCGACTACCGTGTCGGCACAAAAGCCCGACTACCGCATTGGCACAAAAGCCCGACTACCGCGTCAGCACAAAGCCCGACTCCCGCATCGGCGCAAAAGCCCGACTACCGCGTTGGCACCAAAGCCCGACTCCCACGTCGGCACCAAAGCCCGACTCCCGTCGGTACAAAAGCCCGACTACCAGTCGGTACTAAAGCCCAACTACCACGTCGCACAAAAGCCAACTACCGCGTCGGCACAAAAGCCCGACTCCCGCGTCGGCACTAAAGCCCGACTATCGAGTCGGCACAAAAGCGACTCTCGTGTCGGCACAAAGCTCGACTACCGCGTCAGCA